>JABMCL010003854.1:0-122500 GCA_018857735.1 Alviniconcha marisindica | reverse complement strand
CTGTCACCACCAGAATGACTCCTCCATTAAGATGGACAGCGATGAGATCCATTTTAATGTTTCATCAATTGTGAGGGACAAAGTCACAAGACAGTGTCCACAGACCACAACCTTTCTGAAGAGAGAAAGGAGCCGAAGCGGATTCGAACCGAGGCCCTTCTGCTTACCAGCCTAACGCCTTACTGCTAGGCCAAACCGGCCAAAACTCACTCTGGCCTTAAAAGCGGGGACGCACTTCAAACAACTTGCACACACTCACGCACCGTGCTCACACACACACGCACACACATGCACATTTACATGTGCTCACACACGCACATGCACACACGTACACACAAATGTTGTACGTGCCGACGCGCGTGCGCGCGCGCGCGCACTCACACACACACACAGTCACACACACGCGCGTGCGCGCACATACGCACGCACGCACACACATGACTGATCCAATAGCATAAAAGCATAAAATACCTTAATGACAACAAGTATGTATACAATTGATGACAATAATAATAACAATAACAATAATAATGATAAAATGATAGTAAGCTTGGAAAAAACCCGGAAAAGAACGGAGAAGGTAATTTACCAATACAATACAATGAAAGACGACACAGCCAATAGGACGACAGTCCAACAGTTTCGACAACTCTGCCCTATCCAACTGGTCTGTCTCCTGGTAGTCGTCTCCCTTCGCATGCGAGTTGGTAACTTCTTTCCTCTTGACCGATTTAATAGGAACTCAAGGGAAAGAGTTTTTGAGAGAGTACTGCTCATTCAGTAACTGTAATGCATAGTTGAGTTGGTGATGGGAGACTGATTGGTGCGCGTATGTGTGTTTCCTTGTTTGGCTATGGCTGTGAAAGTGGGTCGTGTGGGTCAGTGTGTACGTATTTATGTATAAATAGTTCGAGTTCAATGTTCACAGAGACTGTACAGACTATCTGTCAGGGACGGGCAGCCCAGGACGGCAACTTCGACTTTCACACAGCTCTTGAGCTCTGATATATAAATAGTTATTGTTTGTTAGGGCATTATGTGAGCCGGTTTGGCCTAGCGGTAAGGCGTTAGCCGGCTGATAAGCTTAGGTCGGGACCTCGGTTCGAATCCGCTTCGGTTCTTCGGCTTTGTCTTCAAAAGTTGTGGTCTGTGCGGGACACTGTCTTGAGACTTTGTCCCTCGCAACTGATGAAACTGACATTAACTGGCTCTCATCAGTCGCTGCCCATCTTAATGCAGGAGTCACTGATTCTGGTGGTGACAGTGTAGCGATAGGTATATAATCTCCCTCTTCCCCACCCGGCGGCCTCCGATACCCCCTTCCCACCCCGGCCCTTCTCCCCGTCGCTAATAAGACTTCTGGTTTCTCTGGACGTTAAGCACCATGTTTACTTATTTAAGGGATTATGTTTCATGGTAGAATACTATACTGACTTAACTGACGTTCTCTTTCATTGTTGCCGGAAATGTATAAGAGTGGTTTCTGTCACTTGAAGTTCTTTGTATAGCTCACATGAGTTTAACTCGTGTTAGAGAAAGGAGCTTTTTAAGAATTATTCATCGTATTATTATTATTGACTTTCTTCTCTGCCGCCAGGGGCAGGAGTCTGAGATGGTGTACCGATAAGTCAAACAAGACATAATATATGTAATCGTGGCATAAAGCAGGACCGTGGCTCCCAGCCCCCAACACACACCACACCACACACACACACACACACACTGATACACACTGACACACACACACACTCACACACACACACACACACACACACACACACACACACACACGATACACACTGACACACGACACACACACACACACACAACACACACACACACACACACACTGATACACACTGACAACACACACACACACACACACACACACACACACCACACACACACACACACACACACACACACACACACACACACACACACAACACACACACACACACACACACACACACACACACACACACACACACACACACACACACACACACACACACACACAAGAAAGTAGGGAAAGGCCGGGACTGGTTCGACAGGCATAGGGTGATTTTATAAAACTGAAGGTTATAAAAACAATACTATAAAATATATAATTAAATTTAACTGAAAATCTGCTATCGCTCTACTCATACTTGACCTCAGAATTCGCTGGATCCCAAGTTGTCCGGCCGCCCAGGTACGAGCCTAACGTCGCCCTACCGCTAGCACCTACTCTGCCTACTCTGCCTACTCTGCCTAGCAGTCAGACAAATCGGCCCACGAACTCCGAATGAGTGGTCGTTTTCCAGCCTTTTCATCAGTTCAGGGCAGTAGGGGTAGTCTGCTTGGCCACCGGATTGACAGAGTTATGTACCTTGCACAAATGCAGGCAACAAAATGATCGCTTTGCAAAACGGCGCAGCCACTGACGGTCGAGCGGCGGAGTACATGTTCTCTGATTCGGTTGACCAATTCATTTTCGACCAAAGAAATAAAAAATTAAAAACGGCGCGCGCACGCACGCACGCCACACACACACACACATCACACACACACACACACACACACACACACACACACACACACACACACACACACACACACACACCACACACACACACACACACACACACACAACACACACACACACACACACACACACACACACACACACACACACACACACACATCACACACACACTGACACACACACACACACACTGACACACACAAACACGCCGCGCGCGCGCGCACCGGCACCTGTAGGCCTACCAATGAGCTGCCTTTGGAGAAACACATATGACCATCTGACTATACATAATAATAATAATGATAATAGTACAAACAACCCCCTTTTTTTAACCAATAACTGGATGAATGACTCCTCTATCTTTGTGAACAATACTAACTGCAGGCCACAAGAAAATCATATGTTCACAGCGCAGGGGTTGTGCAGTTGTGAACACTACATTGCCTCCGGGGCCGAGTGTGTGTGTGTGTGAGGGGGGGGGGGGGGGGTGAGGTGGGAAGGAGTTGAGGGGGGAGGGGGGGGGGCATGGAAGGAAAAATTAGCAGCCCACTTGTGTTTCCTCTTATACCTCTCATCATCATCATTATGATGATGAAGTGATGCTTAATGTCCTCAGATGTCAGCTGACACATTAGTGACAAGTTGTGACCAATGCCGAAGCACGGTTCAATAATTCTTTACGTCCACGGAAACCAGAAGGCTCGTTACAGCCCAGGACGGCCACCTCGACTCTCACACAGCTCCTGTACTAAGTGTGTGATTCTAAATGAGTGACTCAGTGTATCCTTTTATAGCACGGTTTTTAATATCCACCGGAAGTGGTGTACTTACAGCGCTATTTTAGTGGTAGTCAGTTGCCTCGTGTCTGCTGCCACTCAAAACTGATGCTGCCGTCTCGGTGCAAGTTCGGTGTACACCATACAACCGGGCCAATACGGCACCAGTTTACAGTGTCAGTTCCGCATTCCGACAAAGCCACATAGGTGGGTTGCATGCGTGTTCATCTGAAACCTGCCACCTGCGTTTCAGTTTAGCAGTAATTTTATCCCGGATCCCCTCAGTGATGTCAGTGACTGCTGCTTAATCGTCAACAAACAAGGGAGTTAATTTCCGCTCGAAATAGGTAACACAACTGAGTACAACAACGGAAAGACCTGAGTCACGTACGGTAACTCTCTCACCTGCGGGCGTGCGTGTAAATACAAGGTACATAAACTCCACCAGAGATACATCCTATGGATGAATGACTCCTCTATCTTTGTGAACAATACCGGCGTGTGTGTGTGTGTGTGTGTGTGTGTGTGTGTGTGTGTGTGTGTGTGTGTGTGCGCGCGCGCGCGCGTACATGCGTGTCAGTGTGTGTGTGTCAATGTGCGTGCGTGCGTGCGTGCGTGTTAATTATAGTTTAACGATACATAATTTGCAGCCAAGACGAGACAAATTCAGTTCCGTGTATGATTTTAACATGGGCAATAAACAATCTTTTATTTTGAGTTACGTGCTACGGGAGTGGAACCGATACCGATAACACGGGAGTGGAACGGATATCGATAACACGGTAACCGATAAGTTATAAGAGTCAGCACGGCAGAAAGTTGACCCTGGAGAAGAACTGACATTCTCCCACCGCTTCTGTCACAGCGGAGCGGCTGGAGGACTCGAACGGCCTGGACCTTTCGCCGCCGGGGATCACGTCGCCGTGAATCCGGTGCGCTGGGCTACCGAGCTATCTGTCCCCGCTCCCCACACCGCTGTGCACGTCTTTCAGGCCGAAGCGGCTCGATATGTGTGCGGCCGCCCTGATAAGTCCGACTGCGCTTCACCACCGTACAAGGAAGTGCTCGTGACTTGCCGCTAATCACACAACAGCTTGCACGCTTCGGCGGTACAGCTGCACTATGAGCACAGCACTCGCCACCACGTGACGCGGCTTTAAACATGCAGTTAAGACCTGCTTCGCTGCAGCACAGCCACAGATCGGACCACACTGGTCCGAGCGTCGCTTTCAGTCCCGGGCGGCACCTTCCTCCAAACTGCCAGAACTGGTTACGCCACTGAAGGGGCACTCTTTATGTCCGCGCCGCAGCTCAGTGTCTACCAACGCGGTCAGCGCCCTCAGAAAAGTTGTTTTAATAAGACTGTGGAAGCAACGGCGCCCATTCACAGTTCAGGAGCTGTGTGAGAGTCGAGGTGGCCGTCCTGGGCTGTCCGTCCTAACGAGCCTTCTGGCAGTTTCCGTGGACGTAAAGCTATATTGAACCATGCTTCGGCATTGGTCCCAGCTTGTCCCTAATATGTCAACCGACATCCGAGGACATTAAGCAACACTACCTACCTACGGCGCCCAAGCGGCACGCACGTAAACATGAGAAAAAATAAAAATAAAGGAAAATAGGGAAAAGAGAGAGTTCTGTCTCGGTGATGATGATGATGATGATGATGATGATGATGATGATGATGAAGTGATGCTTTATGTCCTCAGATGTCAGTTGACATATTAGGGACAAGTTGTGACCAATGCCGAAGCACGGTGCAATAAATCTTTACGTCCACGGAAACCAGAAGGCTCGTTAGGACGGACAGTCCAGGACGGCCACCTCGACTCTCACACAGCTCCTGTACCATGGGTCTGGGTGATTCAAACGAGTTTGGTTTTATTTGTGCTGGCATAAGCAACGTCGTGGGTGTTATAAAAGAAACGCCGCCAGATAGGCCTATAATTAGACTTGTCTGTTACAAACTCACTGCCATTTGAGCACCAACGAAAAACTGTCCGTTAGCTGACAGTTTTCCGAGACCTATGGCGTAATCAGCTATGGCAGAGGTTGGAGGAAGGATGTCGTAAACCCGCATTGAAGTAAGTAAACATGGTGCTTAACGGCCACAAAAACCATAAGGCTTATTAGGGACGGGGAGAAGGTGGGAGAAGGGGGTGTGGAGGTGGGGGTAAACATGGTGCTTAACGTCCACAGAAACTGTACGGCTTATTAGGGACGGGGAGAAGGGGGGAAGGGGGTATGGAGGTGGGGGAGAGGGAGAGTATATACCTATCGCTACACTGTCACCACCAGAATGACTTCTGCATTAAGATGGGCAGCGATGAGAGCCATTTTAATGTTTCAGTAGGAAGTGATGGGCAAAGTCACAAGACAGTGTCCACAAACCACAACCTTTTTGAAGAGAAAGGAGAGCCGAAGCGGTATCGAACCGAGGTCCTTCCGCTTACCAGCCTAACGCCTTACCACTAGGCCAAACCGGCTCACCGGAGGTGGGGGGAGAGGGAGGGAGATTATATACCTATCGCTACACTGTCACCACCAGAATGACTCCTGCATTAAGATGGGCAGCGATGAGAGCCGTTTTACTGTTTCATAACTGTGAGGAACAAAGTCACAAGACAGTGTCCACAGACCACAACTTTTGAAGAGAAAGGAGAGCCGAAGCGGATTCGAACCGAAGTCCCTCTGCTTACCAGCTTAACGCCTTTCCGCTTGGCCAAACCGGCTCACACAGCAGTGCTTGGAGCATGGACCCATGGGTATACAGGTCCATGGCTTGGAGTTTGAGGTTTCGGTGGACGTAAAGCAATATCAGTTGAACCATGCTCACGAACTGGTCTCAGCTTGTCCCTAATATGTCAACCGACATCCGAGGACATTAAGCATCACCTGAAGAAGAAGAAGAAGAACTTGGGTTTGAGGCAGGACAACTGCCGCTCTGCAGCCGGTCACTGGTGTCGCGCCTATGTTAGGCCTATGTTAAACTGCTCAGTTTAAAATCGAACTCCCTCCCCCCCCCCCCCCCCCCCCCACCCCCCCGCCCCCGCCCTCTGCCAGATTTAGTTACGCCACTGAAGGGGTACTCTTTATCTCCGCGGTCAGCGCCCTCCGAAAGGGCTGTAGAAGCAACCTAGCGCCAAAGCACGCACGTAAACATAAGACGAGACGCATCCACCCCGGGCAAAAAAAGGAGTTCCGTCTCGATTCAAATGATTGTGGTTTTATTTGTGCTGGCGTAAACTTTGTTGGCGGCTATAAATTATATGCCTTGTTTTATTTGAGTTGTTTGTAATAAACTTACCACTGTTTGAGCACCAACAAAAAACTGCTCGTTAGCTGACAGTTTTCTGGACCCTATGGCGTAACTAAATACGGCAGTGGTTGAAGGAAGATTGTTGGAGTTTGGCTAGACGTGTGTCTGAACTTGATACGGGCGGTCACGCGTGCATGCCTCAGTGCTTCTGAGTGTGTATGTGTGTATGTATACTGTCACAGTACTGATTTGTGTGTGCGTGTGTCACATGTGTGTGCGTGCGTGCCAGCGTGCGTGCGTGTGTGTTTGTTTGAGTGTGTGTGTGTGTGTGTGTGTGTGTGTGTGAGAGAGAGAGAGAGAGAGAGAGAGAGAGAGAGAGAGAGAGAGAGAGAGAGAGAGAGAGAGAGAGAGAGAGAGAGAGAGAGAATGTGTGTGTGTGCGTGCGTGCGTGCGTGCGTGCGTGTGTGTGTGTGTCACAGTGTGTATGTGTGCGTGCGTGCGTGCGTGTGTGTGAGTTGGGGGGGGGGGGGGCACCCGTTTGTGTCACTGTGTAGTCAGTCGTTAGGGAGGGCGGGGGTAAATCACTTATGCGTGTGCATGCGCAGATTGTGTTTTGCTTCACTGAGTTTCATATATGAACGTACATTTTCTGTATCTGGTAACAGTCATTGTAATAGTCATAAGTCGTATGGTTTATCAAGTTGTTGCCACTGCCGTGAAGCGCCGCCTTAGGGCTCGTCTCGAGATAATGGAGCTCCGGAACTCGAAAGTAGTTGTTATGATAATTATTGTTATCATCGAAAGACTAAAAAAAAAAAAAACATTGACACACACACACACACACACACACACACACACACACACACACACACCTAAAGACAGTCTGTTTTCAATCGACTCAGCCGCAGAGATTGAATTCATGTCAATGAAGAAGCCGTTTTTTGTATACACCTGCCTTACCAAGTTCAACTTTAAAGCAGTGCCGGAGTTGTTTAAGTCTTGGAAAACTGCGCTAAACAGTAAACTGCTGGTCTGGTTCGTGTAGTCTTTGACTGTCCTTGGTCCGGTAGGAGTCATGTAATAGTCCTCTGCCGGTATGGCTGGAGTGTCTTGTTCGTACTAAGCTTGAATTATCAACTGATCAGCGGATCAAACCCCACGTCCAGGAAGCACAAGGGCTGAACAGTATCTTTAAGACCACTTTTGTACCCGGCTAAACCGCCACACCCGACACTCAACGGCGGCCTTAACGACACCATGCAGTCAACGACTGATGAAGTGTCGGGTACCCGGACATCTAGTACACAGCCACTGGTGTGTCGGAAACCCTGAAGGGACACACCCACTTCTCAACTAAGCCGCCTTTGGGGGAGGGGGGGGGGGGGGGGGGGGGGGACCACAGGGGCTTGAAAAAGATAATTTCAAACTTGTGGGCCCGTATCAAATACTGACGCGACTGACGGAAGCGCGTGCGTGCGTCCCTGTGGGCGGGTGTTCCGACGGAGGTCTACATAATAATTATGCACTTGAAGCCTGTGTGGATTCTAAAACGCCTAGGGGTGTAACGTGTCACGTACACACGGGGCCATTACTGTTATTAGATCAATACAGTGAAACTGAACTCCCGGTGTAAAACGCCTTATGCAGTTTTTTTCAGTCTCTTCCTTTTCTTCATCATTCTCTCTCACTGAGTTTCTTCCCCCCACCCCCCTTCTCCACATCTGGAGTATAATGATCTGGCGTGCCTCCCTTTTACTCCCTAAGCCAAGCCAAGCAAAATGTCAAGCAGAATTTCACTTAAGTAAACTTAACGATCTTGTAGCCTGACTGAGACTGGCAGCTGTTGTGAACTGCGATCTCCACCAAGTTGCTCCCGAGTAACTTGAACTGGCATTCGTTTGCGTATGTGTGTAGCATTCATTTGTGTGTGCGCGCGTGTGGCATTCATTTGTGTGTGTGTGTGATGTGTGCGTGCTGGCATGCATGTGTGTGTGGCGTTTGTTTGTGTGTGTGGCATTTGTTTGTGTGTGTGTGATCTCCAAGTTACTCCCGAGTAACTTGAACTGGCATTCGTTTGTGTATGTGTGTGGCATTCATTTGTGTGTGTGCGTGTGCGTGTGTGGCATTCATTTGTGTGTGTGTGTGTGATGTGTGCGTATGTGCATGTGTGCGTGCTGGCATGCATGTGTGTGTGGCGTTTGTTTGTGTGTGTGGCATTTGTTTGTGTGTGTGTGATCACCAAGTTACTCCCGAGTAACTTGAACTGGCATTCGTTTGTGTGTGTGCATGTGTGTGTGTGTGTGTGTGGCATTCATTTGTGTGTGTGTGTGTGTGATGTGTGTGTATGTGCATGTGTGCGTGCTGGCATGCATGTGTGTGTGGCGTTTGTTTGTGTGTGTGGCATTTGTTTGTGTGTGTGTGATCTCCACCAAGTTACTCCCAAGTAACTTGAACTGGCATTCGTTTGTGTATGTGTGTGGCATTCATTTGTGTGTGTGCGTGTGTGTGTGTGTGTGTGTGTGTGTGGCATTCATTTGTGTGTATGTGTGATGTGTGCGTATGTGGTGTGCGTGCTGGCATGCATGTGTGTGTGGCATTTGTTTGTGTGTGTGGCATTTGTTTTTGTGTGTGTGTGTGTGTGTGTGTGTATGATGTACGTGTGCATGCATGCATGTGTGTGTGTGTGTGTGTGTGTGTGTGTGATTTATTTGTGTGTGTGTGTGTGTGTGTTGTGTGTGTGTGTATGTGTGTGTACGTGTGTGCATGCGTGTGTGTGCGTGCGTGCGTGTGTATGTTTGTACTCCAGAATGAGCGGTTTGTACTCCTGAACATTTTTTGTAGGCATGCAACTATCAGGTAGCTGGGGGGTGTTGTGCATGCATATGATTCCAAGCACCTCATTCCATTGCCAGCTCTGGATGCTCAAAGTTTGATGAAGAGCAAAAGAAACCTCAATGTTCATTATCATTAAAAATATAAAAAACTCAAAATTGTCTGTTTTAAGACATTTTTGACATGGATGCTATTGCACCAACTGTCATTTTCTGATATCTATGTCCTGTATGTTTTGTCTCAGTTTTGCATATATCAATACATTCATAGTATCCATAGTTCAAATAGTTCATTTGTCTTCACTTTATTCGTGATAAAATCTTATTAGATTGAGGGGATCTGGCTGTGAAGGGATAGGATGAAAATAATGATAGTTATACTTGTGCCTATTATTATGTCAATAATATCAATGTATACTTGTGCCTATTATTATGTCAATAATATCAATGTGTGATACTGTTTATATTACTGTGCATTTCCATATATATGTAATATATATTCTATTTAAATAATGATTGTGGTACTAGTATGTTATTGCACACTCTTCACCTGTCAGTCTTTTACACATGTAGCTTTTATTTCATTGTTATTCACGTGTGGCACTGACATTTTCTTTTGAATGAAATAAAGAAGTGCTTGGCTTAAACTAAGCATTGTTTGTTAAAACCATGGATACTAAAAGTGGTTGTCTTTGTTTCAGTTTCAAGTTCCTTTTTTTTCAAATTTGTTTATTTTCTGATTTTTTGTGTTTTGTTTGTTTGTTTTGTAGTTGGGTTTTTAACTGTTTGTCTTTTGCATCTCTTACATCATCTCAACTGCCATTCACATCACTCTTGGATATATACTATAATATGCATTAGCTCATTTACATTTTTCAGTGTGGGCTCTGAGACTGGACCAATCATAAACTGTCCATGTTGCAAACTGAATTTCAAACCGAAAAAAGATGGAATGATCGAAACAGCTGCTATAGTGAACATAAAAATTAAATAAAAACAAAAACACAGAAGCGAGCGCCTCTGGCTATAAGTGAGAAGACAGGACGGTAGACTGAAGCGCCAAGACTCAGTCACGGACAATGGTCACGCTTTTATTCTGTGACTCACTGTCACCACTTGTCGCGACCAAATTCCCTTGCGGTTTATCTTTGGCCAACGCAGAGAGCCCAAGAGGGCAAATCAGCCTTCCGGCTAAAAATATCCTCCCTTAGGCCGTCCCCATTGCACCTCCCCCAAACACATTTTGCCGGCATGATAGTAACACATCGATCAACAGATCCTGGCTTGACCGCGGACTGGACACTTAAAAACAAAACCGAAATCAGCTTAATTTTATCCTCCGTCAATAAATCAAGGTTTCCTGAGATTTTTGTTTTGAGGCAAGCAAAGCCTTCGCACGCATAGCTCTGTTATGTGATTGAGTGGTGAACAGCTTTGCATACCTTTAGGCCAGTATCAAAGCGATGGCATTTCTTACCCACCTGCGGACAAACAACTGTTGCTTCATGCAGACCTACAGCTACGCGTCAATTTTTTAAGCAGACGAAGAAAAGAATGAATCAATAGTTTCAGTCATTTTGGCCTTTCATTCACACACGTCGTTCTAACTCGATATTATTGGCAGATGATGTCAACAGCGCTTGCACTACTTTTTTCAGGCGGAAGAAGATCCCGAAGAAAATAGGACACACCCTGAGACAAGATGGCGGCCATCAGTCGATGTTGGCAAGTTACTTTTGGAAGAGAAAATGTGTTTCAGGAATCCCATTTGTTGTTGTAATGTGCACAAACACTTTTTGAAGGCTTTACCCATTGATTTACTGTGTGACGTGAAGTTAAGCCAAGTTTTTTCATGTTCAAATAAGTGTGTACTCCAATTTTAGTCGGCTTTAGTGTTGGAAGATCAAGCGGTTTAGAATCCTGTTTGCCTACCTGATCGGTTTGGTTCGATATTTTGGACAGGTAAGTAATATTTTACTCCTTGTATTGTAGTCAGCTAACACCTTGATTACGCAATTTTGGTATGATAGAGTTAGAGAGCCCCAGATTTTGTCACGGAACTTGCTGACAAAAAAAGTAGGCCAGGAGAGACCTGGTCAAGTTCATGACGGGAATGCAAAGGACGTAAACAAACATAGCAAGTAGATGATTGCGGGTTTGACACTGACAGCTGTCTCTGCTCAGTATGACCAGTAATCGACAAAGGCAGCTGCTCAGTGAAACATTAACTTTATGATCAGACTTTATTGAATTTTGAACATTCCGTCTAATAGCGTAATAGCTGTTACTGTAAGGTTTAGGTCTAGTCGAATTAGTGCATGGTCAGTTAAGGGCAACAGGTCGCCTCACCACCACACTTCCCATGACCAGGTGGTCTGAGACATTTATGCTTGCCAAACAGAGTGCTTACCCGGCCAGACTTCAGACTTCCCGATGGGGGTGGGAGGGGGAGAGAAAAAAACAGAGAATTTGGTACAGTTTACAGTTGAGTACTAATAGTAATACTAATACTTACAACTACTTAGTACTAGTAATTAGAAAAATAGAAATGAAAAAATGAGTGCGACTCCTTTTTATATTTTTATTTGTCATTGTTTATTCTTTCAAATTGTTCTAATAAAAGTTGAAACCTTCCTCATTTCAAAAACCTTTTCTTTAATCCCATTGGCATTGCCGCCCAGAGATTATAAATAATATCATGTATCAACTATCATGTGTGGATTTGTATTTTAATCTTTTTGTCAGTACTGTATCATTACATGTGTTGGTTTAAAAGAATTTGTAAGCACTTAGTCTTAGAGCAAGTACAGTTAAGGCTAATCTCAAGCCTAATACTGTAATAGTAATAGGCTTCGGATATGATATGTATCTACCTTTTATTTTTCAGTATGTTCTTTCATTTCATGTTTATATGACTTATGCAATGTTGAATTACCAATCCTGCATGTCCTTGAGTGCCCCATTTATATATCTTTGTAAAACTAAAAGGAAAAATGTGAAGGAAAAAAAAGGAAAAAGTACAGGTAAGGCTTTCTAAGTACCAATTATTATTGGTATTATTATTATTTAGTCATATATATAAAGTATGGGTGCAACTGCAAGGTAAGAATTTGATCATGGGTGCCAGTGTATTTTCACTGTTTCAGGTGCCTTTTCCTTAGTTTTTGGTAGCAAAATAATCCAGTCAACATGTCATAAGTGTGCTTTGCTGATTGGCCAGTCAGCTTTGTCTGTTTCTGCAACTGAGTGAGTCTCTTGTGTCAGCACAACCACAATAGAGGGTTTTGACAGCAGCAGGTGTTAAAAATAAACTTGATTAAAGGGGTACTGGAATGTAATGCAAGTTGGCCTGAAAATGTGTAAATGATTTTATCTGTGCACACATCATTTTGGTGGTTCTCTTAATATATTATTATATGAAACAAGTACTTTTCTTTGCTCCAGATTTGAGCACTTCAGGACACAGCCATGTGATGAAGGGCAGAAAATGGTTGGCTCATAGCCTATTGATAGTATCATACTTTTGTGACATGTGCTGATGCAGTCCCTGTTTATACTTTTATAGCATCACTGATAGTGATATTAGTGATCAGACTGTTGGGCACAAAATGGCAGCATTAGCATCTGTTTTCAACTTTCATGCCATTCCTGATCATATTGATAGGGCCTCTGAGTCTGATGCTAAGCTTCTTTGGTTCAGTTCCCTCTGACTAGCACTAGTCTAACTAGAAAACAATGCTAAAGCTGGATCTGAAGTTCTGTGGCTGATGAAGAGAAATCAGTGCCACAGACATTTGGGGAATGTTACTAGTTAGTTGTTACACAGCAGAGTTTTTATGCATTCGGTCATGAAAGTTGTCCAGCTGTATCATTGTTTTGTGTGTGATACGTCATGATGACCTTGTGATTTTTACTTCCTGATGGGGTTTAGTCAGTGGCGTTTCAATTTCAAAAATTGTACACTCACGCCACTACATTCCTAAAACAGAAACGCTGTAAAACTCAATATTTAATTTTAGACAGTCACACTCACAGTAGCCAAGACAAGTTTCCAAAAGTATTGTCACATTAGATTTCTGTTTTTGTTGTTGTTGTTTTGTCACATTAGGCATCTGTTTTTGTGTCTGTACTGACTAGTCTGTATGAGTTACACTTGAGTTCTAACTAGGCCTTCCATTTCAAAAACCAGTATGATTTAGTCTAATCACATCAGTATTTTAAACAACCACTTTATTGTCTTTTATTAATTTTGTAACCATAATTTTGGATACTATTTATTTTATTTAATGTAAAATTGCATTATGAATATGATCATGATAATAACTTGCTGAAACTGCATAATGTGTATAATAATAAATTAAGTTGTTGATTTCTTCCCTTTTTTCCCCAATTAATTATTAGTTATTTACACATGCTTCACCTACTGCCTGGAATTTCACCCTTGTCCTAATTTCTGCCTTCCCAGTCCATTCACCTTCATTTTTTCCAAATCCTCTCTCTACTTTTTAACTCCTCATAGTCATACTCATAGACACAAACAGTTTAAACAAATTCCCATTGTCAGTGTCTAGGGAATATAATACATTTCATACCAAAACATGTTTTATTATGCATTGATATAATGATAATGATACTTTGATAGGTAGACGGATGGTTGGTTTTTAACATTGTATGATTGTAATGTAACAGTGAATTAGACAAACTTGTGATTTAGTGACTTGTATTTTGAACTGGTGTAATTGTAAAAAGAATTTTGGGTCTGCATACAAATTACAATCTTGCACACTTATAGTTATAATCATACTGCCTTAATCATAATGTGAGGAGAAGAAATTGACTGGATATACTCTGTACAGTTGGTAACTATTTCCTGGATTGTTATGAATCATATGATCTGCAGTGCAGAATTGCTAGAAATGAAAATTAAACAAAGCAAGTGATTCAGGGATTGTGAGTGAAGGCAGAAATAATTTCCTGGTTGTATTATTTACAAACAGTGTTTTGTCTGTTACATGTTTTGTGTTTCCCCACCCTGCTTGTCAGTTGATCATGATTTTAGTTTACTCAAAATGGACTAGTGTTTGGTGTTATTGCTGTGTTGATGGAAGGAACTGCTCAGTTAGGAAACAGTCCTGTGGACGAAACAGTGAGGCAAAAGGCTTCTTGCACATCAGCTATGTTAGTAATTGATCTGAACAGCTCCTTTTGTTTGTCCTGCCCATACCATTTGCAGTTGATGTAGTGTGCATTCCTCAGCCAGAGCCCAGTGATGTGTTGCCTATGTGCAGTTCCTTTCTGTGCATGCCAATGCTGATGCAGCCTCCTACTCCTAGTGCTCTTGGGCAGCGGCATACTGGGATTGCTGACTTCTGCAGTAGCCATCAGCAGCTTGCCAGACAGTTTTACTTGTAGTGGGTGCTGCAGAGTTCCAGCCTTTGGCGTTGGGCTCTTGAGTCTAGTCTCGGTTGAGTAAATGACAGTTTGGTATGGCTGTGCACAGTCCTGTTTCAAGTTACAGTCAAGCCACCACCATGGTAGAGCAGCCATCATGGAACCAGTGTTTGTTCAGTGGTTGTAGCCTTGAGGGGGTGTCAGTTTAAGTGGGGGGTATCTGCACCATCACCAGGTATCTGCTTACAAACACTCGTTGTGACTAGGATGTGAGCACAGGTGGTATTTATTCAGTGGATCCCAGATAGCCTTCAGGGAATCAGTCTGCCATGATGGTCATTATTTAGACTGTCACTGTGTCAGCCATCAAATAGGAATGTTTTGCACCTGGTTGCAATCAGTGAGTACAATTGCTACAACTGTACAAGTTGCAACTACAGTTTGCTATAACTGTACAAGTTGCTACAGCTGTACAAGTTGCTGACTTCAACTGTACAAGTTACTACAAGTATCAAGTACAACTCAACTGCACACATTATTACAGCTGTACAAGTTGCTACAGCCATACAAGTTATTACAGCTGCACACAATACTACAACTGTACAAATTACTACAGCTGTAACAGGTGCTACAGCTGTATAAGTTACTACAGCTGTACAATTTGCTGTAACTATACATTACAAGTATACAACTGTACAAGTTACTATAACTATACACATTACTACAGTACAACTGTACAAGTTACAACAGCTGTACAAAATGCTATAGCTACACATTACAACTGTACAAGTTACTACAGTTGTACAAGGTGGTATAACTATAAGCTGCAAGTATCAGGTAAACCAAATCACTTGGATCTCAGTGTGCTTGATCGTCTTAAATTTGGGTTGCACATGTGTGCATATGTGTGTGTACACCATCTGTGCAGACTTTAAGTTAATTAGTGTTTTTATGCCATTCCGTGTCAGTGTGTGTGTGTGTGCACATGTGTATATGTGTGTAATATAGGTCTTGCCTGCTTAGCTTCTTGTGATTTGAATTGCTTCTGGTCATTGTTAAATTGTCATTTTCTGCTTGAGTTGTCTCAGCACGGATGTAGTTTATATTTGAATTTTGTACAGTGCCCCAAGCTCTGTTCTTCTTCCTCTTCCTGTGAAGCGGCCACAATCATCATGTTGATTATTTTGTCACATTATGAAGGGTCAGCAGCGAAGAAAAAAAACAGAAATTTTTTTTGGTTTGTTTTGGATTACTGCATTCTGGATGCCCTTGACACAAATGTGTCGATGGACTTGGCCTCAGTGACTTCCTGGGGCAGGTCATTCCAGTCTCTGATGGTTCTCGGCAGGAATGGGTACTGCTGGTACTGGGTTCTGCAGTGTGGCTGCAAGAACTGCTGATTGTGTCATCGTCATTGACAACAGGGTGGTGGTTGGAGCTTGCTCTTAATCCCATCAGTGGCAATGATGTTGTGGATTCTGTACAGCTTTGCCAACCGAGCTGTTTTGTTTTAGGTGACTTAGAGGTTTGTGTTTTATAAATATTTCAGTATGATTATTTATTGCCCATATAAAAAGGTCACTTTGATACATGTTGAAATTAGTACACTTGTGCTTTTACAGTCTGCATTACTTTCATCTGTGGAAAAATACTCCTTGCCTGCACTTGTTCAGTCACTGATTACCTGCACATTTCTCTCATTCCAGCGCTGCTGTTGCATGTGCAACAGTGAAACAATTCCCCAGTGGCAACAAGTGACAAGGCACCATGAACCACGACAAGCGAGATGTTCATGTAAGATGCTCCCTATCAAATATAATTTCTTTTAAATTATGAACATTTTGGGTGATTTCTTTAGTTTTAGATACACCATGGTAATCTAATTCCATGCATTTGCTTGTGATTCGGGTCATCTTACAGTTACACGTAGCACTGTATTATGTGCAGTAATTTCAAGAGCAACCCTAGCCAGTCCTGTGAACATATTTGATGTTCTAGCGTATAGTCTGTTGTAACACTGACGCTGGTGACACCACAAGCTTGTTAATTTTGATGGGGTATAGCACTGTATAACTATAAGAGTTATTATTATAATACAGTGTCAGATCTGTTTTGTACCATTTGAGAATTGGCACCCAAATTGACGATCACTTTGTTATATAATATAATCATATATAAGTTATAATCATATGCAGCTACAACTAAAATGTAGAAGCAGATAATGCTGACATAGCATACATTTCATCCCCTGCCCAAAGGGCTAGATACTCAGTCCAGTTTCCATGCCATTATGCCAGACTAGGGCAAACTGTCTAGTGCTGAGCCTGAATTGAGCCAGTAACACTGTCAGTGTCACAGCCATGTGGCTGATGTACTGACCAATAATGTGAAGATGAAGTGTACTGACAAAGCCATGCATGTGACTGATGCACTGACCAGTATTGTGAAGTGGGCAGTGGACTGACAAAGCCATGTGACTGATGTACTGACCAGTATTGTGAAGTGGGCAGTGGACTGACCAGTATTGTGAAGTGGGGGGGGGGGGGGGGGGGGGGGGCTCGAAAACCTCATCTGAGCATCAGACAGCATCTGTCCCACTTCAGGCTGGGGGCATTCTGCCCATGCTGGTCTTCCTAACACCCTTGACCCTAAAGCCTGACAAGTATTGGGGAGTGGACAGTGTACTGACACAGCTATGTGGCTGATGCACTGACCAGGATTGTGAAGTGGGCAGTGTACTGACACAGCCATGTGACTGATGCACTGACCAGTATTGTGAAGTGGGCAGTGTACTGACACTGACACAGCCATGTGATTGGTGCACTGACCAGTATTGTGAAGTGGGCAGTGTACTGACACTGACACAGCCATGTGACTGATGCACTGACCAGGATTGTGAAGTGGGCAGTGTATTGACACTGACACAGCCTTGATGCACTGACAATTGTGCACTGACCAGGATTGTGAGTGGGCAGTGTACTGACAGCCATGCAACTGATGCACTGACCAGGATTGTGAAGTGGGCAGTGTACTGACAGCCATGCGACTGATGCACTGACTAGTATTGTGAAGTGGGCAGTGTACTGACAGCCATGTGGCTGATGTACTGACCAGTATTGTGAAGTGGGCAGTGTACTGACAGCCATGTGGCTGATGCACTGACCAGGATTGTGAAGTGGGCAGTTTACTGACAAGTTTAACTCTGGTTAGAGAATAGTGCTTTGTAAGAATTATTTGTTATCTCTCCAGTGCCTACTGATTGTCATTTTGTTCTTTTGTTAGTTTCAATGACTTGGATAATCAGGGTGTGTAATGTATCTCACATAGAAATTTGCCACCTGGTGCACTTGTTTAAGAGTTCACAGGGTATGAACTGGATTTGCTCTGTGTGTGCTCTTTGAGGATGTACCTCTGGTGGAGTTTATGTGCCTTGCATTTACACACATGCCAGGTGAGAGTTACCGTAGGAGACTCAGGTCTTTGTTGTTGTATTTGTGTTATGTATTTTGAGCACTAGTTAACTCCCTTGTGTATTGATTCTCTCTGCTGTTCTGATGGAATGGCTCGTGCTTTGTTATCAGGGCCGGCAAAGTGTTGACCCTGAGGAGCGGTTCACAAAGTTGGAACGAATCGGCAAAGGGTCATTTGGGGAGGTGTTCAAGGGCATTGACACGCGCACGCAGGAAGTGGTGGCCATCAAAATAATCGACCTGGAAGAAGCGGAGGATGAAATCGAGGACATCCAACAGGAAATCATGGTGCTGTCCCAGTGTGACAGTCCCTATGTCACCAAGTACTTTGGCTCCTACCTCAAGGTCAGTTCCCAGGATGGCTGCTTTGTGCGGATCAGCTGGTGCATGGTGCCTAGCACTTTGGTGCCTAGCAGTAGCACTAACTACAGGTTGGAAGAGGAGGGGAGGGGGGTCAAGGACTGACATCAGTTGTGGGGGTGGGGTGGGAGTGGCATAAAGCTCAAGGACTGTCACCAGTTGTGGGTGGGGGGTGGAGGCATAAAGCTCAAGGACTGTCACCAGTTGTGGGTGGGGGGTGGAGGCATAAAGCTCAAGGACTGTCACCAGTTGTGGGTGGGGGGTGGAGGCAAAAGCTCAAGGACTGTCACAGGGGGGGGGCATAAAGCTCAAGGACTGTCACCAGTTGTGGGTGGGGGGTGAGGCATAAAGCTCAAGACTGTCACCAGTGTGTGGGTGGAGGTGTCAAGGACTGCACAGCTGTGGGGAGGGGGGGAGGCATAACTCAACTTATAGTTGTGTAGGGTGGGGGGCATGAAGCTAGAACATCAGCTGGGGGGGGGGGGGGAGGGGGGGCATAAAGCTCAAGGACTGTCACTGTTGTGTGGGGGGGTGGGGGGGAGGGAAATAAAGGACTTTTGGCTATGCACTCTGTTGGCTGGCAAGGGGGGGGGGGGGGGGGGGGGTTAAAGCTCCAGGACTGTCATCAGCTGTGTATTCTCCCTGACTAGGAAGAGCACATGGTAGAGGAGAAGAGGGCGGGGACAAAGCTCTAGAACTTGTACGACATGGGGGGGGGGGGGGGGGGTAAAAGCTCCAAGACTGTTGTCATTCTCTGTGTGTTCACCAGGGCTCTAAGCTGTGGATTATCATGGAGTACCTTGGAGGCGGGTCAGCTTTGGACCTTATGAAAGCCGGGTCTTTCACGGAAAACGACATTGCCATCATCATCCGTGAAATCCTGCACGGCCTCCACTACCTCCATTCCGAACGCAAGCTCCACAGAGATATCAAGGGTAAGATGGAGACTGTTTCTTTTTCTTCTTCCTTTCATGGAGGAGTGGGGGTGCTTGTGTTTGGGAGGAGAAGGGGGGTAGGGGAGGGGAGTTGCTTGTGTTTGGAAGAAGGGGGGGAGGGGAGACTGGAAAACCTCATCAGACAGCATCTGCACAACTTCAGGCCAGGGGCATGCCACCCATGCTGGTCTTCTTAACACCCTTGCCCCTAAAGCCTGGCCACATTTTAGGTCTGCTGGGCCTTGGGGCTCTGCTGCCTAAGGTACACAGGCAGGAACCCTGCCACATTTCAGGTCCATGGGCCTCAGGGTTCTGCTGCCTAAGGTACATAGGCAGGAACCCTGCCACATTTCAGGTCCATGGGCCTCAGGGTTCTGCTGCCTAAGGTACACAGGCAGGAACCCTGCCACATTTCAGGTCCATGGGCCTCAGGGTTCTGCTGCCTGAGGTACACAGGCAGGAACCCTGCCACATTTCAGGAACCCTGCCACATTTCAGGTCCATGGACCTCAGGGTTCTGCTGCCTAAGGTACACAGGCAGGAACCCTGCCACATTTCAGGTCCATGGACCTCAGGGTTCTGCTGCCTAAGGTACACAGGCAGGAACCCTGCCACATTTCAGGTCCATGGACCTCAGGGTTCTGCTGCCTGAGGTACACAGGCAGGAACCCTGCCACATTTCAGGTCCATGGACCTCAGGGTTCTGCTGCCTGAGGTACACAGGCAGGAACCCTGCCACATTTCAGGTCCAAATTTGGAACCTCGGGGTTTCCCCTTGCCCCTGGACCCCAGGGTTCTGCTGCCTAAGGTACACAGGCAGGAACCCTGCCACATTTCAGGTCCATGGACCTCAGGGTTCTGCTGCCTAAGGTACACAAGTGGTAGTTGCTGGTAGGCGACCATCTAGGGAAGATATACACTGCTGCTGAGTCTGTGGTGTGTGTCAGTGCGGTCACAGGAACTGTCCCTCCCATGTGGACCTTTACAGATACTGCAGATCCTGCTGTACTGCCTGAACTTTTCAGTCTGATTTCCATTGTCTCCCATGTCTGAAGGATGCCTGCCACTGTTGCTGTTCAGTGATGTCTGTTCTTACTCTCCCAGTCAGCATGTAAATACAGGACACTACCCACTGTGGCCCCTCAGCCTCCTGATGACACCTGTAGCTAAGTGGCTAGTGTTTTGTTAGATATTCTCGGTATAAAACTGATTTAGGTGTTTATTCCAGGGGCCAGTGTGGTGGTGTCAGATCATGGTAGTGTAAAACATATTTGGTGTTATGTGGCCAGATGATGGTAGTGTGGCACTGACTGGTTCTGGTGTTGGTTCCAGCGGCCAACGTGTTGCTGTCGGAGCATGGAGATGTGAAGCTGGCTGATTTTGGTGTTGCCGGTCAGCTGACTAACACAACCAACAAACGACAGACGTTTGTGGGCACACCCTTTTGGATGGCCCCTGAGGTCATCAAGCAGTCGGCCTATGACACTAAGGTTTGTTTGTTTGATTCTTAGTCCTACCATTCTTTTCTTATCATTTTCACACTTTCAGAAATTTGAACACATTGATGCTGGTCTGTTGTGAACACAACGCCATTAACTTCGAGGTACAACCAAAGAAAAACGTATATAAAAAATTTGATCGCTGCTTCCTAGGCTGACTTCACACACAAGATAGATCAGCATCAAAAACACTAAGGGTTTTCCTGACCATTTTTAGTATGTGTGCATTATTTGTTTGTTTGTATTTGACTTTACTCCCAAGATAGATCAACATAAAACACTACAGGTGTTCCTGACCAATTTTAGTATGTGTGCATTTAATTTATTTAATTTATTTGATTGTGTATGTATGATTTGTTTGCTTGCTTGAAAAGGCAGATGTGCTGAAACTTTGCATGTGTTTCATCTTGTCTTCATTCTTTTGGACCCAGTTTCTGGAGATTAGTTTTTGTGCGTTGTTATTTTATAACCGTTACCAGATCCAGAGATGTTTGTGTATAATTTCCTTTGGTTCAGCACTGCAGAGTGGTTTGAGGTTTGGCATCATGGCAGTGGAATGAGTGATAGTTGAACTTTGAGCTTGTGACCGTTTACAAATAACATACCTGTCTAGCTGTCACAATTGATCCATGTTATCCAGGCGGACATCTGGAGTTTGGGCATCACAGCAATAGAGCTTGCAAAAGGCGAGCCGCCCAACTCCGACCTTCACCCCATGCGCGTGCTGTTCCTCATTCCAAAGAACAACCCACCCCAGCTGACAGGCAACTTCTCCAAGGCCTTCAAGGAGTTTGTGGAGATCTGCCTCAACAAGGACCCCGACAATGTGAGTCTAGTCGCCCAGAATGTGTGCTTGTGAGTTTAGTGGATGCTGCTTGTTGTTTTGACCACTTCCTTTGTGAAGAAAAGAACTCACCCCTGCAACAAGAAGTTTGAGCTTTTAGCAAATACTTGGAGCTTGCAGCAGGAGACTTCAAAGGAATGCTATACCAGTTGTGTTGTTGTTTTCAGTGATTTTGACTGGGGAAAAAATCTCTCTTTTTTTTTTGGAAAATCATCCTGATGTGACTTTCTGTGGTTGACTAGCTGTTAACATCCTGCTGTTGATGTCTGATCAACTCTTTGTTTTTAATGTTTGTGTATGCGTGTTTTGTTATATTTTTGTATTTGGATTGATTTTGTAGATCTGACTTGAGAAAGGGTTTACATAGGAGAAGTGCATTGAAATGTGCATTGGCTTACGACACAGGTTGATCCTCCTGGGGTGACCCTGTGTGGTTAACAAGACATCAACATTCAGTTACTAACTAACTCATTATGCCATGTGGAAACCTCCAGTGGTAGTTCTCAGTCAGTGGTTTTAGACAGGTTTTCCACGGTTTGATCACCCTGATATAACCGTACTGGTTGACTGGGCATAAAACACTAAGTTAGTTACTTACTTCCATTGTTTGAAGATTTTCCATTGTTTGAAGAGCATTTTCCGTGTTGATGTTGCAGAGGCCATCAGCAAAAACCCTGTTGTCCCACCCGTTCATCAAGAAGGCAAAGAAGACGTCATACCTGACAGAGCTCATCGACCGCTACAAGCGCTACAAGCTGGAGAAAGGAGCGGACAGCGAGAGTGATGACAGCGACGGATCCATGTAAGCACAGGAATTAATAGTAACAACAGGCACTTAGTTTGCTAGCCTGGGATAGCCCCAAAGTGCAGGCAGGTTGTTTTACATGTCTGTGATTCAAATGCATGCATACACACCAACACGGATGCAGACACATGTATGCATACCTTGAAGGGGGGGGGGGGGGGGGGGCTGTTGAAGTGAAGGACTGAAGAAAAGGTTTCCCAAAAGAGAAGGGTTTTCATGGAAGATGTGAAAGCAGTGGGAGAGGAGGCCTGACATGACAGGCAGGAACAGGGAGGGCTTTACGGTAACAGTATGGCTGCAGAAGTTACAAAGTGGGCCGCAGTGCAATATTGTGACAGCGACAACAATTCCAAGACTAGAAAGCAGTGTATCGTGCACCATACTTGCAAACAAAATTAAAACAAAACATGACGCCGATTACAGACTCACAAGCATCAGAATTTAAAGTGCATTATCCAATGGCAAAAATATTGGAACAGTAAAATCTGGAAAGCGCTTGTGTACATAAAATCTGGAAAGCACTTGTGTACATTATATATTAGAATATATGCACCTGTATTGGTTTAGTGAACAGAATGCTTAGCTAACAGGAAATAGCTGATTACAGTACATGTCTGGATTTGTGTCAGTGTGTCTCCATACTGCGTTACTGTCAGTGTGTCTCCATACTGTGTTGCTGTCAGTGAATCTCCATACTGCACGTGTTATTGTCAGTGTGTGTGCATGTGCTGGTGTGCTGTGCCTGTGTAATGGTGGTGGTGGTGTATGTGGCAGTGGGTCTCAGAATGGAGGCTGTGCCTGTGCATGTCCGTTCGTTCCTCACCGATTTCATTACCAGTCTGTCCGCCAACCCTTTCACGAGACTGTCAGTCAAGTGTGAGATTTCGGCAAACAGGAGGGGAAGGGGCTCAAACTGTGCGGGGCTGACGATGGGATGGATTGATCAGCGAAAAACCGCACCGGGTCTTGTTGATCCCCTCTTGGGCTTTGTTTGTCAGAGTGCTTGAGAGAGGGGATGTGACAGTGCTATGGATTTCGTCTCCTCAAACATTATCTTCTCTTTTTTAACTTTATTTTTTTGGGGGGGGGGGGCAGATTGATTCCTAGGGAATTCACAGTGTCTGGCAATGTGTGTCATCTGAGGAAGCTGATAGAATGTGTCGTCCTTGTGATTGTAAACAGCGAGGTTGTGTAGGCCTCAAATGTTTGTTCTCATTCCACATTAGACGTGGAGATGTTGGTTCTCATTTCACATTAGACATGGTGTGCGTTCTTGTTTTACTTTGGACATCAGATGTTTGATCCCATTTCACAGCAATTCTCTCTCATACCTTTGCATTCTCACAGTTCTTTGTTTTTGTCTGTGTGTGTGTGTGTTTTTGAGCATGTAAAAAAGGGGGGGGGGGGAAGATTCACTGAAGTGTTTCACTTTCAGAGTAGTTAATTTTATTGAGGACATTGTAAGTTATGTTTTCGGATCAGATTTTCATCATGGCATCAGCTGTCATTGTCAGTGATTCTCTTACACAGTAGATTTATGAAGAGGGTGTTGTAATGGCGTGTAAGAAGCTGTTATTGTCAGTGATTCTCTTACACAGTAGATTTATGAAGAGGGTGTTGTAATGGCGTGTAAGAAGCTGTCATTGTCAGTGATTCACTTACACAGTAGATTTATGAAGAGGGTGTTGTAATGGCATGTAAGAAGCTGTCATTGTCAGTGATTCACTTACACAGTAGATTTATGAAGAGGGTGTTGTAATGGCGTGTAAGAAGCTGTTATTGTTTCACTTCCAGAGTTGATCTATGAAGAGGGTGTTTGAATGGGGTGAAATACCTAACACTGTAACATGTATCACTTGCATGGTTGATTTTTAGAAAGGGATGTTGTAATGTAACCATGTGTAAGCAGCTACCACTATTTCACTTCTGTTATTGGTTTGCAGTGAGGATGTTACAATGTTGGGTTGGGTGGGTGAAAAGACAGATTCAAATTGGTGTTGTTGTTGGAGATCATTAAGTTAATATTTTGTTAATTGCTATATGAGTGGACGAGCGGAGACTGGTGTGTGCATGTCATTATGTATGTGTGAGTGTATGTGTTGTTGTTGTTGTTGTTGTTGGACGAGCGGAGACTGGTGTGTGCATGTCATTATGTATGTGTGTGTGTGTGTTGTTGTAGTTGTTGTTGTTGTTGTTGTTGTGTTTGTCTAATGTTCGATAGGCGATAATGGTAATTTAAGCTACAATAATTATGGTTTTGTTTGCTGAAATGTATGCTAATGTAGTTTTTGTGATAAGATGTTTGTACAGCGCAGTGAGTTTAACTCTGGTTAAAGAATAGCGCTTTATAAGAATTATTTATTATTATTACAGTGGTGTGTAAGTGGTAAAGTAAGTAACTTGTTTTTTATATTTTTTATGCCCAGCCAACCAGGATGGTTAAATCAGGCCGAAGGTGTAACTGTAATCGGCGGTAACTGTTACATACACAATTGGTTTCCAGTGAGTGTGTTGTAAACTTCTGTTCAGGTCGGATGGGAACAGCGAAAATGAGATGGACCCGGAGTGGTTCCTGACCATCAAGGATACCAGTCCGGCGCTGCAGCTGAACAATGACGTGAGTACCCTTTGCGTTGAGCATCACGCCGTGGTTTCCCCCAACATGGCCTGGTGCTCCTTCAGTAGAACAGATGTCAGTTGAATGTTTCTGTTGAAGCTGTTTCTCCGCAGGTTGGCCTCCCCCCAGACTTCCGTTCATCCATTTGCTTCAGATTTGGTTGTGTTGATAAGGGTTATGCTGAGTTTGCTGCATGGTTTGCTGGTTCCGTCTTATGCACATGTTTGTCTGAATGATTTTTCTTTCTTCATTTTTTCCCTCCTCCATCCTCTTCTCCTTTTCAGTGAAGGCATTGCATGGATCAGTGGCACATTTGCAGTTACCTTGTTTTTCAGCAGTGTAGCTGAAATGTGTTGTCATCATTTTTTGCTTTCCAGACTTTGTCCACTTCAACCCCCCCCTTCGTCCTTTTCAGATATAATGTTACTTGTGGCATAAAGAGTAAATGAGACATCAAAACTCTCTCTCCCTCTCTCTGAGTCTCTTTCTCAGTCTGCCCCCCCACACCCCCATAGCCTTATGTTCCCATTAAGCTTTGTTGTTGGTGCACAGGTCATGGTGCCTCAGATCAAAAAATGAACACTCAGTGAAAGATTAAGACTAAAAAGAGTGCTTTATTGAATTTGAACACAGCACAGAACAAGCAGTTCTTTTCTAGGATTATCTTTAGCATTCAAGCACACAAGGCAAAACATGGACATACAACAACAACAACAAAACAACAACAACACACCCTTGAGTGCAGAGGTGCTCCTTGGAGGGAGTGTAGAGTGGGGTGTGTAAATGCTCCCTGCCAGTGTAAAGTGGAGTACAGTTCCCAAACCCAAATCCTGTCACATGAACATTTCTAATGCATCTACTGTGCAACTCAAAGTGCTGAACAAAGATAACAACACATAATGACAATGTACATCGAGATAGAGACCGTTATCAGTTTAAGAAACAGCTAACACATAATGTACACATCAACAGGGGTTCGGTTCAAACATAACTGCAAGATGTACACACACACGCTTACACCCACATACACACACACATACACGCACACATATTGTACACATACCCATACATGCGCCCACCCGCACGCACGCACGCACGCACACACGCACGCACCCACACACACACACACACACACACACATTGAACAGGCTGATAGGAGTAAATACAATATAGCTTAACTAAAATATCTGAAGAAAAGAAATGTCTTGAGAGTCTTGACAATCAGCTTGCTTGTTTTTGTGTAATGTTCATTAGGCATTCTTACAGTGTGATTTTATACCAGCAGTTTTGTAGTAATGTGTCAGTGGTGATGGCAGATGTCTGGAACACAGAAAATACAAATGCTCTGTGACTCACTCACTGTGTGGCAATGACATGAATTGCTCTCTGAAGCGGTCGCAGAATTATGTGCCACCACTATATGCTGCATTAACAGTGTACAACACAAGAGAAGTCAAACATTTGTATTTTCTGCGTTTCAGATTTTTATCATCTTGGCTGTTGTGTTTACATTACTGCCAGTGTGGAATCATGTCTTTGGCCTTTCATTGTGTGGTTTTTGTCAGTTCTTCGAACACTAAGCATCTCTCTTCTCCCCCCCCCCCCCCCAGTCCCATTGTAAACAGTACTTTGTTGTATTTAAGTGGTAAACCCCCCCACCGCACCTCCCAAATTTGTAAACAGTACTTTTGTGGCGTTGGTGTTTACTCCCATCTTCTCACATGTTAAGAATTGTTTGAAAAAATACACGTTTGTGATTACGGTTTCTTTATTGCATTCACAACTACATGTAATTGTCTGGAGACATATCTGTGGAACATTGATTTGGTGGCAGCCATCTACCACAGTTGCATGTTTCATTGTTTGGGTACTCATCTTTGTCAATGTGTGTACTTGTATGAAAAAATAACATCGTCTTCTTGTGATTGCTTTGTACTGTCAAGTGTCAGATCCACACACAGTAGAACCTGCTGGTGCTAGGATTTTCATGCTGGGACCACATTCACACAGGATAGCTTTTTAACCTTTTCCTGCCCTTGTGACATCCTGTGACACCCTTGACAAAATGTTTCCCATCTGTCTGTAACTGTAAGACATGATGGGACGTCCTGCTCAATTTATGACGTCTGTAAGACATGATGGGATGTCCTGCTCAATATCTGACATCTGTAAGCCATGATGAGATGTCCTGCTCAATATCTGACATCTGTAAGACATGATGGGATGTCCTGCTCAATATCTGACATCTGTAAGCCATGATGAGATGTCCTGCTCAATTTCTGACTTCTGTAAGCCATGATGAGATGTCCTGCTCAATATCTGACATCTGTAAGACATGATGGGATGTCCTGCTCAATATCTGACATCTGTAAGACATGATGGGATGTCCTGCTCAATATCTGACATCTGTAAGCCATGATGGGATGTCCTGCTCAATTTCTGACTTCTGTAAAACATGATGGGACGTCCTGCTCAATTTCTGACTTCTGTAAGACATGATGGGATGTCCTTCTCAATTTCTGACTTCTGTAAGACATGACTGGACGTCCTGTTCAATTTCAGATTTTCTCAAAATGGCTGCCATAACACTTAGCAACTTGAAATAGCCACAACTTCAAAGATTTTGTTAAAGTACTACAGTCTTTATTTAAATACCAAAATAATCAGCAGGGGGATGCAGTTTTTCAAAATAGACATTTCAGAATACCCCATATGTGACTGGCATTGGTTTCAACAGAGAGGGTCACACATGTCACGGGAAAGATTTGGAGAGAAAAACGAATGGCTTTAAAAGAGGGTGGTCCATGGACAAGGGTACAGTTGCTTAAGAAATAATAAGGGGAAGATATTGGAGACAGAAAAAAAGAAAAAAGTATTAAAACAGGAATGTTAGGGGGAGTTAGTTGGTGGTTAGTGATTGGATTCTGACGTAAGGTCAACTGCACAAGGTCACCTCAGGACAAATTCAAGGGAAGTGTGAACTGAAGGGGAAGGCTTCACAACAGAGGGTCTAAAAAGAAGGGGTGGTCATTCTTGAAGGGCCCATTGGCTTGGAAATACCTATGAAGGGAAGGCTTTCAGACAAAGTGATCATAAGAAAAAGAAGGAAAAGGGGTGGTCTCTCATCGGGGTGGTCTTTTATTGGGGGTCCCAGGGTACCACCCTAAGGGCAGGACATGGGTTAACAGATGACCATGCAGTCTCAAAGCAGGTACCACCGCACCATCCTCGCCCTAAGGGCAGGACATGGGTTAACAGATGACCATGCAGTCTCAAAGCAGGTACCACCGCACCATCCTAGGGGCACATGACCATGCGGTCTCAAAGCAGGTACCACCGCACCATCCTAGGGGCACATGACCATGCGGTCTCAAAGCAGGTACCACCGCACCATCCTAGGGGCACGTGACCATGCGGTCTCAAAGCAGGTACCACCGCACCATCCTAGGGGCACATGACCATGCGGTCTCAAAGCAGGTACCACCGCACCATCCTAGGGGCACGTGACCATGCGGTCTCAAAGCAGGTACCACCGCACCATCCTAGGGGCACATGACCATGCGGTCTCAAAGCAGGTACCACCGCACCATCCTAGGGGCACATGACCATGCGGTCTCAAAGCAGGTACCACCGCACCATCCTAGGGGCACGTGACCATGCAGTCTCAAAGCAGGTTCCACCGCACCATCCTAGGGGCATGTGGCAGGTTAGCAGGTGACTATGTGGTCTCAAAGCAGGTTCTACTGTGAGTGGAGATGACACTTTGGGTGCCAGCACTGGGTAACAACTGCTGGGTAGTACTAGTACTGCATGTTTGTCCACTGTTTTTGTGTCAACAGTCATGGTTTAGAAGATCTCAAACTTGCAACAAAGCCAAGCAGGGTAGTATTGCATATCTGTCCACTGTCATGGTTTAAAAAATATCAGACTTGCAACAAAGCCAGACAGAGCAGTACTGCATTTTCATCCATTGTTTTGGTGTCAACTGTCACGGTTTAGAAGATACTAAACTTGGAACAAAGCCAAGCTTGTCGTGTGAGTGATTTGCGAAACGTTCACTTAAATGATGATGAAAACAACCCCCCTCCAAAAGTGACCAAATTCTTCCTATTGAAATATCAGGAACACACAGCCAGAATACTGATAGTAATACTAAGAAACAAAACAGCAGCAGCTTGGTTCTTCCTTTTGTTATGTTTTGCATGTCTTGCGTAGTCCTCTCTCTTTTTTTGCGCATGGTCTGTCTGCCATGAGATTGACGATCACTCGCATCGCATGGCCTTAGCTTGTTTTGTGGTCATGGTGAAAATTACTCACACAACATGGCCTGGGCTGGGCTTCAAGGGGCAGGGCTAGGGAAAGGGCTTGGTTGATGGTGCCGTGAATGTGTCGCATGTGGGTGGGGTGCTTGACGTCGTGTCGCTTTGCCTGTTGTTGCATGCCTGGCTGGTAGAATCGAGTGGTGGGCTCCAATAGTCCCAAACCAAAACGGCCAGCTCCTCTCGCCCCCGTTCAGCAGCAGCAGCAACCACCTCCGCCACCACCACCAGTACCACCTCAACAACAACAACAACCACCACCACCACCACCACCTTTTTCACATGTGGTGTCCTCACAACCTTCATCATCTTTAACATCCTTATCATCACCGTCTCAGCAACGCCACATTGGTGTAAGTTGGGTTGCTTTGTGGCTGCTGTGACCATGTATGATACGTAACAGGTTTGTGCAACTACAAGGGTGAAGGCTGGCTGCCCCTGCCACCGAAGTCCTCATTCCTTAAATTCCTGGTGTTTTGCCTCCTCGCGTCACTTTGGCCTGATAACATCACCTTCTGGGAATGATTTAAATGCTAGTTTTGCTTGACGTCACATTGTTCCTGCCAGAAAATTCAGGAAGTGTGTGTGAGGCAGTCCTAACTGTTCAGAACAGTTGTGTTCTTGTGGGCACCTCTCGCCCAGAATGCCTGCAGGGATGCCGCGTCTTGTCTGTCTGTGCAGCTGCCTTCACCTGCAGCATCCTTTCAGATGTTTTGATTCTTCAGCATTCACCCTTGTACAACACGTGTGGTGTGCAGACAGTAGCTGTGTGTGATGTATATAGTAGAGCCATGCTACATATCTGTGTGTGTGGGATGGTGTGTGTGTAGGATGTTGTGTAGAATGCTGTACTTACGTCATGTGGATGCTAGCTGGTAGGTTCTGTGTTGCTTTTGTTCTGTTTGTATCAGCTGTCAGTGCCAGCTTCTGAGGTCACTTTCAGTCCCATAGCATGTTCATGTTCTACTTCTAGACAGGAAGTATAATTTACAAGCAAAGAAAAATGAGCAAAAAGTACGGTGAACATAAACCTGATAAGAGATGGAAGTTGGCAGTGTTAAAATACAAAACAGCTTTGTTTCAATACAGCTTATTTCTGTCTCAGTCTGTGCAAATTTGTATTCCTAGGTTCCATAGTACTATTAAAAACTTTTTTAATTTTTTAATTTTATTTGTATAGTACTACAGAGAAAACAAATACAAAATGAAAGACAAAGAAAACAAAAAGATGTCAAGAGAATGTGAAAAACATTCCAAAAGACCGGAATAGAACTAGAACACCAGAAATCAGAAAGATATTGAGAGAATGTGGGGGGAAAAATCAGGAAGACTTTAGTAGAATTAGAAGATGAGGAAATCCAAAAGGCATCAGCAAGGTTTGCTGTTTTTTCCGATTGTCTGATGTCATTAAAATGTAGTATGATTGACAGCCCAGAACCCTCTGTTGGTCTGATGTTATTAAAATGTAGGATGATTGACAGCCCATAACTCTCTTTTGGTGGTACAGACAGTCCTGTGCTAACCTACTTAAGTATAATTACATGGTGATGTACCTTCTTAGTTCTCTTAGTTCAGGAGCTGTGTGAGAGTCGAGGTGTCCGTCCTAACGAGCCTTCTGGTTTCCGTGGATGTAAAGCTATATTGAACCATGTTTCGGCATTGGTCTCAGCTTGTCCCTAATATGTCAACTGACATCCGAGGACATTAAGCAACACTACCTACCTATCTACCTTTATAGTTCTTGCCTCTTGGCTGAGAAACTAAAGAAGCGCAAAGAAAAACATGGGTTCTGTGAAAGTGAAAAGAGGCCTGCTTTTTTCATTTTAATGTTTGCTGGTGTAAATTTATCAAAATAACTGCTTTTGTTCATTTTTTGTTATTGTTTTGTTTTCTTTGTTTGCCATTGGTTGTTTGTTTTCTTTCTTCTTCTTTTTTTTTTTTGGGGGGGGGGGCAGGGGGGGGACTGAGTTAAGATTTTGCCCAAACAACTTTAGCCACTAGTGTCTTTTTGTTTCTTTATATTTTTTCTTTTTAAAAATACAGTAATAATTTGATTGTCACGTTTGGTGTCACTGAATCGACTGATGCACTTGTGAAAGGTTTGAAATTCTGGGTTTTTAAAACCTTGACCTAAATTCTGACATTGAAAGTCATTAGAAGCCAAGGTGATATTGACAGTCTGTTGAGAATACGCAGCGATATTTGTTGCTTATCAGTAGAAGCACTGCATGGTATCAGTACCTTAAGAAATGGAACCTACCCATTTTTGCTCTCCCCACCCCACTCCACCGCCAGTGGAGCCTACCCTTGTTTGCTCCCCAAATTTGGACCCCAATTTGTGGTATTTGTGTGAGTGAACATTGTGAAGCAGTTCAGTGACAAACAAGCCTCTTTAGTCTGTGGTTAGCTTTAACAACAGTCCCAGCTCCTCCTGTCAATAAACTGGCTGCAGAAATAGCCTTTTACTTCCACCGAAGGCACCCACAGCACTGAACGCATTATGCTTTTAAAGGTTTTATGCATGACTAATGGCTGTAATCATTATCAAAATTTGTTGGTTTTACAGCAGCGTAGTTCACACAAGCAGCTCTTGACGCTTCACTAATCACATCCAAAAGATTTTTAAAAAGCAAAAACAAACAAGTGACAGTCTTTGACAAGGAACAGTGCTGCAGTTTAACAGTGCGTGAAGAGAATTATTGTCACATACTGCTGTGTCTCTTGAACAAAGACAGCAACAACGCAACAGAGTAAGCAGATTGACCATTGCCCATTAGCAAATTTTACAGGAAGCTCAGAATATTGACAGTGGTTAATTTTTCTGACCGTGCTTTTAACTGGTGTAGAGCTGTGGGTTGATTGATCAGTGGGTGGAGCTAGTGGAAGCCCCGGTCCCCACGGTGCATTTGTTGTTTGCCTGCATGACCAATTGGTGGGTAGAGCCAGTGGAAGCCCAGATCTCTGCGGTGTGTACACTCGTGTTGTTTGCGCGTGTGCCCTTTCTCTGAGACGGGCATCGCCTGGTTGTGTAGTTCTGGTTGCATGGCTGTCAGCTTCTCTCCACAGGTGGCAGCACATGCCCGCAGCCCAGCAGAGCGATCTCACTCCTTTCAGCATTTGCCAGGGCCCACCCCAGCTCCTAAACCTTATGTCTATGTGGGGAACCTGCGTGTAAGTTGCCCCCTCCCCCCACCCCAACCTTCCGTCCCTATCCCCACCCCTTTATATCCCACAGCCCCTGCCGTTTACTGTGCTGGGATGTAAGGGGTTGGTAGACTGTCCGCCTTGCCCATACGCCTGATTCGAGTGTTAAGTTAGTGCCGTGATTATTACTTCCATTTGATCAAATGTGCTGAGCAGTACTACTGCCACATTGTGCGGAAAAGTCTGCGAGTCAGTTCACCTGTTGTGATGAAGGTGTCGCATGGTTTCTCTTTGTGTAATTAGCACAGTTAAAGTTTCACCCCTAACGTCTCACTCTCAGAGAGAAATATTGTAATTGTCTTGTTTGTAGAAATCATAAAACAACATTAAATTTGAGCACAAATGAGATAATTTCTCTGACCACCCACCATTTGTTTTTCACAGTGTGCACGGTGTAGTGCAAACTAGGCTGTGATTGGCTGAATGTAGCTAAGGTGACACAGGCTGTGCTGTGATTGGCTATAGCACATTAGTAGCTAAGGTGACACAGGCTGTGCTGTGATTGGCTATAGCACATTAGTAGCTAAGGTGACACAGACTGTGCTGTGATTGGCTATAGCACATTAGTAGCTAAGGTGACACAGACTGTGCTGTGATTGGCTATAGCACATTAGTAGCTAAGGTGACACAGGCTGTGCTGTGATTGGCTATAGCACATTAGTAGCTAAGGTGACACAGGCTGTGCTGTGATTGGCTATAGCACATTAGTAGCTAAGGTGACACAGACTGTGCTGTGATTGGTTAAAGTAGCAAGGTGACACAGACTGTGCTGTGATTGGTTAAAGTAGCTAAGGTGACACAGACTGTGCTGTGATTGGTTAAAGTAGCTAAGGTGACACAGACTGTGCTGTGATTGGTTAAAGTAGCTAGGTGACACAGACTGTGCTGTGATTGGTTAAAGTAGCTAAGGTGACACAGACTGTGCTGTGATTGGTTAAAGTAGCTAGGTGACACAGACTGTGCTGTGATTGGTTAAAGTAGCAAGGTGACACAGACTGCTGTGATTGGTTAAAGTAGCAAAGGTGACACAGACTGTGCTGTGATTGGTTAAAGTAGCAAAGGTGACACAGACTGTGTTGTGATTGGCTAAAGTAGCTAAGGGACACAGATTGTATTGTGATTGGTGATTGGCTATAGTACATTAGTAGCTAAGGTGACACAGACTGTTCTGTGATTGGCTAAAGTAGCAGTGGTAGTACAGACTGTGCTATGATTGGCTAAAGTATTGTGCTGTGATTGGCTAAAGTAGCAAAGGTAGTACAGACTGTGCTATGATTGGCTAAAGTAGCTGACACAGATTGTGCTGTGATTGGCTAAAGTAGCAAAGGTAGTACAGACTGTGCTATGATTGGCTAAAGTAGCTGACACAGATTGTGCTGTGATTGGCTAAAGTAGCAAAGGTGGTACAGACTGTGCTATGATTGGCTAAAGTAGCTGACACAGATTGTGCTGTGATTGGCTAAAGTAGCTGACACAGATTGTGCTGTGATTGGCTAAAGTAGCAAAGGTGGTACAGACTGTGTTGTGAGCAGACAAACGTATGCACCAGTGATTCTTCAGCTATGCAGGTGACACACACAAGGAGAACTGAACCTGAAAACAGTGCCATGCCATGTATTGTGATGCCAAACTGTATCATCACTTTTATGGGTATGGGCAAGACAGATACTTTATCAGCCACTATAGGCCTTGTACTGGGATTCACTTGTGGTGGTTCTTTTGTATGAACTACATTGTCTTTGGTAATCAGGCACTTCATTCAGAAACATTAGGGAAATTGTAAAATTTGGCTAACTGTTACTTAGTCTAGTCATGTATTTAAAAAGATTTTTATTTTTTATTCTTCTTCCTTTATTTGTCTATTTTATTTGTGACTTAGGATTTCGTGTAGTCTGTTTTTGTTTTGTTTTCCTACATTTATATATATATATATATATATATATATATATATATATATATTTTGGGCTGTAAACAAAATATGTTTCGCCCTGATACAACTGCAATGGTTGACTGGGCATAAAACACCAAGTCACTTAATTTTGTTTTTTATTGATCAGCTTTGAGCACTTGCATTGAGCACATGCAGATCAGAAGAATCGTGCTGTGCAAATTCTTCTAAAAAAAAAACATTTTTTAAAATTATGACATTTTCATTTTCATTTATAATTTCACTTCTGAGTTTCTCTTGCCACACACACAAGTGCCTGTTACTCTTAGTGCAGTTTATGCCTACTACTGCACCAAACTGATCCCCCAACCCCCAACCCCATCCCCCAACCCTATCCAAGCACACCTCGCCCTGTCCAAAATGTAGTGCATGAACATTTCCCCTTTTTTTATTTTTTTATTTTCCTCTTCACTTCAGTTGCACATGTACCCACCTTCAGTTGCTCAGGGCACTATTTCATTTGTGTTCCAAGCTGGTTTCTGTGCAACACTTTTGCATGAGAGTTTTTGCATTGCATGCCTGTATATTATATGCACCTGCCCGCCCCCCCCCCCCCCCCCCCCCCCCCCCAACCCCATTGTTAGGGTGCGACCGTGACATAGTCAGTGAAACCCCTCTCTTAAGACCACCCTAAAAATCAAGCCAGAGTGAAACCCCTCTCTTAAGACCACCCTAAAAATCAAGCCAGAGTGGCCTTAAAAGAGGCATGGTTTGTGGTCAGGAGTTTACCGGCATGGAAATTGCTATGAAGAGACTGATTTAAAAACAGAGGTCTGAAACTGATAGAAGAGGGGCAACTGATAGAAGAGGGGCGGTGGGTTCCTCTAGCACATGGCCACAGGCTTCTCAGAGTATAGGTGAGGGGTGGAAGTCTGTGCGTAGTGTGGTGTGACCAGAGCGAAGGTCACCCTGGGCCACAGTATGGCGAAGCCCCTTGGCCGCAGTCTGCATGCAGGTTCCTGTGTCACAAAGCGATGAACCCCAAAGGGTCAAGATGTTGCGTAGTCTGTGCTGTCGGCACCCGCAGTCTGCATGCAGGTTCCTGTGTCACCAAGCGACAAACCCCATAGGGTCAAGATATGTAGTCACAGTTTCCATGTGGGTCCCTGCCGCATTTCACAGTTTGCTCCTGTAGTCGTAGTTTGGTGCTACATATAATATGCTTAAGCTCCAGGACAGAGGAGATCAACAGCGCCTACAATTATCATGGCAGTTCAGTATCTAGCTATAATTTTCAGGGCAGTTACACCTTGTGTGTACTTCTTTTCTGGGGAACAAGAAAAAGGGAAGGGAGAGGGGCTTTAAGAAGTGATGTCCCTCTCTTTCTAAATAACGTACCATGAAAGTTTATAATGGTTGTTATTTGATGGTTTAATTGTCTGCTTGTCCGTGTGAACCATATTGCACTAATTAAAGCAGGATGATTTTTGCCTTGTTTGATGGTATGGGTAATGGGTAAGGGAACCCCCCCCCCCCCCCCCCGGACAAGACCATTTGGACACAGTTGCTTAGCTGCATTATTTTGTCCCATCCTATATTTACAAACTATTATTGGTTTTATTCTTGCCTGCACTGTATGTAACTGTTTTCCCTGAGGAAGATGTACCGTACATGTATTAGGTCCACTTGTTGGGAGCACTAATTGTACTTGTTTATTCTCCTTCCTTCTCGTGCGCGCGTGTGTATCTGTGTGTGTGTGTGTGTGTGTGTGCATGTAATGTTTATGTGTCATACAAACTAATTTCCACCAAGACTGCATGGGAAGGTTTTGACTTTTGGCTTCCACTTTCAGCTTCTTGTATAGTATATATCATTATATGTATTATTCATCCTTCCCCATTGAGCATTTCTACCCAGCACTACTTTCGATTTGTGCTTAAGTATCAGTGATACTTGTATACATGTATTCATGGATTGTGTATACATGATGTATTTGTCTTGGTGGGGGTGATTTTCATGCGCTGATATTATCCCCTGGCATCTCCTTTTTAGCCATGAGCTACATTTGCATGAACATTTCCCACCTCTTGTGTTGATTGCTGTACTAACATTTAATTAGGTAATAATAAAATAATATTAGAATTATTATTCTACAGCGTCATTCACAGGAGTTAGGATCAGAGTGGTCAGGGTTGTTGTAGAATAGTGGAGTCTGATTTCTGGTTAAAGCAGGGATGTAAAATTTATGAGCAGGAACTTGAGAAATGTTTTTTTTTTAAATCATCTTTTTGAATGATTGTGTGTATTCTGTGAATTTTTATGATTTCTTTTAGTTTTATGGTAGTAAATCAAAAAAAATGTTTAATAGTATAAGGTCATTTATTCATTCAGTGCATTGACTTTCTGAAGAGGTCAAATTTAGACCATAATACAACAGATGGAGTTGTAATTGCTGAAGATAGATCAGAATTAATTCATTTCAGTTATTTTTCTGGGTCTATGCTTATACCTGCTGAGGATATGAAATGGAAAACATTTATATTATTATAAGTTATATAACACACAAATATTGTTTTGTTACTTAAAGTTGGTTGATAATGACTGCATTATGTATATTTTAGCTGTGTTATTACTGTTAATGAAAAGTGACTGCAGCTTGTACACACATACAGTTTCGGCTTCCTTCTTTCACTGATTGAGTTCTTGAATAGTCACAGTCTAAATTAAGACAGTTTAGTCTTTAGTTGTATGTTGATTTGCTGTTTGTGTGTGGCTGTGTAGTGTTGTGTACAAATAGCAGTCAAGGGTGCTTACTGCCATAGGTAATGTATTTTGAACAAAGTGTTTTCATAATGACTATATATTGCAAAAGTTTGCTTTGTTTTGGTGTAAAAATGAATATTTAGAGGAAATTTTTAACTGCCTCACACAGTAACAATTTCTGTCACACGACTTATAAATGAAGTTATGTGCACGATTAGTGTTATCATTGATGTGATACAGTTGCAAATTACTCAGTGGAGTATCACATGCATATTAAATTTCTGTTCCACTGACGCCATTCTTCCCTCAAAATCAACTCTGATCTTCTGTGCTCCTTTGTGTACGGAGTTAATGTTAATTACTTGTTTTGATGGTGTGTGCTGCCTGTGTCACTTGGTCTGGTTTAGTTTAAATGAAGAAGAGCCCTTGAGGCTGGATTTGACATTAACTCTGCTAACTTGCTAATGCAGATAGGACAGTTTGCCTTGAGGCCATTTTGTTGTGTGAGTGAGCGACACTTATGTGAATGTGTTAACTGTCAGCCGTGTCAGGAGATGTTGTCTGGTTGTGTTGCATGTTGCGCTGGTGATTGCTGTGTGGGCTGTGCTGTGCTGCTGCTGGTGATGATGTTGCTGTTGCGGGATGCAGGCGGTCCCCCACCCCGCTCAGCAGTCTCACCCATCTCACCCTCCCGCCCCCTCCACCCGCCCAGACCCCGCCAACAGTGTGGACAAGCAGCCCCCGGTGTCCGGGGACATCTACATTGTGAGTTGCGTCTACAGCGTCACTGCCCTCCTCCTGGCCTTTCTCACCGCCCCTCACCACCATTTTCTCTGCCCCTAGGCACCTCAGGCTGGGAGGCCTGTAGGACAACATTGACGCAGCCGACCTTCATACTGGTAGTCTCACACACTCTCAGCCTCTCACAGTGCAGTGGATAGCCTGCTCAGTAGCTGACTACTAACAGGAAAACTGGTGTGGATTTACCAGTTAGGCAGAGGATACACCAGACACAGGCTTGATCACACACACACTCTGTCACATGCATGCACATGCGCCCACGCACACACACACACACACACACACACACATATGTATGCATGCACAACTGTTTTCTCTTCATTGCCCCACAATGACGTGTTTGGCAGCAGACCCCGACCCCCCCCCCAATCTTATTTAAAAGTGAGAAGGTGCAAATCCTGCCATTATGACATGCCCTGAAAGATTTTACCAAGGGATTGAATTTTCAGATTTTCTGTTGGTGCAGTCCAGTTTTATCTGCTGCTAGTATTTTTATATTATTCCCAGGGTGTCTGCAATAATGTTCTCTTTTGTTGTTGTCAGTTTGTACGGTGAATGTGTGTGCTGCTGAGTGTGTGCTGAAGTTGGACCGATGGACTAAATTCTGCTGTTCCCATTGTGTGCTGTGGTGTGCTGGACAACTCTCTGGGGCTGTATGCACAGGTTGGGAGTAACCCCCAACTTCAGAGTTTATCTGCCTACTCTCAAAGTGTGCCCCCCCCCCCCCCCCACCCCACCCCCCCCCACGGGGACCAAGAGCAGGGTTTGGTTTGGTTAGACTTGTTTAGTGGTCACTTGTCTCAGAATAGGTGCTGACAGGGGTCGAGAGCCCAGGAGGTGGAAGAAGAAAAATTAGCCTACACCTAACACCACAGGCTTACCCTGGTGGAGAACGAGGCTACACCTAACAGTGTAGGCTTACCCTGAGCATAAACCAGGCTGATTTTACTCCCATTAAGTCATGGTGGTGACATGCTACTCTTGTGGTACTGTGACAACAGAATGACCAGAGAGACAGCAAAATGGCCAGGGTGATGACAAAATGGCCAACAAAAATGGCCTGTATGGCCAACAAAAATGGCCTGTGTGGCAACAAAATATCCAACAAAAATGGCCTGTGGCAACAAAATGGCCAACAAAAATGGCCTGTGTGACAACAAAATGGCCAACAAAAATGGCCTGTGTGACAACAAAATGGCTGAGCCATTCAGTCTTCTGTCCAACTGACTGGCCAGTCTGTGCAATCATTGACCAAAAGAAGCAGATAAACAGCAGCAAATCAATTCCATTAGTTACTGATCCTACAACCACTCTGCATCCATGCATTGAAAAGGAAGAGTGAGCTAAGGAATGCTCTAAGTCGGAGCACAGCTCTTGGGGTAGCGTTTTACCGCAAAGGTTTCATACTTCCACCCTGTGCACATGGCTCCATATTATGAAAATGATCTCCCCTTTACTGCCTGAGTCTGCTGTTACTGTTCTTGCTCGACCGTTCGTTTTGGTGTTGGTTTTGTGGCAAGCTTGTCTCTCTTGTTTTCAGTGATTTGTGTGTGTGTGTGTGTGTGTGTGTGTGTGTGTGTGTGTGTGTGTGTGACATTGCTGGTTAGCATTGTTTTAAATTTGATTCATCTGTAATTAATAGTAACAATAACTGTAATAATCCTCTGTATCGGGGTCCACATACCGCTTAGGTCTGTGCTTTGGCAGGGAAAGCTGTTTTGTGTGAGGAGATAGCATTTAGCTGACCTCTTAACTGCCACTAACAGTAATGCAACAGTAGAGCACAGTAGGCTGTATAATCAGGCCATCTGCTAAATAGCGACATGAGCATCCTCACTGATGATCTAGAATACATTGACTGACTGATGGTTTTTGCCAGTAAACCACAGAAGGTGACATTTGTGGTTATGACATTTGTGGTTATTGTGTATGTTGATTTGTACATGTGTGTTTGACATAAAATGTGCTTCACTTAAATGTAATTTTTTATATAATGACTTTCAGTGATTTTTGTAGTAATACAGCAACTTGATTTGCAGTGAAAGACATCAGTATACATGCCTGTATGCGTGTGCATGTATGTGTGTGTGCAAGTGCGACTTTGTTCCTGTGTTGTGTTTTTACAATGTTAGTACCAGTTGATGCTGTGCTTTGAAGTCTAGGTATTGTGTGCTCATTGTGCGCATTTTGAAGCATCGTGTGCTGAACCTGTTGTCTGTTGACGTGTGCGTACTGAACGTGTAGCATGTGCTTTTCTCAGAGTGCCAGTCCCAATCACCTGCGTAGTCAGTCCGACCTGTCTACACCAACAACGCCCCCACCTTACAGCTCACAGAATAGAGTAAGTCTCACCTGGCTTATCTCCCCCTGCCTCACAGGGACATTTTCATTTTATCTTACCATGTCAGTAGAATTTTGCCTGTGAAGCTTGGTATTTTATTTTCCACAAAGTGACTGAGATGTTAAAAAAAGAGAAGAAAAAGAAGCGCCAAAAATATTTTGTTCCTTAAGCCTTTTTCTAGGCTGCCTTCTAACTGAGTGGAGGTGTGTCCTCTTTCAAGGTGAACCCACTGACCTTGCTAACTTTCCTTCTAATTCAGTTTGTCTTTCTAATTGCTTATTTGCTGGTCTGAAGTTTAACCCGTCTAAACCTTTGAACCTCTTACTGTGATGATGTTCACAGTCAAAGGGTCAACATCCATTTAAGAGCAGTTCACAGTCAAAGGGTTTAAGCTAAAGTGTTCTAACCTCACTGACAAACAGGATGATATCTTCTGGTATTTGCCTTGCAGATTTTTGACTTCTTTTTGCCTTCCTCTTGTTAAAGGTTTAGTAGGCATTTTGTGATATTTTTATAGTCTGTACACCAAAGTGGTTTATCTGTGTACTGTTGCGAAGTGCAAGTTAGAATGGTATAAAACGAAAGACGAGAGAGAGGGGGAAGAAAAAAAGAGAAGAAGAAAAAAGAGTATGGAGCAACAGCTGTCGTATGTGATTTATCCACTTGAGGCATGTGGTTTTGTGTGACTGACATTGTCATTGCACTGTGTGCCTTAGATAATTTACCTTTTTTAATTTCATGTAATGTTTGAATAGGCAGTACGCTTTTTTAATTGAATTACAAGGGGTTTGTGTAGTTAATGTTGGCCATGCGTACTGGTGGTATGGGTCCATTAGTGCCAGAACTATCAACAGCAGTTTGATGTCAGTCTGTTAATGCTAACTCCAAGAGTAAAATGGAAAGAGGTTGCTCAGCGATGAGCAAGTGCAGACAAGCCTGAGGTAAATCCAAAGTCACTTTGTCAGTTTCATCAGTCACTGGACTATTTCTGGCACTGCCATGGAAATTAGTTAAAGCCATGGAAATTAGTTAAAGCCATGGAAATAGAGTTAAAGCCATGGAAATAGAGTTAAAGCCATGGAAATTAGTTAAAGCCATGGAAATAGAGTTAAACTTAAAGCCATGGAAATTAGTTAAAGCCATGGAAATAGAGTTAAAGCCATGGAAATTAGTTAAAGCCATGGAAATAGAGTTAAAGCCATGGAAATGAGTTAAAGCCATGGAAATAGAGTTAAAGCCATGGAAAAGTTAAAGCCTGGAGATGAGTTGCCTGAAAATGAGAAACCATGCAAATGTTTTATCTTAAAGCCATTTGGCTTGCTTTAAGTTTTTGGAAAAGGAAGGTGCTTTTCGCTGTCAATTTGGGACATCAGAGCACAGCCATGTTTGGTTCACTTTCATACCAGTAGGGGAAAGGAAGGCCTTTGATACTTTTTGCACATAGACACGTGTTTGGGTCCTTCATACCGTGACAAAATTTTTACTTTTACAGAAGGGGGGGCCCCCATGTCGGGAACAGAATGGCAACACTCACTGTTGTATTCTTGCGACGTTCTGTCGTTGATTTTTAACAAACAGGATGGACAGTCAAATGAAATATACTTGAGTGTATTGTATTCTGTGCATTAAAAACAAAAACAAAACAAAAACCTCATTTTATTTTTATTTTTATTTTTTGGTTCCATTCCTGTTGATGATTCTTCTTTGGTTTGGTTCCCTTTTAAAATAATGACATATAAAATTGATACAGAGTATGAAATCAGCAACACCTTTATAATGGAACGTACACATGTACAATCAATGACAGTATCAGTGACATATATCGGCATCAATTTTTCACCCACTCTGATGTACGGTACCATTTTGATTTCTGTGAATCTTCCATCAATCTCGTAGAATGGTAACACTAACAGAACACAGATGAATTAAAACCCTGTTAGGATCTGTCGCTTACCTCCCCCAGGATACATGTTCTTTTGCTTGTTGCTGATGTGTAGCAGCACCAGTGTCTGTTTCTTTTGACCTTGACCTCTGCGTGGCCTTGACCTTCTAGCTACCGTTGCAAGAGCGACCCAAGTCTCAGTATGACTTGCCCAACTCTGTGCCGAGCGAGAACAACAATTACCAACCTGGCCGCATGCTTGGCCCCTACCGAGGTTATCAGGTTTTGCCGCCGGGGCCTGTTGTGAGTTTCCCTCGCATCTTTTTGCCTTCTCCTTCGTACCTGTGTATTTGTGTACTGCATGTTTGTCTAAGGTGCGCGCTCCTCCCCCCCTCCACTGCAGCTACCCCCACCCCACCCCTTTGCGTTGTCTTGCATGCTTCTCCCTTGGGTTATTTTCTAGTACATGCCCCACCTGCCCCCTGCCCTTTTTCTTTTCTTTTGTCTTCTTCTGGTACTAATTTTCACAGCTGCAAAGACTTTAATGCATGCTTTCTTCTGATATCAAAATTTGACATAATTAAACAGTTTGCATCTTTTTCTCTCTCCGTTTAATTGCATGTTTTGTTTTGGTCAAGCCCTGAAGTTGAATTCACTTACTTGTCACATTTTAAAACTGGTCTTTTTTTCAGCACTGTTACATGTTATGGTGGTTTTAAATGTTATGGTTGTGCTTTCTTCTCTTCAGGAGCAAGAGTGTTTGACAAAACACCTCATCTCTCGTGTTTTTTAGTCCCTTCTCTTCTCTCTCTCTCTCTCTCTCTCTCTCTCTCTCTCCATCCCCCTTCGTCCCCCTCTGTCTCTCCCTCTTTCTTTTTAAATTGTTTGATGTAACTATTCTTAGGGACTTGGTTATGAGTATTATTATAAAACCCATCACTCTGTGTCCAGTGTCTAGCAGTATGCATGCCTTGGTCCTAGGCTTTATGTAGAGCCTTTAACCTGTAACAGCAGTGTGTGTGTGTATTCTGGCTTATTTTATTTTGTAATATATACTGGAAGATGAACATTACACTTTTTTTTCTTTTTTTTAGCTCGGTATTTTTAAAAAATAGGGGGGGGGGGGGGGGGGGGGCTTATGTTTTTTGCTGACAATTTTTGGGTGTGTATGCTTTGTTCTCTCGTCTTTCTCTATAGCCAAATACAGTTCCTTGTTTTTTATTGACTTGCGTTGGATGACCTTGACTGGACATTAAAATCCAAGAACTAACTAACCTTTTTAGTAACTAAATTCAACTGAATTTGTGTTTTTTGTGTGTGTTTTTTAATTTAAAAAAAATCCTCTGTATATTAAGTTGTATTTATTTCTTTGTGACACATTTGCCCCCCATAATCTGCATACCAGTGCATTCCATTACTAGTGTCTAACAGCTTCATTGGTCACTGTTTTGGGTACTTGTGGTAGTACTGTTACCAGACACTTGCACAGTGGTTCCATTACTAGTGTCTAACAGCTTCATTGGTCACTGTTTTGGGTACTTGTGGTAGTACTGTTACCAGACACTTGTACAGTGGTTCCATTACTAGTGTCTAATAGTTTCATTGATCTCTGTTCTGGGTACTTGTGGTAGTACTGTTACCAGACACTTGTACAGTGGTTCCATTACTAGTGTCTAACAGCTTCATTGGTCACTGTTTTGGGTACTTGTGGTAGTACTGTTACCAGACACTTGTACAGTGGTTCCATTACTAGTGTCTAACCGCTTCATTGATCTCTGTTCTGGGTACTTGCAGTAGTAGTAGTAGTAGTAGTACCAGACACTTGTACAGTGGAACCTCGGATGAGAGATTGCAAGTTTTTTCTGAAGCCTTAATCCTTCACATTTCCATGTGAATGAACCCCACACAGAGCAGCATCCTCTTTAAGACCGTTTCTTCTTCTTTTTCTGAAACTATGCCCTTCAAATTTACATATATATAATGTATAAATGAACCCCTCACCAAGCACCATCTTCTTTAAGAACCCCCCCCCACCCCCCACCCCCACCCCTTTTGTTTTGTTTGTTTTTTCTGAAGCCATGCTTTTCAAAATTCTGTGTAAATAAATCAAGCACTACCCTCTTTAAGACCCTTTTTTCTTTGTTCTGAAGCCATGCCCTTCACATTTGTGTGTAAATATCCCTGGCCCTTTTAAGGACCGCCACCCCACCCCCACACCTAGTCCACCCCTAGCTCTGAATTTTTCATTTTTTTACTGCCCTTCAGATTTCTGTGTTAATGATCACTGACCACCTGTTTGACCACCTGTTTTAAGACCTTTTTTGTGTGTGAAACCGTGCCCTTCAGATTTCTGTGTTAATGATCACTGATCACCTGTTTGACCACCTGTTTTAAGACCTTTTTTGTGTGTGAAACCGTGCCCTTCAGATTTCTGTGTTAATGATCACTGACCACCTAAGACCTTTTAATTTTGTGTGTGAAACCATGCCCTTCAGATTTCCATAAATAAACCCCTCCTCTTTTCCAACCACTTCTCAAACTTTCCGTTCATATTTCTTTCTTAGCAAACCCCCAGACGCAAGATTAGTGGCCTTACAAGAGAGGTTCCACTGTATCAGTATGTGTTTTTAATTCAGGTCAGGTGTGGGCATCAGTACAGTTAGGGCATTGGTAAAGGCCACTGCACCCACATGACACACAGAAATTTGACTTCACACACACTTTGTGTTTGGACCTCAGATGGTTGTGTAGAAATTAGAATATAAAAGTGGTTTTGTTTGTCTTTTTTATTTTTTTTATAAAGAGTAGCAGGGAAAAAGGGATGAAAGGGATTGATGTGTTAGATATGGCAGACCTGCTTCTGCACTCTATTTTTTTTTTGTTCCCCCCCCCCCCCCCTTTTTTTTTTTTTTGGTGGTCATTTGTTTTTGATGTGTGCTTCAGTTAGATTTAGGGTGCAGGCACTGTGTTTGAGACTGTAATTTGGTATAGACTACAGTTGTTTCAGACTGGTGCTTTCTTTTGCCTGTGATCTCTGGTTTTGTCTGGACCATTAATGATTAATGATATGTCCCTAGACTGTGTTTGACTCGTGATACATATTATGCCCTGTACTGTATAAGTGTGTGTGAGTGCATGTTGGACATTACTTATTATAGGTAGCGGCAGCCTCACATCGCCTATGCGGGAACATCGGAACTTTGCTCTATTTTACTGTATTTCAATCACTAATTTCTCCATAGTCTCTGAATGTATCCTTTTGGAATTTATATGAATAAAAAGAACGTTTTCTTCTCATTCTTATAGTTGTTTTTATGTTTGCATTGCATGTGCCTCGAAAAATCGCGAATTGATTTTCTATGGGAGGTATTTTCCGTTTGTCCAGTGCCGATCACGCGGTCCGAGACATGAACAAAAACAGTCGATGTGTTTATCCGCTCGGTGACAAAGCCATACGCGTTGTACACAGCAATATGTGGTATCACTGGATCGGAAATTGAATGCTGATTCCAGTGGTGTAAACGCCGTGGTCTTTTACAAACATCTCTGGTCGCTAGAACGCTTTTTAGTCGGAAACTCGCAAGTGGATTTCTGGTTTGCTAACGGTACCGCAAAACGCCCTCAAACGTCTAAAACATCTACCTTCAAAATGAAGCGGAATCCGTACCCTTTCGAATGAGGTATGGGGCTAATGGTTTCATGACTGGTGGGCCGTTCACAAGCCAATAAAAGACCGCAATAAATGCGCCTTTTTCAAATTGAGTTCATCCAAGATGGCATCGACCGCATGGAGTTGTTGTGACTCGATTGCCGAGTTTTGGCACATGATTCGTGAGTATTCTCTTCACCTGGCTTCAATTTACTGCATTTGGTGATAGTTTATCTCATAATTTAGCATTTTTATATGATATTTTGATTCATTCTTGCAGGATTGACTAAAATCTTACGATTTTTTCGACCGACTCATAGTTCTGTCTTTGTTTACAAATACGACTAACCGGAAGTTGTCGATCACTCGCTTGTTCTCCTAAATATTGCCAAAATACACCAAAGTTTCACAAAAATAGTCATTGAAATACATTCTCTGATGTCTTCTGGAACAGTATTATTTTTTGGGGACGAACCTTTGATGTAAATTCGTGGCGATGGCTGTTTTCGTGATCGAAGTTCATCAGGGGAGGCAACTAAGATGCGGAGAAAACACGGTCGACCTCATAATAACTTCTGCACTTGAACTCTGTTAAATATTAGTCTTTTTCGTTTTTCAACGATCGTAGTTGAATTCTCAAACTTTAATAGGATGTTGACCAGCATTTCCAGTTCAAAATTAAAAGTGGATTTCTGGTTTGCTAACGGTAGCCAGTCTGATGTAAAGTGATAAGTGATGATAAAATCATAACAGATAACAGTTAAGGCTTGAGTGATAATGATTATTATTAATTATACTGTAGGCCCTAGGTCATTCTCTCTCAATCAAGATCAACAGAAACAACAAAATTGTATGTTTTTCTTCTTCTCCAGATGATGACCAGTTTTCCAAATTGAAGGCTATTTTCCTGGCAACTGGGAGAGGACGCCGGCAAGACCTTCCTCTGGTTGGTGTGGACAACCGACTGTTAGTGCAGCTGCTTCTCCTGAAAGATGAGGGATCCAAGACTTTGGATGAGACTGCTTCATTCTTCCAGCAATTTCTCAAGCCAGATCTGGTCAAGACAGTGCTGCTTTCTCGTCTGTGGTATTTATGGTAACACTAATAGGCCCCCTGTTGAGTCTGGTCAACAGACTGAAGGAGCTGTTTGGAGGTGAGCCACTTCCAGAACTTCCACCTCTTCACGGCCATGGTGGCTGCCAGCAGAGATGTCAACAAGTGGAAGAGGAGTCTGACCCAGGAGATGTCGACTCTGAGCCAGAGGATGAATCAGAACCTGATGAATCTGAGTTTGAAACCAGCTTCAGATTTCAACAGGAGGGTGACAGCGTGGCAGTCTACTATGTAGAAGATTTCTTTATCAGCGAAGTCACCAGGGTCATCAGTGAGGAAGAGGTGACTTTGGAGAAGTCAGTTTCTTGGAGAAGGTGGCAGTAAAGATGGAGTTGTTGTGTACAGGTGGCCACGCTCTGAAGATTGCACTGAAATCTCCTCTGCAGTCGTGTTTGCCAAGAATCTGCAACTTGCACCTTCATCATCGTCTGGACGTTCGTTCTTTGTTGAATCTCCCAGGAATTTATTTGGCAGGTATCAAGCACTCAGATGCTATTTACATGAAAATCAGCTGTAGACCGTGTCAAGTGACTCCTGAAATCACAGCCTTATACTGTTATAGGCCTGTATGTTCATGGATGATAAAGGTGATACTGATGTACCATGTTTTGTTTAGCATACACATCCTTTTTCTGCTGTGAAAAGTGAAGATTTTGCAGACTTTAAGACTCTAACACTCTCAAAATAAGTGTAAATGCTGCTGCAAGTGTACTTCACACTTAGTTTAATGTACGTGCAAAGTTTCATGGCTGTATCTGTAGTGGTTTTCAAATTATTATGAGTTAAAGTGTGGAACCCATCAGATTTGTCCTTTTTCCACTGTGAAAAATGAGGATTTTGCAGGCTTTAAGACTCTATCACTCTCATAATAATTGCAAGTGCTGCTGCAAGTATACTTTACATTTAGCTTAATGTACATGCAAAATTTCATGGCTGTATCTGTAGTGGTTTTCAAGTTATTATGAGTTAAAGTGTGAAAACCTTTAGATTTGTCATTTTTTTCGCTGTGAATAGTGAAGTTTTTGCAGGCTTTAAGATCTATCACTCTCAAAAGAACTGCAAATGCTGCTACAAGTGTACTTCACACTTAGTGTAATGTACATGCCAAGTTTCATTGCTGTATCTGTAGTGGTTTTCAAGTTATTACCAGTTAAAGTGTGGCAACCCACATATTTGTGTTTTTTCCGCTGTGCAAATTGAAGATTTTGCCAACCTTAAGACCCTGTAACTCTAAAAGTAAGAGTCAGTGCTGCTTAGAAAACATTAAGTGCAAAGACTGTGATAAACCCTGCTTGGAAATCCATTGGGAAAGCTGTCATTGCCATATGTTACCCACTGTGTGGTGTCAAAAGTGCTGTTTCATGCAAATCGGCAAGCTCGGAATTGCTTTTTGGAGCATCTTCAGCCCTCTGCCTTTGTTTCATGTTTCTTTGCTGATCACATGATTTAGCTGTGACAAAATGCAACCAAGATATACTTTTGAAAAGTGTAAGTATTTGGATTCTCCCATGTTCATGTGAACCACTGTAGGGGGGTAAATTTGGGAAAATGTAATAAATTGTTTATTGTCGCGCAAAACTGTGTTTTCGAATGGCTATATCTTTGGAACTAATTAAGATAAACAGTTACTTTTTTTTCTCCATTTTCTTGTATCAACATGGCCTGTCTGAAAATGCATAAATTAAATTGCTGTTATGAAATTTAAATTTTGGCTGCCGCTACCTACTTATTAGGCTGAGACTAATATTGAGTTGTGTGTACAATGTAATATGCGTGTGTGTCGTGTTGGGGGGATGGGGGTACCTTCTGCCCTACACATGTAGTTTGATTATGCCTATGTGGTGTCTAATTTTTACATAATTTTTAATGTCTTTTTTGTTGATGCCTATGTGGTGTCTGATTTTTATACAATTTTTAATGTCCTTTTTGTTGATGCCTATGTGGTGTCTAATTTTTATATATATATATTGTTTTTAATGTCCTTTGCCAAGCTGTATTGTTTGGCTGTTGCTAATTGCAGGGTTAATATGGGCATTTCATACGTCTGTCATTGTGTCATGTCTGTAAGAAATGTCTGTCTCGCTCACCAGTAATGCTCCTGTCATTTACAAACATTTGTACTGTATAAGCTGTCGTTGTACTTTTCTGTTTAACGTAATTATAAACTGATGTATATATGACCTTGTAATCCTGTGTCCCAGCTCCAAAGTATTTGCATGCTAAAACTTATAACCACACACAGAGCATCAGTTTCAACCAGAACTAGTATTGGATTAAAATCCACATGATAATGGTACATACAGTGTAGATATATTTGATTTATTTACAGCATTGTAATTTGTATGATAGGTGTTTGAACATATATCCACTATTTTGTTGTATGATGCAAAAGTGAGCAGTTCACTTCTGTGGCTGTGTTTACCAGAAGCCATACTGTATTTACTGTCAACAAAAGAAGTGTTATCCAGACCATAATCCTTGTTGTCCAGGCAGCATATATATTCTGCAGTGGTCAAGTCTGTAGAACTGGCAAGTTTCTAGGGTTACAGCTTACAGGATTATAACTGTATATTAGGTAGAGGTTACATTAACATCTTTGATTAGTTTGAATATTCTGTGCACTTTACCCATTTGACCCCCGGCAGAGGAGCTGACCATGACCTGCCAGTGCTGCCCCCTGGACCTTCACTTAAGTGCTGGCCCTTGACAGTCAACGCCCACAGGAGTGTTGGCCCTTGACTGCCAGTGTTGCCCCTTGGACCTCCACCCCCCCAGGAGTGCTGGCCCTTGACTGCCAGTGCTGCCCCCTGGTCCCCCACAGGAGTGTTGGCCCTTGACTACTAGTGCTGCCCCCTGGACCACCACAGGAGTGCTGGCCCCTGACTGCCAGTGCTGCCCCCTGGTCCCCCACAGGAGTGCTGACCCCTGACTGCCAGTGCTGCCCCCTGGTCCCCCACAAGAGTGCTGGCCCCTGACTGCCAGTGCTGCCCCCTGGATGCCAAGCCTGCATTTAGGATGTTGAGAATTGTGCAACTGTCACCCCAGACTTTGTTAATGTGCGTGTTGCTGTTGTCTGTGTGGTTTTCAGCCCACAAAGGGCCCAGCTCCTCAGGCACCGCAGGTCATCAACAACACCGGACCTCAGGTCTCACCCAGCCTCGAACATGTCGTGCGGCCCATTTTATCCACGGTAAGTCAACGCGCAAAAACAGTGTTTTATCATCTGCTGGATTTGTTCAGCCCTACACATTGATCAGGTCTTTTGTCCGTGTGTTCTGATCAGTTAAACAGTAACTGGTACTCCATGCACGTTGGACCAACAAGACAGTTGAAGAAGAGTCACATGTACTTTGCGTGTAAACCATTTATGGCTGGCTTCCTTTTAGCTGCCAGTGCCAGTTGGAGATATATATAATACTAGTTTAAAAATAAAAAAAAGGGCAAAAGAAAAAGCAGAAAACAAGAACAAAAACCAGTAAAAACAACAAGGGGACTACTTTTTTAGTTACTGCCAGAGTAAGGGATCCTAGACCTAGTGTGATAATAATAATAATAATAATAATAATAATAATGCACATTTATCATGCACTCATCAACGCCCTGAGCGCTCACATGATACATATTAACCTAAATATGATATTCTATACACATGCAGAGCATAATTCTACCAAAACAATTTACATAAAGTATTATTAAAAAATAAAAATAATAATAAAATAAACGCACTACACACACACACACATACACACACACACACACACACACACACACACACACTGACTGTAGCAGAAACTGGGTACTGATATTAGTTAGGATGGAAATACCGTGAGAAGAGGAAGGTTTTCAGTTTGGCTTTAAAAGATGACAGGGTTGAGCAGTGTCTAAGGTCTTGTGGGAGTGAATTCCAAATGTGATGTCCAAAGCAAGAGAAGGCGCGGAAGCCATGAGTCTTGCGTTTGTATTGTTGGATTTCCAGCTTGCGGGTGTCAGAAGAAGAGTGTAGTGCATGAGATAGAGTGTAGACATGCAGCAGTTCAGAGAGGTAAGCAGGACCAGAACCATTTATAGCACTGAAACACATACAAGCGACTTTATACTTAATATGTTCTGAAATGGGAAGTCAGTGCAGTGACTGAAAAGGGATGAGTAACAGTAGCAGACATGTGACACCACTCACATGAGCCAGCAGACATGTTTTCCCCTTTTTTACATGAGCTAATAGACATGTGACTAGACCACCCATATGAGCAAGCTAACGCAGTACCAGACATGTGACACCACGTGTATGAGAGAACAGGCACGTATGACGCACTCAGACAAGCGAACAGGCATGTGACATCACCCGTATGACCGAACAGGCATGTGACACCACTTGTATGAGAGAACAGGCACATGGCACACTCAGACAAGCTAACAGGCACATGAGATCACTCATACAAGCACTTCAGTCAATCAAAAGGTCAGTTTATATTTTGAGAATGAAGAAAGAAAGAAAACAAAAGACACTCACCTGAATAGTGATTCCATGTTCTCCTCACAAGTTAAAGTACAGCGATGAAGCAAAAGACTGGTTGGCTGTGAACAAAACCTTTCAGATATGTAGTGGTGCACGTGCGTTGGTTGTGAACAAAACCTTTCAGATATGTAATGGTGCATGTGCGTTGGCTGTGAACAAAACCTTTCAGATATGTAGTGGTGCACATGCGTTGGCTGTGAACAAAACCTTTCAGATATGTAATGGTGCACGTGCGTTGGTTGTGAATAAAACCTTTCAGATATGTAATGGTGCACATGCGTTGGTTGTGAACAAAACCTTTCAGATATGTAATGGTGCACGTGCGTTGGTTGTGAATAAAACCTTTCAAATATGTAATGGTGCACATGCGTTGGTTGTGAACAAAACCTTTCAAATGAATTGACTGCGGCTGAGATCTCTCATCATCAGTACGTATTTGAACCATGTAACGGTGCACATGGATTGATGATGAGAACTCTCAGCTGCAGTCAAGTGAAGCAGATTGCAATCAGTGAATGCTGAAACAGATTCTGGTCATTGTGCGTTCCTCAGATTCGGGTCATTGTGCATTCCTCAGATTCAGGTTATTGTGCCTTCCTTAGATTCAGGTCATTGTGCCTTCCTCAGATTCGGGTCATTGTGCGTTCCTCAGATTCGGGTCATTGTGCATTCCTCAGATTCAGGTTATTGTGCCTTCCTTAGATTCAGGTCATTGTGCGTTCCTCAGATTCGGGTCATTGTGCATTCCACCAGTCATCGCAGTACCACATGAAGATCAGATTGAAGCTTGTGAGGAGGGAGATAGGCCTTACACTAGTTCGGCTCGGAACTGTCTGTGTTGTCAGAGATTCAAGATTCAAGCTTACTTTATTATCTCAGAGAAATATTAGAGAGATGTTAGATTATTTTCCATTGCAGCCTTCTGTCTGGTTAACCACAAGTCTCATTGTGAACTCGCTTGTTGCAGCTGCGAGAGGACTACCGCGAGGAGTACCGTCGGATCGGTCGCCCTATTCCTCTGACAGAAGCTATTGATGAGCTTCGCAATGCCTTTGACCTGGCTGAACAGTCTTGTCCAGGGCTGACTGACGATCTACTGTCTGGTATCATTACACGACTGGCCACGTCATCACGCACTGTTAGTCACGCGGAGCTGTCCCATGGACTGGGGAACCTCAGAATTTAGGTACGTGCTGATTGTCATGGCTCAGTGGTTCCACTGGAAGCTGTTCTTGGGGGGGGTCATTGTGTTGTGGGTTCTGGTACAGTCATTCTGTGCCTTGCTCCCTCCCACCTTAAGGTGTGTGACATGTTTCCCCTACAATCTGCAGACTTGGGTGGAGTTTAGACACCAGCCAGTTTTCACCAGAGGGCCAAATCAGGTTTTGGCCATGAATCAGAACCAATTCAAAGCCAGGTCAAGTACAAAGGGACGTAACTGTGTCAAATGATCTTTGGATACCACTTTAAAAATCAATAATATTAATAAACACCAAATATGTTTCAGCTCACTTTGTATTTTACCCAGTTTGCAAATACATTGTTCTTGTATCTCAAATAGTTTTTCACTCAAGAATTAAGGCAATAAAAATAAATAATCCAGTGTCCACGTCCGATTGTCCGATTTTGTTAGTGTGCCCACATGGTAGCTGACTTAGCAAAATTTCCTGTTTGAATCTCCCAAGATGAAACTCCATGAGTTTGTTAGGGTGCCCAGGGTAAGCAGCTGAGCAAAATTTGCATTTCAGATCTCAAAGGTTGAAGCTCCAACACCATTGCTGACAGAAGGCCTTTGGTTTATTTTCGTCCCTGTATCATGTGTCCATCTTGCAACTTTGAAAATTCACAGTGTCTCTCAAACTCCACCAAACTTAGAACAAAGGACATTGCCAGAAGTAGTGCACAATAGGGGAATGAGGCTACGAGTCTCAGGAGAATCCCATTCCCGTCTGTATAAACCGGGATGCCAGTATGGAGCATGTGGTTACTGGCAGCTACCAGGCGGTCTGGGGTCGCGCAGTAAGAAAAACGAGCGGGCGGTGTGGGGCAAAGTGGGTTAACAACAACCGGTTTCAGGGGTGCCTCTCTGTTCCACAGATGCAGTCAAAGAGCCAGACCAAGCCTTTGGCCAGAATGTGGAACCAACGCTACAGCATAGCAGGGACGGGGAATCTTCAGAGACGTTGGTCCATTGCCTCTTCCATTGGCCAACAGCATTGCGAGCAGACAGATGTGAAAGTTGGCCACCGCAATCCCTGGAACCGTGATCTAAGACAGGGTCACGGTCTAACAGACAGTTGTGTTGCTTTTTGTGTGTGACTGGTGACATGCTTTGCCTGAGTGAGTACTTTGGGCAAAGCGCATATTTTCTGGAGTTGATTGCATGTTATGTTTAGAGTCGCCTTTCTCTCTCTCTCTCTCTCTCTCTCTCTCTCTCTCTCTCTCTCTCTCTCTCTCTGTGTCTCTGTCTCTCTCTCTCTCTCTTCTGATGATGTGATGATGCCACTGAGTGATATGGCTCAGAATTTGTCAGAAAATCTGGTCTTCATAATCATCTGAACACTTTTTGCCCAGAACCTTTACAGCGGTGCTAGCCCCTGCCTGCCAGTGCTGCCCCCTGGACACTCACAGGAGTGCTGGCCCTTGAGTGCCAGTGCTGCCCCCAGGACACCTGGAGGAGTGCTGGCCCTTGACTGCCAGTGCTGCCCCCTGGACCCCCACAGCAGTACTGGCCCTTGAGTGACAGTGCTGCCCCCTGGCATCCAGTGTTGCTCCCTAGACCCTGGGCAGAATTTTAGGAGATTGAAAGTGGCCAACTTTCACTTGGAAAGAGAGAGAGAGACCTTTTGTCTGCTGCGGCAAAGTTGAAGATGTGGCACCTCGCCCAGTTTGTTATGTACAGATTGTAGATGGGTTGTAGTGTGACAGCCAATATTTCATGGGAAATAGGACCTGTCGGGAGTGGGCCATTCCCCTGTCTTCTGTGTGTGTGTGTGTGTGTGTGTGTGTGTGTGTGTATGTGTGTGTGTATGTGTGTGTGTGTGAGTGTGTATGTGTGTGTGTACATGCTTGCGGGTGCTGTACAGTGCATCTGTGAATGTGTACCAGCAACATGTGGAAGTGTGCTTGTGTGTAACTGTTTTCAAGTTTTGTCAGTTGATGTGTGCTATTTGTGAGAGAATGCCAAGGTGAATATATGCTGGCAAAGCATAGTGACAGAAAATGGAATGTGATATTCAGTGACTTAAAACTGCGATATTCAGCAAGAATTGGTGATAGCAGGAGCCCACTGTCTGAAGACTGCACCACACCCCAATCAACATTCCTCTTGCAATAGTCTGTCTGAATAAACACATTTTGCGTTGGTTGAGAGAGAGAGGGAGTTCATATAACATGAATTTGCGAGGTAATTTGCAGTGAACAATTACAGCTGTCATATGGTGACTGAACGAAGAGGATGATACATAATCTATGTTCCAAATTTGGATCTTTATTATCACATTTGTTGTTGCTTTTCCTGTTTGAGAGGTTGGATTATAATTGAACAAGTGATTTTGGTGTGCATGTATATGATTCTCAAGATGAAAAAAGGAGAAGGAAATGATGCATCGATTTGAAAATGGCATGGTAATTGAGTGAAGAACAAAGTTGTTACAAGCGAGCGATGTTGACCAGCGTGTGTGGCAGTTGAGATGAACTCGTATTGTTATTGAGTGGGACAGTATTTTCGTGCGTGCGTGGTTCGAATCATACCTCAGCAGCTGGCTTGTTCAGTGTGTGCCTGCACATGGAGATGAACATTAGCACAGGCACAGCGTGTAGAAACGGTGCTTGCTTTGTCCACCATGCCCACCCCACACCCAGCCCTTTCTTTTGGTGTCCGTATTTCCCAGCACTCCTTCTTCACTTGCTTTTTACCCTCCCCTCCTGCCGCCTTGTTTGTGTGTACTACCCACCCCTTCCTCTGCCTCTTTTTTTTCTTCCCTTGAACCATCCAGCCAAGATGACCAGGTCTAAAGCGTGGCAGCTTCAGTGTTCCGGTTTTTCGTGTCCTGCATTGACCGCTGCAGCTCATTCTGGGCAGCCTTCTTTGCCCCGATAGGACCTGTCTAAATGGGGATGGTTGGGGAAGGGGGGTGCTTTTTAATGGCATGTGAAAGTTTATGCAAGAAAGCAGTTTTGCCTGGATGCGGATGAATCCCCAGGTTTCAGCCGTGGAGTGAATATAGCAGCTTCCATCTTGAAGGCAAGCGGCTGTTCCCCAGTGATTTCACTGTTCCCAGTCGACAAAATGGTTATATTTCCTCATTCAGGTTGATAACGAAAATGGTATTTACAAAGGAGAAGAAGAAAAAGTATGGAATGAGTCCTGACACTTTATTGTGAGAAATGTGTTGACTGTTGGTGCAGACAAGCGCACTAAAGCATTCTCTCTCTCGTGCTTGTCATTCTCTCTCGGACGCCTGCCTGCCTGCCTGCCTGCCTGCCTCTCTCTCTCTCTCTCTCTCTCTCTCTCAATCTGGCATTTCCATCCTCATGCTCTCACAGTGTAATAATATCTGTGCTATGCTTCGTGATGCTTTTGATTTGTAATGTATATTTGTTTCCACACCCCTAACAGTTTTGCGCTTTTTGTTGTTGACATTTTGTTGAGTAGGGTCTTCTGCCAGATTGCGTGTGTGTGTTGTGTGCATATGCATGCATGTGCGCGTATGAAGTGTCCATTGTATGAGGCTTTGTGGTTGGTCTGCTTGAATTTGAAAGCACAAATCATCCTGTGGAGGTGCATGTGGAATGCTGGCCTTCAAAAGGAAAGCAAAGCTTTTATTATTGGAATGAAACTGTTCAGGTTAACCAACAGAAAAACATGTAAAGATTTATTTTATGTTGGACTTGTATATTGGACAAAACAAATATGGATGTAAAAAAGATGGACGTAATTGTATAGACGCATGGTTCATACATGTGTGTATTTTGAGACGTGCATAGTCAGAAACAACCTCTATATATGCAAAGTGATCAGTATATTCCTGCGGAGTTGTATATATTTATATGATTAAACATTAATGAGCTTGTTATATCACCACTGTATGTAATTTCATTATCTTTTTGGTTGGAAGGTATTGACTGGTATGAATACTGTTTAATACACCAGTTTATGGCTTTGTGTGCAGTTTGCATCGGTGGTAGGGAGGCATGGCGTGAACATTGGAATGGATCAGTGATGTCTTTTTACAGTGTGTGTTGGCTCTCTTAATCCTTACGACCCTCTCTAGTGAGAAGCCCACAAACTAAATACTTTCCTGTGCAAGAACTAGGCGGCTGAATCAGAATGGGTTTTCCTCCAGACTATGTACATGTAAAAAAAAAAATTGGTCTTGCGGAGAGAAAAATGCTTGATTGGTGAGGTTTTATGTTTTACACTATGGGAAATTTGAGTCGCCTTAACTGGTAAGGCACAGCAGACACAAGTGCAGCGCTACCCGTTCCTGTCAGTGTGTGCAGTATTTTGTGTGACCAAACTGGTATGGCTGTCAGCGTTTGGGATTTTTAATGTGTGCACAGATGTGGATGCATGCGACTGCACGCAGGGGCTGTGTGGACACCATAAAAAGCGTGCGCTGACAGCTGACTCGGGGAGAAAAATCCCTTGCTGCATCAGGGACTCGAGCTCGCGTCAGTATTGCGCCTGGCTTTTTAGTCAGGACACTCTACCAAACAAACTAGTCCCAGCTATTACCAGTAACATGGGTGTTTTTTGTGGTGGGGGGGGGGGGGGGGGGGGGCAGATCCAGACCTGTATTTTGTGGCATGCTGTCCTGCCCCAGGCATAGTCAAAAATTTAAATATCCTGTAGTAAATTTCAAAGGAAATGAGATTTGTGCATGTTGAGCGGATGTTGAGGCTAGTTCCAGAACCCCCTAGCAAGGCGGACAACCCTTTCAGCTTGAGGGCCTTGCCACTGACAGTGCCCTTTCATCTTCATTTTTTTTTCTCCCTCACGGGCAGTTCCCTGCCCCGGCATGGAAAGTATTTAGTTTGTGAGCGAATCATGGGTGGGGTCAGGATGAGAGAGTTTTGGTTTCTCTTCTTCTTTTTTTTGTTTTTTTGTTTTTGCTTTAAGATCAACTTTCAAACATATCATGGTGTGTATTCCCATTTGTTAGGGTTTTCTTCCTTTCTTTCTTTTTTCTCTCCAGCAGTTGTCTTTTTGTTCCTTCCCTCTGGCCCCCTCCCCCCCCCCCCCCCCCACCACCACCCGACACCAGTATTTGTGTGTGGCATTGTTGAGAATGGAATACACCATAAACTGTTTGCTAATTAACTTGCTAATAACTGTTGTTGACCCTGCTGGCTTAGCCTCACTTCATGTCTCACACCTCTTTCTACCCCCCCCCCTTTTCCACCCCTCCCATGACCGTTTCACCCCCACCCGACTCCCCAGTGTTTATATTCTGACCATTTCTTTCGACTGTAGCAGCTGACTGGTTTCCGACCGCTACCAGGCATTCTTTCAATGTTTCACACATACATGTTTAATGTCCAGCTCTGCTGCCAAGTCTGTTTTCTTTAAGTACTTTATTGGTCCAGTGTTCAAGAGGCCTTGATGCGTTTTGTGGTGTGGGTTGGGTGCCGTCCGTCTGTTGCTCTGTTTTCCCCCTCATCCCATTGCTGTTAGGGTCAGCGTGCGGCTGGGAGGTGTGTGGATTCATCTCGGATGAGCCGAGAATGAAAACCACACTGCAGTGTCCAGTAGTTGATATTCTTTATCAAATCATACGTCCTGCTGTTCTTTCCCCACTGCCTGTCACCTCCCCCCTCCCACCCACCCCACCCCCCACCCCCACCCCCATTTGGGTTTCTTCCTGTTTCCACAGCACAGGTGTTCTTTCTTCATTGTCGTTTTTATCTTCCGGCTTCTTTTTGTTAGTACGACACAGTGCTGGGTGACTGAGGAAATCCGATTGTGTCCCAGTTTCTTGATGGCTGCAGTTTGTTTCCACCCCCATTCAGATCAGCTGACAGGAGCGGGGCCTGTTTAAATGCACGCTGTCTGCACTTTCCTTGAGTGCAGGTGTTCACCATTGTGCTGTGCCCAGCCGTCGGCCTCTTTTGTCCTGTGGGCTTTTCATCGTCCTCGGGTCACCCGAGGGCTTTGTTTGTTGGGGTGGGGTGGGGGGGGGGGGGGTCTTTTTCTTTCATTGTCCTTCCTGTTTCACTTATGTATGGGCAGTGGCTTTTTTCATCAACATTTGTTACATATGCTATATTGTAGCACTATTTCTGGCTGTATCACCTGACATATTTATTGTATGCATTATGCAAGTTAGCACGAAGAATAAGAACCAAGATGCTGCCTGGTACAAATCGGGAGTTTGATGTTTCTCTCGCAGATGGAGACAACTCCATGGTTTGTTTTCTCTCAAAAGTTTTGTGTTTCCTGCCATGATTGCCCGTATTTCACAGTATGGTCATACAATAAAAAGGAGACTATTGCAGCTGGCATCCACTGGACATTTAGTACACAATACTAGCTTTGGTTTGTACTGTGCTGCATTATCATACAGTACCAACCTTGGTGTGTGTTGTGCATCATCACAGTCACAGTTCCAACTTCGGTGTGTGTTGTGTGTAATGCCATTCACAATGCCAACCGTGGTGTGTGTTGTGCATTCTCACACTTGCTGTTTTGTTCTTGGACTACACCATAACCATTGATGCCCCCCCCCCCCCCCCCCCCCCCCCCCCCAATATCCTCAAATGACTAAAATTTGACTGTACATTATCTTGGTTCTGCACAGCTACGAATACAAATGCTGTGCATGGGTGGAAGTCACAGTAGCCTAGTGGCGTTTAGTTTGCCGTGAAATTTGATGAGCTGATTGCATGTCACTGCCAGGCCAATCACTTGCACAAGAAGCCTTCCTGGCCTGTTGTTTTCAGTCATGTTAGTAGTTTCTCCTCTGAGACATTGGGACAGATTACTTCTCCATTTGAGACATTCAGGACAGATTAGTTTTCCCTGAGACATTGAGGACAGACTAGTTTCCCTGAGACACTGGGACAGATTACTTCTCCTTTGAGACATTCAGGACAGATTACTTTCCCCTGAGACATTCAGACAGATTACTTTCCCTGAGACATTGGGGCAGATTACTTTCCCTGAGACATTGGGGCAGATTACTTTCCCTGAAACATTGGGGCAGATTACTTTCCCATTTGAGTCATTGGGGCAGATTAGTTTCCCATTTGAGACATTGGGGCAGATTAGTTTCCCATTTGAGACATTGGGGCAGTTTAGTTTCCCTGAGATGTTGGGGCAGATTACTTTCCCATTTGAGACATTGGGACAGATTACTTTCCCATTTGAGACATTGGGGCAGATTAGTTTCTCATTTGAGACATTGGGGCAGATTAGTTTCCCATTTGAGACATTGGGGCAGATTACTCTCCCCTTTGAGACATTGGGGCAGATTAGTTTCCCATTTGAGACATTGGGGCAGATTAGTTTCCCATTTGAAACATTGGGGCAGATTAGTTTCCCATTTGAGACATTGGGGCAGTTTAGTTTCCCTGAGATGTTGGGGCAGATTACTTTCCCATTTGAGACATTGGGACAGATTACTTTCCCATTTGAGACATTGGGGCAGATTAGTTTCTCATTTGAGACATTGGGGCAGATTAGTTTCCCATTTGAGACATTGGGGCAGATTACTCTCCCCTTTGAGACATTGGGGCAGATTAGTTTCCCATTTGAGACATTGGGGCAGATTAGTTTCCCATTTGAAACATTGGGGCAGATTACTTTCCCATTTGAGACATTGGGGCAGATTACTTTCCCATCTGAGGCATTGGGGCAGATTACTTTACAATTGGGTCAGATTACTTTCCAATTGGGGCAGATTACTTTCCCATCTGAGGCATTGGGGCAGATTACTTTACAATTGGGTCAGATTACTTTCCAATTGGGGCAGATTACTTTCCCCATCAGACATTGGGGCAGATTACTTTCCCATCAGAGACATTGGAACAAGTTACTTTCCTGTCTGAAGCATTGGAGCAAATTACTTTCCCTGAGACATTCGGGCAGATTACTTTGCTCTTGGGCAACTGGTTTCCATAGTCTGGCTTCCCAGCCAGAGCCCACTAAGCAGTTTCAAATATTTGCGGAACAGCTGCAGAATATTGCCAGGGTAGTGCTTGTCAGCTGCCACAGGATCGTTCAGCCCTGAGCTCTAAGCCCCATCTCCCATAGTTATTGTTCCCACAAGCTCTCAGTCCGGCTGCCATGTGGTACTGAGTTGACTGGTGAAATGTATGATTCAAGAATGATTCCAACATTCAGATGAATATAATTTGCCACATTTGGATTGCAGCCTGCATCTCTCGTCATCAGTGAGGGTGCACCTGTTACATATTGTGAAGGTTTTGTTAGAAATTGGCCAGTCTCTTTCACCCTGGTGCTATCTATGCTTTGGCGTGTGAGGCGAACATGGCCGCCACACTTCAGGTGTTTCATGTGCAGAGTATTATTTGCAATATTCTGATTGGCTGAAGCTACATGGGTGATTGACAGCCCAGAACCCCCAGTAGTTACACATCTGTAGCCCACAAGACCTGTTTAGCATCTCACAGGACCCGTTTGTCATCTCATCCTAAATGACTTATAAAAAACAACAACAAAAACTTAGTCTGCCACCAGTCCAATGTGATATGTTGCTAAGTGATTGGCCTGTGCAGTGGTGTGGAACAACTAGTTTCATGGCAGCAGTAGCAGCAGCAGCAGCTTGACTGGGCAACGGACACAGTAAGGGACCATACATATATATAGCTACATAGCACAGTTGTTGACCATTGCTGGTGGAGTGGACTTGGAAGGCCCTCGGCCTGGTTGGTTTGTGTTACAATGGTTTGTAATTCCAACACTGACGTTAATATTACATGATTAAACAACACCTCTGCGTAGTGCAGGGATGAAGCCAAACTGTTCTGTGTCACAGGTGCTTCTTCTCTCTCTCTCTCTTTCTGTAGCATTGAATCTTGTTTTGTTTTTTCATGTATGTTGCACTGTACATTCAACCATGTTGACAAGCTTCACTTCACAGCAGACATTACAAGGTGATCCTGAGCATTAAAAAAAACAAGAAAACAGTTATAGTTTTTAAACATTTTATTTTTCTTACACATTATAGGCAAATAAAGTGTAAAATCAAAAATGTCTCTTTAAGGTGACCAGTGCTATGTAGAATAGGTAACCCCTCCTTGACTATATTTCTGAAAATAATCATTCTGTATAATTATATATATGTAATAATTGTATACAGTTTGAACTTGAATGGCTTAGAACTGTGACCCTGAAAGAATGAACAGAGAAAGCAGATATTAGAATTCCAATCAGTAACTTAAAACTTGCAAAGGTATATTCAGTCCTGTTCACAGACCACGCTCCAAGCCTGGCTTTCTGGCACCCGTCCTCCAAACTCTGCCATAACTGGTTACGCTGGTAAAAGGGCACTTTGCATCTCCATGCAGCTCTCTACTGAAATTACTTCCCAAGTCTCACAGTGTCAGTGCCCTCTGTAAATTAATGAAGAGTTCAAGTACTAAGACTGTGAAAGCAGCATAGCATCAAAGCACAGCTGTAAACATCAAGTGTGTCTGCCCTGGGTAAGTATTAGTTCCATCTTGATTTGAAGGACTTGTGCTTGCATAAACATTGAGAGCAGCTCTAAAACAAATGTGTAATTAGAGTTGACTGTTAAAAAGTTACTGCCATTTGAGCAGCAACGTAAAACTGGCAGTCAGTTTTCCAGAGAACTCTGGTGTAACTAATTATGGCAGAGTCAGATGGCAGTTTTCTAGAGACCTCTGGTGTAACCATTTAAGGCAGAGTCAGGTGGCAGTTTTCTAGAGAGCTCTGGTGTAACCAGTTATGGCAGCGTCAGATGGCAGTTTTCTAGCGACCTCTGGTTAACCAATTATGGCAGTCAGCTGGCAGTTTTCTAGAGATGTCTGGTGTAACCATTTATGGCAGTGGTTGGAGGAAGATGGCCTAAACTGATGCTTGGAGTTTGGTTCCAGGCTTGACAGTAAGATCATCTGACAATGAATTAATCTGCTCCCCACCTCAATTTCTGCATCCCCAGGACCCCGCTGCATTCAAATGATTTTGTCATCAACTTGCGCCACAAAATCTTCAGAAATGGACCCACAAGTCCGGGCCAAGCCAGCAATGTTACACCAGGTTACATTAGCTGGCATAATGAGCACCTAGAACATTGGGCTGGCTGGCTTAATTACACTGTGGTCTGATGTGAGTTTCAAAAGTTAGTTGGGTGGGACTAGTCACCACCGCCATTCAACCGTGCGGCATCATTAATTTTCAGGGGATAATCATTCTGGACTGAGATTGGCATGAAAGCTCTGTAATGTGTGGCGACTGCCTATGACAGATCAAACCCCTTGAGAAGTGAATTCGGAAAGTGGAAGCATTCACGTAGCAGTGAAAACTGACTTGTTGCTTTGTCATTCACATATTACACGGCAATTCTGTCTTCATTCTTGGTTACAGGAATTTAAAAAATTAAAGATTAAATACACACACACACACACACATAAAATAAGTAATCTCCTGAACAATAACAACAAAAATTTGCTCACCCACACCATTTGTAACCATATCCAAAAGTACCACAAACAATCAGTAACATTATGCTTCAACAACTTTTTGGGGGGTGGGGGAGAGGGCCTGTTCCTTTAAAACACACACCCAAGTCCACATAGACTTCAAAACGGGGCTGTTCCTTTAAAACTTACACCCAACTCCACATAGACTTCAAAATGGGCCTGTTCCTTTAAAACATACACCCAAGTCCACATAGACTTCAAAACGGGCCTGTTCCTTTAAAACTTACACTCAACTCCACAGACTTCAAAACGGGCCTGTTCCTTTAAAACCTATACCCAACTCAACATAGACTTCAAAACAGGCTAACTGCTTACTGCAACTGGTGGGAACTGTCTCCTGGTGGATGTTAACCAGTGTTCACAACTATTTTGCCTGTGTAATGTGTGGTTCCCCATGAGCGTTTAGCACTGTTCAGTGAACAATTTGGAGGTGATACGTGGCCTGGCAAAGCTAGATGGCAGCAAAATTTGGGAAAATCAAGGTAGTGACTTGATTTTTGTTTTTCTTTTTTCTTTTTTTTCTCCATTTTTTTTTGCTGGACCCAAACCCAAATGTGAAATGGTCTGGAGAACTTACGCAACAGACGGTTTCGAGTTCCTGGCTGCTGACATCCCATCTTCCGCACAGGCTCACGTCAGGATAGATGACACACTCAGAATTGTTCTGTACCAGTTCCAAAACACAAGAAAGTAAAACTGGCAAACAGCTCTGGCCACAACACTAAGCCAAGCAGAAATGTGTCAAGAAGTTATGGTGAGTGAATCACAACTGGTGAGCAAGATCAGCCTCAGAGTGCTTGCCGGGGACTAAATTGTATCAGGGCAAATCTTTATACAGAAGCATAAGTTCACATGGTAAGGGCATACGTGTGTTTGGCTGTAACCCGCCACCTGCACTTTTGGCAGAATGACCGGGATCTTTTACATGCTACTGCAGTAACAGGGGGGTGGAACCGATACCAAAATATGAGTTGGCACAGAAAGCTGATCCTGGAGAGGAAAACTCTTGCCACTTCTACCAGGAATCCAACCCATGATGTTAATAACTGGATTTTAGCATCCTGTCAACCACTCCGCATCATGTCCAGACAGTGTTTTGAGGATGATGAGTATAAAGAAGCACACAGAGACAAACATTCTGATGCCATCTTGAAAACACTCACCAAGAACCAAAGTCTGCAAGGTCAAAAAGGGTAGTAAGCGGCAGAAATCCTCCTTGGCAAGGCATGCCATCTTGTATAAAGATGCCACCTTAAAAACACTCACCAAGAACCAAACTTCTGCATGGTTGGAAAGGGGTGGTAAGCAGTAGAAATCCCTCTGGGCAATGCATGCCATCTTGTATAAAGATGCCACCTTAAAAACGGTCACCAAAAACAAAACTTACGCAAGGTTGGAAAGGGGTGGTAAGCGGTAGAAATCCCTCAGCAATGCATGCCGTCTTGTACTTATAATTATGCCACATTGAAAACGGTCACCAAGAACCAAACTTATGCAAGGTCAAAAAGGGTGGTAAGCAGTAGAAACCCCTCTCAGCAATGCATGCCATCTGGTATCATGATGCCACCTTAAAAAACGGCCACAAAAAAACAAACTTATGCAAGATTGGAAAGGGGTGGTACAGATATGAGTCAGCAATGCGTACTGCGCTACAAAACCAATGAAGAACTGTGCTACAAAACCAAACTTATGCAAGGGTGGTAAGCAGTAAAAATCCCTCTCAGCAATGCATGCCATCTTGTACTTATAATTATGCCACCTTCAAAACAGTCACCAAGAACCAAACTTCAACAAGGGAGGTAAGTGCTAGAAATCTAGCTGAGCAATGCATGGCTCTGGGTGAAGGACGATGCAGGATGCTGAACGTGCAACGACCTGCAGCAACTGTCCTGGACATGTGACCTGATCAATGATTTTGTCACATACTTTGTTTGATCCCACTAATTCCCACCATTGCACAACACACTGACTCAAATCTGGTCATGCCATCTGATCTATGATTTTATGATGCATTTTGTTTGCTCCTGCTAATTCCCACCATTGCACAACACACTGACTCAAATCTGGTCATGCCATCTGATCTACGATTGTGTGACATACTTTGTTTGCTCCCGCTAATTCCCACCATTGCACAACACACTGACTCCAGTTTCTCACAAACTGTGCTGGAGCAAAGGATAAAATTAAAGTGAAGCCAATGCTAACTCAAATTTCCAGCAAACTGCATTGGAGTAAATGATAAAGTAAAGCCATAACTGTATTGGAGTAAATGATAAAGCCATAAATTTGTATAAACTCTCCCGAAGTGCTCAGCACTATAACCATGGCTATGTATCTCTATAAAAACGGGTTGATTTTACCTAAGCACTGCAGCTTGCAACCTTCAAATGGGTTAAGAACAGGTACGAACAGGCTCAGCTTATATAGTACTTCACCTTCATACCGGTTTGGCATTTCTGACTTGAGAAAATAGAGTGAGGGAAAACACGACATCTGAAATGACAGTATTCTGCATAAAACAACAAATGAGCAAAAACAGCCAGATGGACTAATTAAGAATCACCAATACAACTCATATTTTTTACACAAGTTTATGATCACAAAAACCGTTAATAAAGCAGTTGGTATTATTTGCCTCGAACTGGACAACATCCTCCCCTTCCCTCCCCTCCCCTCCCTGCCCCTCACAAAAACAGGAAATTGAACCAAAAAATATAACAGCTGTCAACATCTCGATATCACCTCGAAGTACTGTCAAACTCTGAGCCAGAACAATAGATGTGCTGTCAGCTTTTTTTCTTCTTTTTTTCTAAGATAAAGAAGTTAGCAAGTGTATGTTATTGTCCTGTCACCTGCACGGGGTCACCCACCACCTCAGGACGACCAAAACTCTGTTGCAAATAAACACACATTTTAAACTCTTCTCACATGGTAAATAAACACACATTTTAAACTCTTCTCACATGGTAAATAAACACACATTTTAAACTCTTCTCACATGGTAAATAAGCACACATTTTAAACTCTTCTCACATGGTAAATAAACACACTGAAGTCACCTCTACAAAAAGCAGCCCCAAACACAAACACACAGATGAAGTGGAAACTGCTTTAAGCATGAAGGTTGTACCAGCGTATGCAGCAAACATGAATGCAAGCAATGTTGTGAAGACTAAACAGCTAGAGATTGACAGAACAATATGAGTGACAGGCATCTTAGCTGCCACAATAGATGTCAGGCCATGTGAATGGCACTGAACTTTGAAGTGTTTCCATATATATATATACTAACTGACCCTGTGAATACACCACTTGACCTAGCTGTGACATGCAAACACTGTGCCACACACACATACACACTCTCTCTCTTTCTCTCTCTCTCACACATGCACACACACACACACACACACACACACACACACACACAATGTACACAACAGAGTAAAACCCAGAGGAACAGAACTCACAACAGCAAAGACTTTCTTTTTAAATCAAACCTTGTGCGTCAAAATAATACAGTTGGAGAAAATAAGTAACTAACTTGATGCTTTACGCCCAGTCAACCAGCACAGTTACGTCAGGGCCATACACATTTTGTCTGCACACAATATACAGTTGGAGCATATATCGAACTTACTTCTGCTGCATTTTATTACAAAACTACTTTGTGGCTTCTGAAATTATGTGTGGAACCAAGAGTGAGAAAGAGAAAGACAGGGAAGACATGAGAAAGAGAGATGGACACAGAGCGAGGAGAGAGACAGAAGGGGGGGCAGGGGGTGGGGGTGGGGGATGACTAGCAGCATCTGAACCTGCCATGTGACTGTACGTCAACGTACTTGGTACTACAGTGGCAATAACAGGCTTCCATGATGGCACACACCAAATTCAAAACGTTCACAGGTGATCAACACAAAATTGTACATAATGGAAACATGGCACACATTTTCCTTCTGGTCATAAAATCTTAATTAAAAAGAAAAATCAAACAATAGTTTTGTTCTTTGTGCTCTAAGCTGAATCATTAACAAAACACTGGACTAAATCAGTTTGCTGTATATATCACTATCTAACTGACAGTGGGCAGGGAAAAGCAGCACCTGAAGTGAAGAACTGCGCTGCAAAATTGCTCATGGTACTGAACCAACTAGGAATATTGCACGCTAAAATCATGAGGCACGCAACAAAAGTAAACACTAAATGGTGGACTGAGCACAGAAACTGTGCACTAAGAGGATAGGCTGAGCTAGGAAACTATACACCAGTGAACTGTCAGCTTGGAAATTGTACATAAAAATGAACTGACAGTCAGAAATTTATTGTACATAAAAGAAACTACCAACAGATGGCACACTAAAATGATGAACCAAGCCAGGGAACTGCACACAAAACGACCACCGTTTAAACACACATCACTACAGGACTTGCAACGCTTTGACAGAATCCAGTCCTTGATAGAAGAAGTAGAAAATGCTAAAATGCTGAACCAAGCTAGGAAACTGCACATAAATGACCTTTTAAAAACACATCACTGCAGGACTTGGATTTTATTTTACAATGGTCTGACAGCCCAATGTTGAAGAAGAACAAAATAATAATTATGAACCACACTAGGAAACTGCACACTGAAACTGATTAACCCAGTTATAACACTGCACATACATGAACAAACTAGGAAGTACCCCACACCAAAATGATGAACCACACCAGGCAACTGCACAATAGTTACTTGGTGCTTTGAGCACAGTCAACCACACAGGGTCGTGTCAGGCTAAGCGCAATAAAATGATGAGCCAAGCCATGAAATGGTACACTGAAGTAATACGCCAAGCTAGGAAAATGTCCACTGAAAGGATGAACTGGGTCTGGAGAAGGCACGCTAAAAATAAACGAAGAAAAAAAGGCCTGCACTAAAAGTCTATAGAGATTATGACGCACGCTTCAAATAACATGCATAGGGACAGTTCAGCTGCACCTGAACAGGTAACATTGCACCATCCCTTACTCTTCACCAAGCGTGACCTGCACGAGGACGTTTACACAACTGCACCCCTTTATAAATCACAGTCCAAGACCGACTCCTCCTAGACTGCAGTACATGTTTGTGTATTATGAGATTTGCCTTTCAAACACTGTCACCAACAACTCAAGCCCTGATCCTTACCATTCAAAAACCAGGAATGAAGAGAGGAAACAAATTCACTTCCAATTCTGTACATAACTGACAATACAACGTGCATCACAGATGACCTGGAAATGTTTCAGCAGGGTTTCCTTCACTGACAATTCATGATATGGCTACACCATACTAGGTGTCTAAACAACAGACATGTACAGTGTATGAAATAAACATAAACATTACAGTGAAGGATGTACTGTGATCAGACTCTCATTTCAAAATGAGCAACTGCTTGCAGGACTAAACACACACACATTTTACTTGCGTGTGTGTGTGTCTCTGTTGATATATTCTTACGACAAGTCATTATCATTTGCTTGGGTAATATAAGCAGACACTGTCATGATTAGTGAGTCAGTGACGCAGAGCAAGAGTACACTTCTTAAAAGCCGCAGGTTAAGCACGATCAAGCACAGTCACCACACGCTTGTGTGACCCTTGTGTGCCGGACTTAATGCCTGCCCTGAGATTTCTCTGCAGTGAAATTCTGTGCAGACTAGACAAATTGTTTCCTTCAGATGAGACTATTTAAAACAAGGTCCCCTGTGTTTATAGGCATACAAAAAGATCACTTGCACATGTTAAATATCCTCAAGCAATGGTGGATTATGGAAATGCCAAAATAAAACTTGATCACCACCAGGTGGCAGCAGCCCAGACCCAGACTTGATCACCACCAGGTGGTTCGGACCCAGACTTGATCACCACCAGGTGGTTCGGACCCAGACTTGATCGCCACCAGGTGGCAGCAGCCCAGACTTGATCTTCACCAAGTGGCAGCAGCCCAGACCCGGACTTGATCACCACCAGGTGGTCCAGACCCAGACTTGATCACCACCAGGTGGCCCAGACCCAGACTAGATCACCACCAAGTGGTCCAGACCCAGACTAGATCACCACCAAGTGGCCCAGACCCAGACCTGACCACCACCAGGTGGCAGCAGCCCAGACCCAAACTTGATCACCACTTGTGGTCCAGACCCAGACTAGATCACCACCAAGTGGCCCAGACCCAGACTAGATCACCACTGGTGGTCCAGACCCAGACTAGATCACCACTGGTGGTCCAGACCCAGACTAGATCACCACTGGTGGTCCAGACCCAGACTAGATCACCACCAGGTGGTTCGGACCCAGACTTGATCACCACCAGGTGGTTCGGACCCAGACCTGATCACCACCAGGTGGCAGCAGCCCAGAGCCAAACTAGATCACCACCAGGTGGCCCAGACCCAGACTTGATCACCACCAGGTGGTCCAGACCCAAACTAGATCACCACCAGGTGGCCCAGACCCAGACTTGATCACCACCAGGTGGTCCAGACCCAGACTAGATCACCACCAGGTGGTCCAGACCCAGACTAGATCACCACCAAGTGGTCCAGACCCAGACTAGATCACCACCAAGTGGCCCAGACCCAGACTTGATCACCACCAGGTGGCCCAGACCCAGACTAGATCACCACCAGGTGGCCCAGACCCAGACTTGATCACCACCAGGTGGTCCAGACCCAGACTTGATCACCACCAGGTGGTCCAGACCCAGACTAGATCACCCCCAAAGGTGGCCCAGACCCAGACTAGATCACCCCCAAAGGTGGTCCAGACCCAGACTAGATCACCACCAAGTGGCCCAGACCCAGACTAGATCACCACCAGGTGGCCCAGACCCAGACTAGATCACCACCAGGTGGCCCAGACCCAGACTTGATCACCAGCAGAGGCAGCAGCTGACCAGCAGCCCAGACCCAGGTGTGATGTAGTGCATATGCAGCGGCAGAGTGTGACAAACTCTGCACGCTTTTGTGAGGAGCAGCCTAGTCAGGTGATCTTGGCATCAGGTCCTGTGAACATGCCAGCTGTGGACGGCATCCAGTTATTGGCTTCTTCAGAATGGACAAGGTTTGATCCTCATCAGCAGATGCTGTCCAGTCACTCTGTGTGTGCAGATCCAGTTATAGTGGACACAGCAAAACCCAGATCCAGTTATAGTGGACACAGCAAAATCCAGTTCCAGTTACAGGGGACACAGCAAAATCCAGTTCCAGTTACAGGGGACACAGCTAGTCACTGACTTAGTGTTTGGTTCAAGAACAACTTGCAACCTGTAATGGTAGCTGTCTAACCAACAAGAGAGAGACAGACAGGACAGACAGCATGAGACAGAAACAGAGAGCAAAGAAACATTCGTTGGTTCAAGTGAACTCTTACTACAAAATTCATGTCAAATTGTATCCGTGGGTGAAATTTAAAGCAACTTAATTCTCTCTCTTCCAGTTCCATCGCAGATTTTACAAATCCTAGAATGACTGAAAACTGCTTCCACCACCAAACACCTGATCTTGATCAGGACATACACACTAACACACACAGTCAGACATAATCATCAAAAACAAAAAAATCTTATTACCAAAAAAAGAAAAGAGGATTTGATCTGGATGGACTAGTGAAGTACTTGAGCCAGTCAAAAAGAATTAGGTATTTGTGGTTCATAGCTGTCTTACGACACCAGCTATGCCCTTCTTCCAATACTTCCATTCTCTGTCTTCCCTCTTCCCGTCCCTAATAAGCCTTATGGTTTCTGTGGACGTTAAGCACCATGTTTACTTCCCTCTTTGCTGGGTTAGAGGCCTCCTTTCTATGTACCATCGGTCTGAAGCACTCATGACTCCCCCTATGAAATCAGGTCATTCAACGCCCTCTCATCCTTCAAAGCACCTCTCAAAACTGGTCTCTTCAAGCTGTGCTACTGGTGTGTGCGTGTGTGTGTGCGTGTGTGTCTGTGTGTGTGCACGCATCCATGTGTATGTGTGCTTAAGTGACGCTGGTTTTAGCCCATTTCTCATTACTGATGGTGTAATTAGCCTGCTTCTCAAAGCATTTCAGTTTGTTGTCATTTTTCTCATTGCTATGATTCCTTGTTTTTGTTTCATGCCGGTGGCCTATGTACTCCAATGGAGAAATGCCACATACAAAAGCACATTAATATCATCATTAGAAAGCTGACCTGAGTCTAGAGACCCGACTGTCGAACTGCTCCTCCATAACCCGTCCTCAAACACCAGCAAGACAGCATAGCAACACAATAACACAGGGCCAGTCAATTAATTATTCATGGTGACCTTAAAGGGGATCTTGGCCAAAACACAAGCTGACCTGAAAACACTGATATGCAAACACGATGGGAGGGGTGGGGGGAGGAATTGTCGGTGATACCACACCTTCTCACAAGACCACTTTTTCCGAAACCTTCCCGTCACTTCCCCATGCAACTCAACAAGACCACCCCTCTTAAGACCACTTTTTCAGAAACGTTCCCTTCACATCGCTATGAAAATGAACAAGATTATCCCTCTCTTAAGACCACCTTTTCAAAAACCCTCCCTTCAAATCACTATGTAAACAAACAAGTCCAACTGTCTCTTTAAGACTACCTTTTTTTTTTTTTTAGAAACCCTCCCTTCACATCATCATGTAAATGAAAAAGACCACTCCTCTATTAAGACCACTTTTTCAGAACCCCCTCCATTCATGTTTCCATGGAAATGAACCCCTGACCAGGAACCATACCTCTTTTAAGACTTTTTTGTCCGACTCTAATGTGTGGTCTTAAAAAGTATCACCCCCCCCCCACCCCCCACACACACACACACACACCCTGTATTTCCACTTGCAGGCTTTGTAAGGTTGTTCTTTTAATACTTATTCAACAGAAGTACTTTCCCCACCTTTAAAATTCAGCTCCTCAGGGCTCAGTTTGGTACTTTCAACCGCAAACCTGTTACTGCGGATCAAGCTCTATTCACCTGTCTTAAGTATCCACGGAGTTATTTTTCATTCAAATCTGAGAAGGCTAGTCCTTTTAAATGATGAAGTTAGTAAGGTAATGAAATCAGATTACCATCTTGCTGTGTTTGACAACAGCCTTGAACACGGAATCAGACCTGTGGTCTTTTCCAGGCGTTGTAAAGATGAGAGTACAGAATTCCCAGATATGTCTTGCAGCAAATACAAACGCATGAACAATTGAACAAACTGCAACTGACAAACAAAAACGCATGTACACAACTTAACAAACTGTAGCAGACAAATAGACACCCATAATGGGGACAATTGCACAAATAAACAAATGCAGGACAAAAGAGACAATAGTGTCACAGTCAAAATTCTGCCAAACAAGTATAGTCATTTGGTCAAACAACAAATAACAGTCTTCAGAGAGGGTTGGTCTTTGGAGAACATAAAATCGGCTTCATGATGCAGGCAATATTCAAGGCTGAACGGACAGACGCATCATCATCATCAAGCTCACAGTATACCTAATTTACACGAGTATGTATGCACATCAAAACAAGAAAGGTAATTTATATTACTTATAAATCAGATATACATATATATATCAGTCTTGTATATGCTCACACCAACACACCAGATATTCTCAGCAACAAAGTCAAAACGCGTATGCTAGCAAGAACATATCATCGACTGGTCTTTTCATGCTGACTGGCACGCATACTCTGAAAGTCGACCACCATGACGGTGATGTTGTCCAGGGACCCACGGTAATACGCTTGAAGGACAAGACTCTTGGCACCAAAGTGAGGCTCTGACAATCGATCCAGCACAAACTCCACCGCCTCTTCGTTGCTGAAGTAATCCCACAATCCATCAGTGGCCAGGATCATGAACCTGGGCTCCAGGTCCTGGAGGTCAAAAGTCAAAATATCCGGGTCGGCAATGAGAAAGTTCTTCTCCTTCAGGGGGAGGTCCCCTAAGGCACGTGAGGTGGCCAGAACCCCGGCCACCCTCCACACCCCATTGAAGCTGACGAAGCCTCCTGCTTGTTGGATGCGCATCCGCTCCCTGATCTGAGAAGACAGAAATCACGACTGTTTAAAGGTGGGGAATCAAACCAAACAAAAAAAACTGGTCATAGGCCCATAATAATAATAAATAATTCTATAATTCTTATAAAGCGCTGTTCTCTAACCAGAGTTAAACTCACTGCGCTGTACAAGCATCTTAGGACAAAAACCACACTAACATACATTTCTAAACAAAACCATCAACTGAAATGGAATGAAAAGCACAGGCAGCAGTTCTTCACTCATGCTGCCATTTTGTGCCCAGTAGTCTGTATAAGTGAAGTCATGAGCAAGGCTGGTATAAATATGTAGCAAAAGTATCACCAGTATCATGGGCCAAAGTTTTCTGCTCTTCACTGGAAAAGAGTCAACCAGCATGGCTAAGCTGATAAGCGCTCAGATATGACTGCGTGAAGCAAAGTAGTCCTGTGTTTGCATGACTACTGACAGAGCCACCAAATGAAGCATGCAGATGGAAAAATCTGCACATTTTCTACATTTTCATGACAACTTGTGTCTTTGGACTCTGGCTCCCTTTGAATTAACTAGATTTAACTTTTTGGTCATACATAATTATGTGTGTGTATTTTAAGAAGACAAATATTAGTTGACATGTAATTCTATAAACAAATGTGTGTCTGTAATTTTTATTTATGTGAAAAGAGTAAGCCAAAATCTTTTTTGTTGATGACTTTAGAGGCGACATGCTGGGGTAAAAAATGATGTACTTCTGGCGGATTTTATTTAATTAAGAGACTGAATTCGCTGCAAGTGCCAGCAGGAGAAAGACACAGAAAAAAGCAGTGGTCAATGATGTATCTGCATAGAACAGGACTGGACCGGAATACTGTCCATCAAAAATCTACCAGAACAAGAAAAAAAGAGACTAAATGAACAAACAATTGAATTAATTTTTTATTGACAAGGGTAATGTAATCAGTCAAAATACAGTACTTTATTTACATCCAGCCCTCAGGGTAAAAAGAGACAGAGAAATTATTTTTTAATGTCCACTCAACCATGTTGGTTATATCGGGGAGAGACAGACAGAAAGAGAGAGAGAGAGAGAGAGAGAGAGAGAAGAGAGAGAGAGAGAGAGAGAGAGTCTGAGTCAGTGAGTGTGTGTACACTTGTTTGTGTGTGTGTGTGTGTGTGTGTGTGTGTGTGTGTGTGTGTGAAAGTGAGAATACATGTTGTTACCTGATGTGGTTTATGATCAAAGGAAAGGGGGATCATTTTGCCATTTTTATCACAGATGACACCCCGCGAGTCACCGACATTGGCCACAGTGAGAGTGGAGTTCTGCACCAGCGCCACCAGGGATGTTGTTCCTGTTCACAACAAATACTTCTTTTTCATAAATCACAACTGGAATCTGTTACTGTCCTGCTACATTTTTACAAGCAATTCTGGCTTGCAGTGCACAGTAAAACACACATTAAATACTAATTATGAAAAAAGAAAAGAAAAGAAAAAAGTAAAACAACACAAATACATGTATGCATGTACACATGAATGCACACACACACACACACACACACACACACACTCAACCATTAATATGGACAAAAAAATACACCTCACTCCCCTTTCTCTACACAAACAAATGGTTAAAAGGAATGATCATTTTAATGGAACAATACAAAACTTGTGCAATTTGGGGGGGCAAGCCCCCTTTTCACAGCAACAAAAAACAAGAACAGTTAAATAATGATCAATGAAAATATTATGTTTATCCAGTTATGGTTTGTGGAATGCCTGGAATGTCTGGAAGAATGTTGGCATGATAGTGATGTTCAGTCCAATTAAAATTATCATTCCTTTTAACCATTTGTTTGTCTGGATCTGGCTTTAGAATGAAACTAGGTTCACTGCAACAGTGAACCTAGTTTCAGACTGTTTTGCCTCTCTATTGTTTCCCCAACTCTACCCCCATCCTCCTTCCTGTCCTTCCACACACCTGAAATTTCCACAGGCAAAGTTGACCTGGCCACCTGCAGTAGCTGTCTGTCCACCTCCAACACCTGGTCGGTCAGCAAGTGTCCGGCACTCTCTACTGACCGTCCATTTTCTGCCTGCAGCAGTCGCACCATCAGGCTCTTGACCAGCGTCTTCTCCACAAACTCTGCTGCGAACTGGCAATGATCAAAATGTTTGTTCTGTTATTGTGATTTGTAGAGCTGTAATACAAACAACATCAAATGGCAATCTTTTGTCACTGCAGAGCTACACACAAACAATATCAATCTTTCATCACTGTAGAGCTACACACAAACAACATCAATCTTTTGTCGCTATATGGTACTGTCCATATCTTTTACAGAAGGCTGCTCAAAGAATCAAGGCTGATTTACTCAGAACATTTACACCCAGTCTCACACAGCCACACACATGCGCACACGCATACACACACACACACATTGCACACACACAAGCATGCAACACACACACACACACACACACACACACACACACACATGCATGCACACACGCACACACACATGCTCAAATTGTCCATTTTTCATCGGACACACATGCTCAAACTCCAACCCTTCATGCAGTGGCTACATTCACAGCACCTGAACCAACCTGGCAAGGCTACAGTCACACTCACAGCCACTGTGGTATTTTTAAAAACTAATTTAGCTCAATAGTTACTCTGAGAAATTAAGTGAGTCACAGCAGCTTTTAAAATTAGCTAAGTTTAGATAAATAGTTAGGGGCCATTCTTTGGGTCACAATATGGAGAACTATAATGGTAAACTTTCTGTCTGGGAAAACATTCAATCCATTTTCCAAACTGAGGAGGGATTATCAGCTTTTGAAAAGAAAAACTTTGTTCAGCTGAGTGCAGTTTCCTCTGTACAGTGGTATTGCTGCACACTCCCAAGTCCAACTTTCAAGCCTCACTTTCCTGCAGCTTCCTCAGAAGGATGTCACAAACTGATGCCTGGGAGTTTGGAACTGATGCTGCAAAACAGGCACATGAATTTGACTCAAGAGCCAGCCTTGCAGGGAGTATGTTTTCGTAAATACTGCACTGGTCAGAGTTTGGTGGCCGTGAGCCAGAACTGGTGTAGCTGGAGATCTGCCTGCATCTCTCTCTCTCTAAGTCTCCATGCATCACATCAACACTCTGATAGCTCGACACACGCATCTGCTGCATACCACGTGTGTCAGCCAGTAACTGACACCGACACATTTAGCCCAAGTAGTAGACTTGGCATGAAGACAATTTAGACATGCACACAGAAAATGAATCAAATGTTTTCCCATCATCAAAAAATTCACCATGATGGTTCTGCAGACTGTCAGTGTCACTGAAAGAAGTAGAACTAAACGTAGTAATTGCTGCCATGACTCTAGCCTTTCTGAGCTGATTTACACTCACAGCTCAGTGGTGTGATCACTGAGCTAAAATAGCACAGCGACCATCAACAAAAACAGCACAGGGGCCTTGACTGCTGTCTAGCTGAACAGATTCATAGCACAGTGCAGTGATCACCAATCTAAAACTGCGCAGAGACAACTGACACTTGAGATGTGACCACCCCTTGTGACCTCTGGCCTTTCTTCACTTCAGTTGAAACAGCCGGCATTCATTGGCTGGCGGGTGCAGTGTATGCAGCATTCTGTATTGTTCCAACCAATGCACTGAGCTGTTCCAACTGTACAGCTATCTGATACATGCTCTGTTTGAGATCAGGTTTGGATGGTCCTCCTCAGTTATACAGCTGAAATGGCTCATGTATTAATCACAACCAATTAACGCCAAAATTCATGGCTTTCCCTCTTTCTCATTAATCTCAATCGGTCTTCACAATTGGAACAACCTCCCACAAGACGTCAGCACTGGGCAAGCACCACTTTTAACAATAATATCAGAGAAATGGTTCAAACCTCTCCGCCATGGCCATCAAAGATGCCGTAAATGGACGCTCCCGTGTTTTCCAAATTGGAAACAACATTGAAACGATCTTCCATATGTGGTCGCCTCCCTTGGATTGCGAATACGCCCACATTATCGCGTCTGAGTTCCCAGGACGCCCTCTCCTTGTCTTCAAACACTCCATCGATTGTCCTTTCTCCGCTAAATTTACGCCCGTTAGGTACTGTATCGTTATGCCCACCTAGTCTCAGTCGCATCTTCACACGGGCACTTCGCATGTAGTTCCACAGGGGAACGTGAGGTACAAAGTTATACAAAACGAAGACAAAAGCGGCCAAAATCAGCATTTCTGTGCTAAAAACATACAGCCGGAAAAACCTGCTGACCACAGATACCAGCGTCATGACTGTCAGTTGTGTGGTCACACAGCTACAGTAGGCTGTTTGAACGAGGATACTGTCTGCTCGACGTCCACATCACATAGCGGCCATTGTTGTTATGGTTGTATGCAAAGTCCGAATGGGCACTATTGACACTGGTTACAAGTAAAACAAGGAATATTACGGTACAACTTTTAATTAGACAATTCGTTTCCTCTTTTTTTCTTCTTTTTTTTTTAATCAGAAATTTGCGATTAGATTTTTGGAAAGGTAAAAAATAATATAAAAAGGGAGAGAAATGCAAACTAGAAATTTAGTATGTTAAAAGTTTCTTCAATATCCTACTTCACTACTTGGCAGCAAAGTTCCATAGTGCGAAATATAAATCAAGATCTCTCTGGATTGGATCGGCGTAGTTTTGTACGTTTCAGGGACCACTACTGGTAATAATCTATTGATCTTTTTTTCAAAGGAGACAACAAGAGATGCACGTACCATTCTGAAAGTTAATCTTTTCAGCATTTTTCTTTTCAGTCAACACTGTGCATACTTTTTCTTTGAACTGTTAATGAATGTGTGTGTGGTGGAGGCCGGAGGTGGGGGGTGGGGAACTCTTCTTCTTCGTCTTCTTCTTCTTCTCAATGTTCCATTTGATATTACAAATAAACATGGTTCACTGGGTGTTAAATATCAAGTAACAATTCCTTTCAATGCGAGTCATTCACTGACTGTTCCGCTTTCTCACGTTGTCAGTTTCTTAATCAGTTGTTTCATAGTTTCATAACATTAATTAATATTGTTATTAGATTTTGCCCTTTAAACCGGCGTTTCCTGTCTTCCCATCCTAAGTCAAGTTTCTCAGCTAAACTCATCAACCCCTCAAGCACGTGCACTTTTTTTTTACTTGTACGGCTTTGGGCGTGTGTATGGGTGTGTGTGTGTGTGTGTGTGTGTGTGTGTGTGTGTGGGGGGGGTAACCTATGTGTGTGTAAATGTGTGCGTGTTAAGTGTGCCAGTGTGTGTGTGTGTGCGTGTGTGTGTGTGTGTGTGTGTGCGCGCGCGCGCGCGCGCGTGCATGCGTGTGTGTGTGTAACAGCGGCGTGTAGCCTATGCTTGCATGGCAGCCTGTGAGCGTGCCGCGCGTGCGCGTGGTTGTGTGTGTATGCGTTTCCACATGAAATGTTTTGAACACCGCGTTGAATGTGAGTTTTGAATATTCGTGCATTCACTTCCTTGTCCTAAAGGAAAAGATCGAGACGTCATCCGGTTTCTTCGCCCTCTTACTAGTCTTAGCTTTTATCTTCCACTGCAAGCGGAACTCTTTTACTGTGGAGTCTGAAATAGTTGCCAGCTGACCCAACCTATGATGGCGACCGTTCGAGTTCGCCTGAACGGGCACAAAACAAACTTTGGTGGCACACTTTTGCGTCATTCGAGGCCTTAATCGCTGCAGCTTCAATAGTTTGTGAGTTCAACATTGTTGTTGATGTGAGAAAAGCCAGTGAAGTCCAGGTGAAGGTTAGTGTTTAGAAGTTTGAGAGAGTTTGACAAGTGCGACCCCGGGGTCTCCATTTTGACGAGCGTGTCGCGGTGTCGCCCCCACTTCATGTTGCCGGGCCAGGCGCTGGCCTTCACCATCGGCTACTGTGTCATCGGTGTGATGTGAATGTTTTGATGGAAATGTCCGGTTTGTTTTACACCCTTACAGTGATATTTTACGTTGCGCGAGGAAGTGTTTGATAGGCAAGGACACGCACGCCCACCTGTGTATTTCCGGAAGAGTTTGGGAAGGGCTGCGAGGGAGCAGACGACATGAATTGAATAGAAAGATCTGGCGTCATCCCTGAGTCGCCAAGCCTTCATATACACGACTGGGGGACATGTGGTGCTGATGAGCACACTTCCGTCCTGACTTCAGTCAACAGGGATCCAAATTTGTGATCAGTGGTTGTATTCAGAAGCAGAACATTGTTTGAACATCTGTGGTAGTACTAGTAGTGAATGTTCCTGATTACAAACACAGACTGTATGTTTTGAGATAATGTATCAGTTTGTGACAGGGTTAACTTCAGTGTGATACTCAGACCGATATGTCAGTGTCTCTGGATAAGGGTGTCAGTTATACCTTTTAGTTTGAAGGTTCATTTGGCATTTCACTGCTCTAACAGTAACACCGTTGTTTGTGTTGTTGAAGTCAAGTCATCACAATGAAGGAGTACAAAGTGGTGGTGTTGGGGAGTGGTGGTGTTGGCAAAAGTGCTCTCACTGTGAAGTTCGTCTCTGGGACGTTCATGGAGAAATATGACCCAACAATTGAGGACTTCTACCGCAAAGAGATTGAGGTCGACAGTGCGCCTTCTGTGCTGGAGATTCTTGACACCGCTGGAACAGAACAATTTGCGTCCATGCGTGACTTGTACATTAAAAATGGTCAAGGCTTTGTCATAGTGTACAGCATCACAAGTCTACAGACATTCCAAGACATCAAGACAATGCGCGACCAGATTCAGCGGGTGAAAGGACTTGACCGCATACCCATGATTCTTGTGGGCAACAAAGCGGATTTAGGTCCACAGCGAGAAGTTCCCATATCAGAGGGGGCATCTTTAGCTCAACACTGGGGATGCCCATACTTGGAAACATCGGCAAAAAGTACACAGAATGTCAATGAACTGTTTATTGAGATTGTTCGAGAGATGAACAGCTCTCCGGTAAAGGAGGTGAAAGGGTGCTGCAGTATTCTTTGAAGTTTGTAGAGTTTATGGTGAGTATTGTTTCATAAAAAAAATCAATCTTTCAGTTCTTTTGGTGCATGATTCAGTTAATTATGCTTAGGTGCCATTGTTTTCTTCCAGTTTGGAGACGAAGCAGGCCTGCAGCAGTTGCATCACTGCATGAACTCAGACAGTCAGAGCATAATTCTAGTAATCTTGAATTAGTAGTAAGGAGTATAATTTATCCTTCTTATTTTTCAGAGCCAGTTGAATTGTCCAGTCCAGGAACTGGGTCACCATGCCTAGCAATAGCAATATTACTTCTGCCCCAAACTGGTCTTGAGAAAGATTGGGTGGTAACAAAGGCCTGTAAAATTAGTGATTCAGTGGGAATCAGGAAGCTTGGTAACCTCCACTCTGTCTCAGTCAGTTACTAAGTCAATCAATGACCATTTTTGTACAGCACACCAACTTATGTACATCATTGAGTACTGACAGTAACAGTGACCCTGAGAGTGAGACAGGTCATGCTGAAGCCATGAGGTTAGTCCATTTAGTACACAGTATTAGACCATAAGCTGAGTTCCATCTGCTTGTTGGTATGTGACAGTGTTAGGCTTGTGTGTAATGTACACTGTTATTAACAGCGTTAAAATGCCAAGACACCTGGTGGTGGTGTCAGTATCAGTATGGATGGGAGTGCTGTATACACGTAGTATGACAACTGTGACTGTGTTAGTCTGGAGGTTGTGGCTGACATTCTGTTACTAGTGTTACAGAAATAAATGTTAAGTCAGTTCCCTAAAAAAAGATATATTTGATGAAAGTTTATTATGATTGACAGACTGTTCAGCATTAAAATAGGCGTTGTTAACTTAGTTGTCAGTTAGTTTCCCTAGAAAATGAATTTGAAGTACAAGTTTGTTGTGGTTGACAAACTGTTAATAATGTTATGGAAATAAATGTTGCTAAGTAAGTTAGCTTCCATAGAAAATGACATATAATGATATATTGATAAATATATTATGCAAATTTTCACAAGTTTACAATTATAATTTATATGATACTTACTCATACAGCTGGTAGTCATTAGTCGTAAAAATGTTAAATAGATCATCTTATACTTTGTATTAATTAATTAACTCAATAACTGGCAGACTTTCTGATTCTCCAAAACAAGATATCTGGAGACAGCTGGACTGATTTTGGGAGCAGGCAAGGGGTGTGTGCAATAAATGTCTTCTTTATTTTGATCTTACTGATGAAAGCTAACAAGTGTCACTCAGTGACACTCGTAAGCTTTGAAAGAGCAAAATAAAGAAGGAATCGACTCATTGACAGGGCATTTGAGCAAACACTTAAAACAGTCTGGTTCTTGGCTTCTTGTCAGGGCAGGATATGACCTACATAGCATGTGATGTATACATCCATGTGTTCTCTGTCCATGCTGAAGGCCCAGTGTACTATGTTGTAAGCACTGGGACTGGGTTTTGAAGTGGATCACTGGATGACTGGTTATCACAGCCCCACAGGCAGGACCTTCAAGGGTTTGGCTGCCTGTGCTTTGCTCTGGTAGTGGTACTGTGGCAGTCCTACTTGCCACTGCCGGCTACTGCTAGAGGGTGGGGAGTTGTTTTACTGAACAGTTAGATAGCCTGGTCTCAAGTGTGGAGTGCTCTAGAAATAAAGTGTCTGCCTGGGCCACTTATCAGTTGATGTACCTCAGGAAGCCAGAGGAAATGATGTACTACTACTGTACCAGTACTACTATTGCTGTTAATGTTATTCCTGAAAAGGATGGGTCTGTAAGGTGGGGTGGTGGGGGTATGTGTGTGTTAGTGTGTGTGTGTGTTAGTGTGCATGCACATGCACATGTTGTTTAAAATGTCTGTGTGCATACATTTGTTTCAGGTGTGTGCATGCGCATGTATTTGAAATGTGTTTGCCTGTATGTTTCAAATGTGTGTTTCAAGCATCTGTGTGTGTGTGTGCGTGTGCATGCGCATGTTGCAGATCTATGTGTAGTGCATACATGTGTGTTTAAAATGTGTTTGTGTGTGTGTATGTTTCAAATGTGTGTTTCAGGTGTGTGTGTGTGTACACGCACATGCGTGTGTGTGTGTGTGTGCCAACTGCCACTGTCAGTTGTGTTAACTATTAGTATTACAGTATTAGTATTATCATTACAATATTAGTGTCACTTTGTGCTTTGCACTCCCACTGTCATTAAAGATGGGACTCAGCCTTTGTTAAATTATTATGATTAATATTATGGCTTATGACCATAATTCTTCAAGGATCTTCCAGCTGTCGCAGTGGCAGGAGGCACCTTTATCAAGCATAAAGTGTTTCTGACCTAATACAATAGTTTATCTTTGTCCTGTACAGATGCTGCTGGGTTAGCATCATAAATGATGATCAAAGTGTAGATCCCAGACACAGATTTGAACACACCTATGCACAGTGGAGTTACCAACACAAACAATTCAAATTGATCAGGTTGATGATGATATGGTGCAGATCATTGCATAATTCAGCAGTAGATGAACACAGAGCAGCACCAGTGAGACTGTTTTGCTGATTATGTGGTGGTAGTGGACAATGTAGTACTGCTAGTGCTAATGCTGTTACTATGTTAGTTTTTAGTATTAGACGTTTTAGTACCTGATCCAGTCTGTACTTCTCCTAGATGCAGGCTTGACAGTTGACATAGCTGTCTATAGACTTATCTACCCTATGATTATGAAAGGGTTTGGCTATTCATTGAGTGTTTTTTTTTCAGTCTTCAGTTTTGCAAAGCTTTATTCTTCTGCTGTTCTAGATTAGAGTTTTAGGCTGTGGGGTGCATGCACTGGATACAGTACATGTATAGCTTGTGACTGGTGTTGACAGTTAACTACTTGATTAGATGGGAATTGTGAGTGAATCCTTTGTTATCAAGTTACTCAGTTAGTCACTGAAAGTGAGAGGTTTATCGGTGATGTAGTCATCAGTAGTAACTAGTATACCTGTCATTTCGACACTGACAGTGATACTCACTACACATGAACAGGGTGGTGAGATATGGAACTCAAAGAACAAAGTTATTATAAAAATGTATTTCATGTTTTAAACTTTCTGATAATTTTCTGTTATTTATTATTGACTCATGGATACATGAAAAAATATGATGTAAATTCTTACTGATCACTAGATCAGTGCAAACAGTTAGTGTTCTAAGTAAAGGCCAGTCAGTTGGGATATTGTCTGGGAGTATTGAGAACTTAATGTGGGTATTTTGTCAGACATAGATGTGATGTGATGTCAGACTGTCAGTGAGAGGGTCAGGGGAGTCCATGACATTGACTGATTGACCACTTGCTTGTTTCTTGCTGTAATGTATGTTCTGTTGTGTGAAACTGAAAGATATTATTATATTAAAAATAATAACCCCATAACTTATAATAGTAAAAACAAATGACGCATGTCATACAATCAGAAGTTAATAAAAGAATGCATTTTATTTAATGAAAGTGAAACAGCATGTTTTTACAGATTATATATATAATATATATATTTTTATTCCTTTGACTAGGCAGTGGACAAACAGGAAAGGTACAATGACACATTGACAGTTGCTGTGTTAGTAATTACTACATTAGTAACTGGATTTTAAGGTCCCTTCAGCCACACAGGTCACTTCAGGGCAAGTACAATAAATGGAGGAAATGAAAGGGTGAAAACATAGCCTGTTGTTGTGTTTGAGACATCTGTTAATTATATGACCAATAAATAGTGTTAATTAATACCATTCTTCCTGGAAGAAATAAAAAACAATCTAGGATTTTGTAACGTAGTCCGCTGGGTCAGGCTCTGACTCAGAGACAGAACAGTTCATGTTACAACATGTCCACAAACTGGGCAAAGGCGGAAAGCCTGTGCAGACATTCAATTCAAACTGAGATTCACCCACAGACAGGCATGTGAGGGAGCTTGTTCACGCACACTGTAAATCTTGTGAGTGTCCAAATTGAGACACTGTGCGGAGAAGCCAGATGACTAGGACAGCATGTATTGTCAGATAATCACACAGTTTAGGACCACTTACTGCTGGTCTTAGGAAGATTCCTAGGAAGATTAGGGGCAGGCTTAAGACCCTACACAAAACTGAAAAGAAAGGATAGCACACTGTGTGTAAGTGGGTGGGGAAGGGGGGGGGGGGGGGGGGGGGGGGGGGGGGGAAACGGGGGAAAACATTTGGGCCCATGGGGAACTGTGCTGTGCAGTTTGAACCCTAAAGCATTTTTTTTTACTTTGATCGGGTTTCCAGTTTTGCTCTTAAACTTAATTAAAAAAATTTTTTTTCCCCTAAAATAAAAAAATTATATTATATTATTTAAATATATGAAAAAAATTTTTAAAAACTTTGGTTTTAAAAAAAAAAAGCAAAAACATTTGCAATTAAACCCATTTGATAATCTTTTTTATAAAAAATTTTCAGGTTGAAAAAATAACTTGTGAAGGGCTGAGAAAAAAATTTGGCACCTAATTTTCGGATAACACAAACAATGTTGTTTTGGTTTTAATTTTTGAATTTAATGATTCCCAAAATCTGTGGGGAAAAAAAAACATCATCGTTTATAAAAAAGCCCGTAAAACTTAAATGACTAAATTCATTTTTTATTTCTTAAAACAAAAAATGATGCCTTTTTTCACCGAAATTTTTCCCCTTTTATTTTTTTAATAAAATGAAAATAAAACACAAACTGAATAAAAAAGGAGTTTTTTTAAAATTTTAATTTTTTTCAACTGCCCCAAAAAGTCTCAAGACTTTTTTACTTTTTATCTGTCTGATGTAATGATTTTTGGGAGGGACATAACATTTCCCATGCTCAAAATACACAGTTTATAAAATAACAGTGTTGTTTCCCTACACTGAACAAAATTTTACTAGCTGATTTAAAAGGGGTTTTTAATGACTGCAGCACTAAACAAGTTGCTGTATAGTTGTAATTTTGTCAAAGGCCCTTTTTCAGCATTTATCTTTTGGGATGTAAAACCTAGGGGGACACAAACTTTTTTTCCCTTTAAAAACATGCACAGCTATAAAATCACTTAGTTTCCTACATTGACACATTGCTGTAAATACTAAAAAGGGCCCGAAACCATTTTTTAAAGTAATGCACTGTCGGATGCCGCATATCAGAGGACAAAGGGAATATGTAACACTGGAAGTCAGTAGGGACTTAGAAAAAGTACACCCAAATTTGTCATTTATTCTTTCTTTGACAAAACAGAAAACCTTTGAATTAAAATGTACTTTCACCCTATCCCTATTTTTAACGCAGGAAAATTAAATTTACGAAAGACATTGTTTTGGGGCTTTCAGGTCTCCTACCGGGAAAAACCCTGTAACACATTGGTAACCAAAAACGAAATGAAAAATCTGGAAACTGAGACAAAGCATAGAGAATTTCCCATGTAACATAATTCTTCCCATCCAATAAATTTAAAAAATTTGCAGTAAATTGGCATTCAGATTAGAATATCATTTCTCGCGTTCCTAACTAAAGTTGGGTCTAGTTAGCCCACTAATGTTGTCCCTGCTGTGTCATGAAAAAACACTTGCTCTTGCCCTTTTGGAGCATTTACCCTTTTGCTGAAAAGAAAATGCATGTGTAAAAAAAAGGCAAATAACAACTGTTTTTTAGGATAGTCTCCTTTTTATAGGGATGCAACTCTGGAGACCTCAGCAATAAATAGGGGGGTCTGCCCGCGCACGTGTGTGTATTTTACTTTCCCCCAATATATTATTAAAATATAATATATATATATATATATAAAATATAAATATATTTAATAGACTTAGGTAAAATTACAACAAAAAATTTAAATTTAAAATAAATTTTTTATATAAAATATATATATATATATATATTTTATATAGTTGGGGCATAAAAAAACCCAGGTTACCCCCTCCTTTTTTTAAAATTTCTGTTCATTTGGTCTTTTTTATCCCTACTAACTTCCCCCCCCCCCCTACATTTTGCCAGGTATTGTTTTTTGTTTATGAATTTTTTTTCTTCATGTTCATATTTTTTAGTGAATTGTCAAAAAATTTTTATGCTGCATTATTTATTTTACCAAAATTTAAAATAATCTTTAAAAATTCTTTCTGGCTTTCCATTTTTAGAAATTTTAAAGATTGTTGAGGTAGTCAAAAAAAAATAAAAAATTTTTTTATGGGGAAAAAAAATTGGGGAAATAAAAAAAAAACATCCCTAATCCCAAAGAATGCATGTAATGTTTTTCCCTTCTTTTTTTTGTTTTGTTTTTTGTGTTTGTACAATTTTTAAATTGTTATAAAAATAAATTTTGGTTTTCCAAACCGTTAAAACCGACCAATTAAACCGTAATTTGTATAGGGTAAAAATTTTTCTGAAAAAGGTTTTATACGACAAATGAAAAAACCCCCTTCCGACAGGGAAATCAACTGAAAAAGGTGCCTCGTAAACACGGGTATTTTGCCATTGAAGTAAACACGAACTTAAGTTTTTCTCTTTCATGAAACACTGAAAAAAACTAGTTCTTGACAAACTGGACAACTGTGCAAAATTTTTCACCCCGCGATTGAAAAACGCCTGGTTTTTGTCTCCGAGAAAAACGGGGTATTAACGAAAACTCATTTGAATTTGCACACTCCACCGAAACCCGTTTAATAATGGGCATTGCTTTAAAAAACGAAGAAAATGCAAAAAAAACTTGTATAATGAAAAGTAACTTTTAATCTGTGACGAAAATTTAAATTTCATCAAATGTAAAAAGGTACTGACCCAATCAAAAATTTACTACCCCCTTGTTGGCCCATTTTGAAGGAAAATAGGGGCCAAAGCCCGTGGTAAACATGGCCCGCTTTTGCAAAAAGACCCGGGGCACAAAAAGCGCCCCCGAAACGCAAATTTTCGTGAAACAACAAAATAAAAAATTGAAATTTTTTTTTTTATTAAAGGAATCCAACGCAATCCGTTTTGACTAAAACACGATTTTAGCAACAGCTTTTTGTTTCACCACCCCAAGTCCGCAGTGAATAGTAGCAGACGAACGTTTTTTCAGCATCGGAACCGGACCCCAAAGCGTTTTGATCGAAATAAAAATGTTTATTTCAATTATTCAGATTTACAAATAGTTATGAGCCTTTTCTCCCCAAAAAAACTTGACTAGTCCTGTCAGGCACAAAGGGAAAATTGCCCAAAGAAAAAAGAGCAAACAAAAGACAATGAAGCGTGCACCCAAATGTCCACCCCTTTCCCTTTTTTTGATTTTCCCCGGGTTTGGGTAAATTTTCATATTTTACTAACCCAAAAAGACTTTTGGGAGTCAAGTTTATTATAAAAAAATTTTTATGCATACTCTTTCAGAAAATTGGTTTAGAAAAAAATTAAAAAAGGATTTAAAAAAATGGATGGGCCTCGCCGAGCACCTTTTTGCACAGGCTCATATATATATATATGAGCTCTTATCAATGTACAGATCAAGTGTAGTAGAACACACATCAGTGTGTTACTTAAATTAGCCTAAAACAACAATTTAAAAATATAGTCTAAAACAACAGTTGGAAGAAAAAAAACATTCACTCTTATTATTCTATGTATTATATAATGCATATATTTCAATGCACACATATTCAAGATTCATTTTAAAACATAGCCTCTCTCTCTCTCCTTCTCTCTCTCTCTCTCTCTCTCTCTCTCTCCTCTCTCCCCCCCCTTTTTCTCTCATCTTTCATTAGGCATTCAGCTTGATTTCTGTTTTCAGTGAGACCGTTTAGGCTATACTCTTTACAAAGATACTGACAGACCATCAAAAATGACTTGAAGGAACTAGCCTTCTCAGACCTTGCTAAGTAAAGATTGTTCAGTCCAGTACTAAAGTAATGGTGGTGTGTGCAGCATGGGGTTCGATAGGACTCTTGTCATTGTTGTGTCATTGTCATATTGTCATTGTCATTGTTGTGTGCAGCAAGTCCTGTGCGTTACTGTCAAAACTAGTTGAGAAGGGAAAGAAATGTGAGAACATTTAAAAATAAAAATCGCTGTTTTAAGAAAACTTTTTCATTTTTTTAAAATGTTTTTCCCTTCCTCGTGGATGGAACTTACTGGTTTTAAGAAGGCCAGTGTGTGTGTGTTGGGGGGGGGGGGGGGGGGGGGGGGGGGGCTGTCTGTGTCTGTGCATGGATGTGCAAGCATGTGCCTGCGTGAGTGACTATCCTGAATAGTGTTTCATCTTCAGTGAGTTTGTTAATGTTATTTTAAAGAAATAAGTTACTATTTAAAAAAAAAAAAAAAGGCAGTGTATGAGTATGACACTTGGCTGACTGAGATAGAATAATAATATATATTAAATATTGTCTACAGATCAGTAGTATCCGACCAACATTTGTCTCTCTCTCTCCCTCTCTCTCTCTCTCTGTGTCTCAGTCTTTCTTTTTTTAACACAGTGTCTGCACAGTGTTAAGAAAAAACATGACAGTAATGGACAGATTATTGACCAGTGGTCATTAATGGATCGGGAAGAAGAAACTTGAACTGTTCCAAAGGCAACAGTGGGAAAACTGCTGAGAAATGGATGCCACCTAAACCCCCCCCCCCCCCCAACACACACACACATACACATACACACCACCACCACCACCACCAAAGAGCAAACAGGATGAGTTCCAGTATGTTGAGCATTTTAAATTTAAGCTTGTGCCCTAGTGGCATTGGAACAGCTTGCTGAATGAGACTGAGAGAATTGGTTAGGTAGGCTAGTGAATGAGTCACAATGGAGAGGGTGTTTGCTGGGCAAAAGAAAGATCCCAGGCTAGCGTATGAGTGGCGTCCAATGCTAATGTTTGTGGAGTGAAAGAAGGACTGGGTTAGTGGTGCACAGATGCACAGGAGGATGAGTTCCAGTGTTTGCAGTCCTGAAAAAAATCCAGGAAGGCCCCCTTCAGAGCGGCACGGGGGCCAGCGGCTATCGGCTATCAATCAAGTCATTCCTTGCAGCTCAGCCTGCAGCACGCCCCCCCAACACACACACACACAGGCGGCACTCACCCCCCCCCACACACACACACACAGAGGCAGCATACAGACACACACACACACACACACACACACAACACACACACACACACAGAGGCAGCATACAGACACAACACAGTCACACAACAACACACACACACACACACACACACACACACAACACACACACACACACAGTCACACACACACACACACACACAACACACACACCACACACAATCACACACACACACACCACACACACACACACACACACACACACACACACACACACACAGAGTCACACATGCACACACACAGAGGCACACAGGCACCACCCAGTCACACACACACACTGATATCAGTTTAATACCAGCACTGATATGTTGCTTGATGCCACTTCTATAAACATGCCTCTGCTAGGACAGATACAACAGATCAGGATTCCTGACCCGGTTCTCCCCCCCCCCCACCCCCCCCCCCCCCCACCCCCCAACCCTTCTCCTTTGCTTACACTTGGTCTCATCTCCAGTCACACATGCACACACACAGAGGCACACAGGCACCACCCAGTCACACACACACACTGATATCAGTTTAATACCAGCACTGATATGTTGCTTGATGCCACTTCTATAAACATGCCTCTGCTAGGACAGATACAACAGATCAGGATTCCTGACCCGGTTCCCCCCCCCCCCCCCCCCCCCCCCCCCCCCCCCCCCCCCCCCTCCCCATCCCCCCAACCCTTCTCCTTTGCTTACACTTGGTCTCATCTCCCTCTGCAGCTCTGTTTGGGGCTCACAGTTTGGGGCAGAGGACCAGAGTGTGTCTTTCCCTCTAACATGTTGGCTAAACCTGTGTGTGTGTGTGCGCCTGTGCCTGCAGGCACCTCCCCCCTCTCTCTTTTCCTCACATCACTATCATCTGTACATGTATGCTATTTCTCTCTCTCTGTGAGTCTCTCTCTCTCTCTCTGAGTCTCTCCCTCTCTCTCCCTCTCCCCCCCCCCTCTCTCTCTCTCTCTCTCTCTCTCTCTCTCTGAGTCTCTCCTCTCTCTCCTCCCCCCTCTCTCTCTCTCTCTCTCTCTCTCTCTCTCTCTCTCTCTCTCTCTCTCTCTCTCAGATTTGGGCCAAATTCCAACTAATGTGTACATCATTTTTCAGTTTATCCCAGTTGTTAAGATGTTTTTTCCTTCAAAAGATGAGTGATGAACTGTTAACTTTAAGTTTGTAAACATTATGATACAAGAAACTTGCTGAAAGAAGTTACAGTTCTGTAACTTCCCCTTGCTTGGGTCACACAGCCCAGCCTGTAGCCGGCAGATTCACTGACTAAGGCGGGATGATTCATGTGAGGACACACCACCATTAACTGCTACTGTGCATGGCTAATCATGAGGAGGCAGCAATTCATTACCAAGCACTTGTCAAACCCCAGCCCCAAGCATGGGGCAAAAATTGTTTTGTGATGGCCCCATGAATTGATTTGACTTTCAACTGGCACAGCTACTGCTGACAGGTCCTAGAAATTGTATCCCTGCTGTGTGTGTGTGTGTGTGTGTGTGTGTGTGTGTGTGTGTGTGTGTGTGTGTGTGTGTGTGTGTGTCACTTTGTTTGGGGGGGTGGGGGGGGGGGGGGGGGGGGGGGGGGAAGAACATGTTGATGTATGACACTACAGAAAATATGACACTACAGAAAAAAGATGGATGCTGTGAAATGGGGTTACTGTGTGTGCTGGGTCAGAGGGTCTCTCTGCATGAAATTGTATCCAAACTGTTTGATAATATGAGTATTCTGATCGGTTGTGTGCCTTGTGTTTTGTCACCATTTACTGTGCTCACTTATTGAGTCAGACATGTTGGCTTGGTGTCTGATTGTGCGATGCTTCTCTTGCTGTTAGCTAGCTAAATGCGTCGCTCTTCTTTTTTTTTTTCCCCCCCCTTTAAAAAAGAAAAGTCCATATATGTATACCTTTGCAGATTTTCTTCAACAACATTCTTCTGTCCCAGCAAGGCTCAGCATCACTTTCATATTTGACATTTGGGATTTTATGTCATTGTTTCTCAGATATATGTCATCTGTCATTACTCATATTTTTCCAGACCACTACAGGACCTTGTTCTATGCAGAAAAATATATACATTGGAATTCTATCCTGGAACGGCAGTCTGAGCTTGAAGAATTTAAGCACACTAAAAGGATTGTGCAGCTCTGTGTGAAAATCGTTGGCACACAGTTTTACAGTCTCAACACCATCTTTAGCACAAAAACTCTTTTCTGGTGCAGAAAGATTCTGCTAGGGGAAAAGCGTATCCTTGCTCAGTACTTCATCCAAGTGCTGTCTGAGAGCAGATTTCAAGGCCCTCGTGTTAAATGAAACAAAAAACATTTCAGATCAAGCTTCATTCCCTCGGCCATTCATCATCAGAACTCTTTGAAGGAGTGATGGCAGTGTTGCGAGGATCACAAGTCTCTGGTCAATGCTGCTCTATGTGTGTGTGTGTGTGTGCAGGAGCTGCCACAAATAAAAATTTTGTCGTGACAAAGGTTTTGTCGCAACAAACACATGTTTGTCATAACAAAAGTATGCAACAAAACTTTTGTCATGACAAAATATTTTTGTTGCGACAAGCATACTTTCGTCATGACAAAACATGTGCTTTGTCATGACAAACATGTGTTTGTCATGACAAAATTATGTTTGTTGCAACAAATATTTGTCGTGACAAAAGTTTTGTCGCATCAAACACATGTTTGTCACAACAATAGTTTTGTCACAACAAGCATGTTTTTATTGTGACAATACGCGTTTGTCACGACAAAAATGATGCTTGTGGCAGCTCCTGCCAGTGGTAACTGAAGGGGAGTCAAGAAAATAAATGTTTGATTACTAATGTGATATAACTATTGTTCTATTGTTTCAACATATCCAGTCTGAAGACAAAGTCAAGAATTACTAATGTGATATAACTATTGTTCTATTGTTTCTACATTATATCCAGTCTGAAGACAGATATTTTACTTATGATGTTATTAAGTTTTCTGTTTTCAAAGTCGTGCTGTTGCATAAATATTTATAGAACAGGGTTCGTGTTAACCTGCAATTTTCATTATTTTACAGTTAGGATCAGTGTATACCGGAAATTAAGTCAGCAATCTGTCAGACATACCAGCTTGCTTGTGGGTTTTTTGAGGGGGGGGTGGGGTGTTGATGTTGCTTTTTTAACCAGTTCAACAACAGCAAAAAAGCAGTAGTAGTAGTATAGATGGCCATGTATTTGACACCAGTTACAGTGACTGTCTAACTGGTTTCTGTGAACAGCTTTTGCCACCTTACAGATATCACACCAGTTTGAAAAATGTTTAACATGATTGCTGTAGAGCAGCTGTACAATGCCAGCTAATGATCAGGTTATTTGCACATTTTGTTCATTCTTAGGCCTGCTTGCTGTTCTGACCTGTATGAAAATGACCCATGGCAGCAGGCAGTGTTGTTCTGGAATTTCCTGTAGAAACTGCAACTTGTGGGGATTAGTTAAAGAACTTAAACCAGGTGATTCAGCTCTCTTGCAGGTGGCTTTCCTCAACAAAAATGACCCTGCTTTCCATTGATTTTTTTCTTCTGTTTACTATTTTACTATATATATATATATATATACCATATATATATATATATAGTAAAATATTTGACGGAAACACAGTGCGTCATATTTTGGCAGTTTGCTGGCCTGAATAATTGTAAGTGTACGTTTTCTGATTTGTGACACAGTGCAACATGTTCGGTGTGCAGATGCAGAAATCCGTGGTTAGCAGCTTCCCTCCTTTTCCAGTCAGGGATGGCCTTCGCTGGCGACCCATCGACTGGACCTGCCAACCTCTGATGTCCCTCATGTGATCTTCCATCATCTGAGCCAGTCAGTCAGCGTGGGCCTGTCCTGAACCCTGAAAGCTGGACCCAGCCGGCTTGCCAGTCATCCAAGTTAGAAACAGCCAATCACTGCGCCTTTCTCATCAGAGCTGGGAGTTGACCAGCCAACCAGATCATTGCTTTCATCAGAGCTGGGAGTTGACCAGCCAACCAGATCATTGCTTTCATCAGAGCTGGGAGTTGACCAGCCAACCAGATCATTGCTTTCATCAGAGCTGGGAGTTGACCAGCCAACCAGATCATTGCTTCCATCAGAGCTGGATTCAACCAGTGTATTCCTTTCATCAAAATTGGATCCAGTCAACCAGTGCATCCCTTTCATCAACAAAAGATTACTCGTACTGCCATCTTGAAAACACATTTTCCAGTTGGAAGTGGCAATCACTGACTTTGAACAAGCTCATTGTTAACTTATAATTCACTGTTGTTCATTGTAACAGTTTGGCTGTTGTGCAAAACATTAAATGCTTAACCATCATTTCAAACATGCTCCCTTTGGGACTGTGTGGGAATGTGCAGTGCATCAGCCAGACCCAGATGTTTGTTTGGAAGTGGGATGTATCACATACTGTGCAACTGCCACATCATTTTGTGTTATTCCAACTGAATTCTGAGTTTGAAGTGCTTACATGTAATGCATCTTTGTAGTCAGCCATTAGCAATGTCTGTGTGATAAAACTGCTGTCATTAATAAGTTAAACTTAAAACCATCTCATTGCTGTCTTGGAGTAATTGGGATGTCATAGTTTTCGCCAACCTCGGTCTGATCATCATGATTAAGACCAAGTTTCCATATAGTTGCACAGCCACCAAACACACAAACCCCAAGTAAAAGACAAAGTACAGCATGGTGACTAGGTCAAGCTAGACTGGACCTTGGGATGCTGGGACTGCACTAGACATTTTGCAGACCTGTATGACACCATAAGCAGATGAAACAGGCTCACAGAAACCACTTGGACAGTTACAGCAACCAGTTTGATATACACTTTTGTAAACTAGCTGGTTTCTTTGTTGTGGGAGGGGGGGGGGGGGGGGTGAAGGGGTCACAGCCAAACAAAAGGGCAGGCACTATATGTGATCACTGAAAATTGTTCTGATCTATATCTGCTGATTTTAACAGACCTATGTGCAAGGCAGGTAGCTGATGAGTGTCAAAGTTTATCCCAAGCTGGCAAGGACACTCACAGGTTTATCCCAAGGTCACTTCAGTGTCAAAGTTTATCCACAAGGCCATTTCAGTGTCAAAGTTTATCCTAGGGTCACTTCAGTGTCAAAGGTTTCTCACAAGGCGACTTCACTTTCCTGTATGGTATTGTCCCAGTTGCCTGTGGAGAAGAGATGTGGGACAGGCATAGACTGTGTCATTATAAAATGTTGATATAACTGATCGATAGGCCAGTGTGTATAGAGAGGTTCACCTGGATATTTATTGGCCATTGAAAAGACTCGGCAAACTACAGAAAGGCCTGCAGGCTTCAGCTTGCATGAAACGTTGCGCGTCATTTGGTACGCGGATTGTTTGGCAGAATTATTTTTTAATCAGTTTTTGTGAGAGTGTCTCACCCTGATGGTGGACTGTAGACTTATACTCCTGATACAGCTTACATTGCAGACATCATGTCTGCTTGGGTCATGTTATGTCACATGATCAGTGACATGATGATGGTATATGGAGCTGATTCCGAATAGGAATGTTTTGCCGCTGACTAAAACTGGATGTATACATTAATATCAAAACATTGCCAAAAACTGTATCATGTAAAGTGTGTGTCATAGCTTGTTGCCTCTCCTCATCAGCCCTGGTGTGATTTTTGCTCATTGCTGCCACTTGAATGTAGATGTGTGATCACATGTTGTCTTTTCCACTTCAGCGTATATATATATATATAATTATGTATATCTCGTCCAGAAGTGTAGTTTATCATGCATTGTAACGTCCAGTTTGCGGTCAAGTGTAAGATGTTAACAGTCTGCTACATAGAAGCCTTTTTGTGTGTGTGTGAGATGCTTTTTACTCTCTCTCTCTTTTTATTCTCTTTTTTTCCTTTTTTTCCTTTTATTTTGCACTGTCTCCTGCCTCATGAGTTGATGCAATGTACTGCAGGGTACCGCACTGAAAATGATGGTGATAGTACAGCACCAGCGAGTGTACAGAGGTGTGTGTCTGCGTGCCCGCATGCCTGATGTTGAAGATGTATTTCTTCAGCTGTTTCCCCTGTTTGCAGTGACCCAAAGTTTGCTCCCATCATTGGTTGTTGACTCGCATGAGAAATGCCAGTCTGTGTAGTGGCTGCTGGTATGTCCTGTCAAACTAAGCCTACAACTTGGCCAGCTCACACCCTGTCCGTCCATGGCTTTGGCTGGGTAAATGGAACGTCAGTAGCAAGCTTTCCAAACAGGCCTCAGACCAGTCAGATGCTTTCTTCTTTTCTATTTCCCATTCAGCAAATTCGTTTCTACACTTTGACTGTTTGTCAACCAGATCTAAAAATTAAGCCTCAACAATCACTTTTCCCTCTCTCTGTCTCTCCCTCCCTCCCTCCCTCCCTCCCCGCCCCCCTCTCTCTCTCTCCACTTTCACCTAAAATCAGCAAACAAATTATGTGTGCTTAATGGCCTGATCTCAAATAAGCCAGTAGTAGAGCTGGACATTGTCCACTCCTCACCCACCTGTCCAGACATCCACTCCTCACCCACCTGTCCAGACATCCACTCCTCACCCACCTGTCCAGACATCCACTCCTCACCCACCTGTCCAGACATCCATTCCTTGCCCACCTGTCCAGATGTCCACTCCTCACCTACCTGTCCAGATGTCCACTCCTCACCTACCTGTCCAGACATCCACTCCTCACCCACCTGTCCAGGTGTCCACTCCTCACCTACCTGTCCAGACATCCACCAGTCCACCTGTCCAGACATCCACTCCTCACCCACCTGTCCAGACATCCATTCCATGCCCACCTGTCCAGATGTCCACTCCTCACCTACCTGTCCAGATGTCCACTCCTCACCTACCTGTCCAGACATCCACTCCTCACCCACCTGTCCAGGTGTCCACTCCTCACCTACCTGTCCAGACATCCACCAGTCCACCTGTCCAGACATCCACTCCTCACCTACCTGTCCAGACATCCTCTCCTCACCCACCTGTCCAGATGTCCACTCCTCACCCACCTGTCCAGACATCCACTCCTCACCTACCTGTCCAGACATCCTCTCCTCACCCACCTGTCCAGACGTCCACTCCTCACCCACCTGTCCAGACATCCACTCCTTGCCCACCTGTCCAGACATCCACTACTTGCCCACCTGTCCAGACATCCACTCCTTGCCCACCTGTCCAGATGTCCACTCCTCACCTACCTGTCCAGACATCCACTTCTTGCCCACCTGTCCAGATGTCCACTCCTCACCTACCTGTCCAGGCATCCTCTCCTCACCCACCTGTCCAGACATCCTCTCCTCACCCACCTGTCCAGACATCCACCAGTCCACCTGTCCAGACATCCACTCCTCACCCACCTGTCCAGAAATCCACTTGTCCACCTGTCCAAATGTCCACCTGTCCAGACATCCACCTGTCCAGACTCTCCAAACGTCCACCCCTCACCCACCAGCGGTCAAAGCCCTCAGCCTCTGCTGCAGTCCTGCCGCAGCTTTGATGCCCTGAGGATAGGCCAGGTCTGGCCCAGCGTGGTGGGACATATTCTGGAACTGGTAGCATCCCCTAGGTGGATTTTGGTGCCGCGGACCCACCTGATGATCAGATTAGCATGGCCAGGGATTGCAGAATCTGTAGACCCACCTGATGATCAGATTAGCATGGCCAGGGATTGCAGAATCTGCAGACCCACCTGATGATCAGATTAGCATGGCCAGGGATTGCAGAATCTGCAGAAGAAAGGCAGGCGAAGTTTAACTGGCTAGCAACTGGGCTTTTGTTCGCGAGATGGGAGCATTTGAACGAGTGTGATGAGTGTCAGTTACTGTCACTGTCTTGAGCAGTTTGCTTTTGCATCAAAAGCTGTTTGGAGTTTGCTTCACCGGGATAGCGTTAACAATGGCAAGTCGCTTGCTGAAGAGCTTGGAGAGTGTGGTTGAGTGATGCTTTGCTATCCTTTGAACATCAGTTGTCGTGTATGCTAAGGGCATCTTTTTTATATATTTTATATATATATGTAAGGCATGGGGATGTTCAGCCAGCCATGTGACACCATACTGGGCGGGGGGGGGGGGGGGGTCAGCATGGTTCCTGTGGTCTTTGAAAGTTTTGCCCTAGTGTAACTGTCCTGGTTGACTGGGCATTCAAAGAACAAAATAAAATAATACTTACTTTAAAAGTTTGGGGGAAGTTCAAAGTTGACCTGCCACAGACTGAAAAATGAAAGGGAAAAAAAAAGAAAATCAACCAGTTTGAAAATTTGTGAATTTTGAGTTGTCACACTACAAGCCAGTGAGTTCATGACTGACGTTTGAGAATTGCTACAGCTGTAGCTTCATACTTCTGCTGTTAATTATCTTGTGTAAATCATAATCATGAAATGGCGGTACTTTGACATCTGGGAAGCGAAGGGCGTACACACAGTCTCACTGGGCAAGTCAAAGTTGAATAGGTGAATAATTTACCAGATTTGGTCTCTGAATTTTGAGGGGGAAAAATGGACTTGTAAGCTTGTGGAAAGTGGGTGAATTTGGGGTCAAAACATTTAGTAGGAAACACTGAAAGGGCCCAGACTCTTGCTACCATGGTATGCTAGTGGTATTTCATCACAGTGAGTTTAACATCCGTCAGAAAGTGGCGCTTTATAAGAAGAATCTTTTGGACCATGCCATGGCATCACTTCCTCATGCCTGATCTTCTGGTATGGTTGTCCGGAAAAACAGTTAAGTGTGTATGGTTGTAAACATCCAGTTCATTTTAGCAATCAATTGCATGGTTTGAAGTGTTATCTGTGTGACAGCGTGTGAATGAACGCATCATTGCCCTGCCCACCTTCTTTAAAATACTCCTCCCGTTTTATTTTCCAGTGAAGTAAACTTTGTTTGTGCCTCATTGATTCAAGTTTCTGCCTGCAAACACATCTTCAGCTACCTTGAGTTTGTTTGATAATGATAGGTCAGAAATTGACACTGTTGAATCGCTTCTGAAGGGAACGCGTGAACACAGAAAGGACATGTTTGGAGCTCTGAATACGGTTCAGCATTAACTAGGTGAATGAATGCAAGTCCTGGCCTTATGACATTAGAAATAGAAGTAACTTGCGTGACATTAGAACTAGAAGTAACTTGTAAAGTGATGTGACTGCATGCTTGTCTGTGTGTGAGAGAGAGAGAGAACTTGTTTTTAAAAACTGAATTTGTATGTGTAAATTGTAATGGTATGCACACAGCGTCACCTCTGCCTTGGGAGATGAGTAGGTACTATGTCTCAGGGACTAGCCGTTCCGTTGGTGTGCAGCCGTGGCATGATGCCATAGTCCTTCTCCATCTCAACCCGCCAGCCATCATGCATGTGGGTGAAATCTCATCCGTTTATTGTTCGTAACAAAGTCTGCATTTTTGAAGCGTTGAATACAAACTATTGTGTTTGTGTCATTTGCTGAAAGCAATAATAAAATGGAAATGTTTTAGCCAACCCCCCCCCCCCCCCCCCCCCCCCCAAGGCCTGGTGTGACAGATTTGTGGTACAAGGAGAATTTGCTTACTTTGACATTCAGCGTACCTCCTTGCCTTTACCATTACCCTACCCTCCCTCTCTGTCTCCCTTTCACACACACAAAGACCAAGTGCATCTTGGTGATCAATGCAAGGAAAATGGAAAATTTTGCCCATGCATATCATGAATTGAAATATCTGTGCCAAAACTCCTAACTCAACCCTTATTCTACGCCAGCCCCCCCCCCCCCCCCTCACCCCTACCACCACCATCCACACCCCACTCCTTCTTTTCAGTGAAACTGATAAAAATCAATGCTTCTGAAGTTGGCTTCCATTCTGTGTACTGTTTATGGACAGTGTGATGCCAGTTCCCTATTCCTCCGGATGGTTGTGTGCGTACAGTGGGGAAGGTGGCAGTCGTGCTGTGCACAGGTAAAAAGAACTTTGATGAGCGTGGTACGGTGTTGGCAGTGATCGGCTGAAACAGTGTTGTATAATCCTCTGGTTTCCAGAGGTCTGATCGATTTTGTCGTCACCTTTAGGTCATAATGTTAATGAAAACTGTTTTTTTTTGGTGTGTTTTTAGATATCACCAGTGACAGAGTATTCAGCAGTAGCTTAACTTAAAGTTGTTGTTACACAGTAGAATATGAAACTTCTCCTGAATAATCAGCAATGACTGTTTCCACACTGATACATACAGTTGTAATTACTGAGTTTTATTGTGCAATATTGCATTACTTGCTGTAACCAACTGACATTAAAAATGAGTGACAGTGCTTGTTTTGTCATTAGTACTCTTTGCGTAGGCTTGGCAGTAGTAGTAATCATTTCAGAAAGCGTATAGTACCAGCTCACCTAAATCTGTGTGTGTGTGTGTGTGACCCTATCCGTCAAGCAGAAAGATCAAGAGAAGCTCTTGGGTTAACTTGGTACGTGTAGTACTTTTGTAGTTTATTTTTTGCACAGCTGGTGACCAGCTACAAAAGTACTACTTGTACGAAGTTACAGTTCTCAAACTCTCATCCAAACTGGTCTTGTGCTTCTTTGCATCACATTCACACACATGAGTGGAAGCTAGAAGTCCAGTAGTTCCATTGCATGCCAACATCCAAGCGCATTTTTGAGGGGGGGGGGGGGGGCAACAACACAGCCAGTTCAGCATACTTGCTGCTATGGCAAGAGTGTGTATGGCTAAAAAGAAACAGAGCCAGTCACCTAGCTTTTCTCCTTGTGGGTACTTTCCAACAATGACAAAGCTGTCTGTGTGCGTGCGTGCATGCGTGCGTGTGCATGTTTCGAAAGGGCCCAAGTTTTGGAAGAGCTGGAGGGTTTTTTCTTCAACAAGAACAAGTCTTTCATCTTTTTGTGCACCCAGTGTTTTATGAACCTGTTTTTGTCCTGGGCCATAAGATAGTAGTTTGGACCTGCCTAGAACCACACACAGCAAAAGTAAGCACTGGCTGTGCAACAGGAATGAAAGCCGTCTGTTTCAAACATTGCTAAAATTGAAAGGGGATGGGGTCTTTTGTGTGCATGTATGTATGTGTATGTATATGTGGGAAAAAGAGGTCGTTGGGGGGGGGGGGGGGGGGGGTGCTTAATGACATTTCCATTCTTTGTAGTTGATCTGACTTAAAGTCTCAGTTTGAAATCAAATGTTTGACCTTGACTGCAGCTTGCATGGTGAGACTGATTTGGCTACCAGTTTATAATCTGTTGTATATACCAGTTTGAATCAAAACATACTTCCATTTCCATGAAACCAAAGATAAAAACATTGTTTATCGTTAGTACTAGATGTTTCTGTGTTTACATTGTGTTGCAAATCTGAAACAGAATGAGGCCCAGAGCGCTCGTGTAGAATCAACTCACAAGGGAGTTAATTAGCGCTCAAAATACGTCACACAAACACAACAACAAGGACCTGAGTCACCTATGGTAACTTTCACCTGGCATGCGTGTAAATACAAGGTACATAAACTCCACCAATGGTACATTCTGTCTTTGTTGTTGTGTTTGTGTTATGTATTTCAAGCACTAATTAACTCCCTTGTGTGTTGTGATGCAAGTTTGTCAGTTTAAATGATTATGTTTTTGTTATTGCTTTTTTGTTTTTTGCCCATTGAAATGTATGTTGATAACTAATGTTGTCAGGCTTCGGCCTGCTGTGTTAAAATGAATATCTTTTGTTCTTGGCTTTTTTTCCTCTGGAAATGCATACGCTATTGCTAATTACTAGTGTGTCAGTCTTAGGCTGGCTACGGTAAAATCTTGGACATTAAAGGCAAAGAAGCAGTTCACAGGCCCTGTTAACTACAGAATGGATTCTGGAATAGAAACTGTACTCACAGCAGTTTTTCAGCCAGTTTAGGGTTTAGTTTCTTTGAAATCGATGTTTAAAGGTCAAGAATACATGGCCATGGGTACTGCCTTTTTGTGTCTGGCAGTCTGGTTCATAGTGAACATGTCTGGCACGTGTGGCACTTGTGTCCTCGATGTCACCAACCTTCATGATAAAACAGGGGTAAACCAACTTGGTGACACTGAGGAACCCAACATTTCAGCAGTAGAGTACTTGTGCAGCATGCATATTGACAGAAGAACCCCCCCTATAAATCCTGCAGATTGAAATATAAATAAAGAACAAGAACAATTCAATTTTCTGCTTTTTAGGCCCACTCGCTGCTTTGCTTTTACTCTGTCGTGGACAACGGTTCAGTGAGATCAGTTTCAGATTGTGCGTCATGAAATCCTGTACAAGCTCCGTCAGCATCTTCACCCTGGGGTCTTGGCGGACTTGGCGTTAAAAATCAGTGCTCTCTCTGTATCCACAGCACAGTTTCATGGAATGCACTTTTGTCTCTGTTTTTGTTTATGATGTAAAGGAAGTAGCCTATTCAGAAACTCCTTTCCTTCACTTAGGACGTTTTCGTGTGGATGTTTCAATGTAAGGGAAATAACCCATTCAGAAACTTGCTGCCTTGTTTCTTCTGTTTCTGTTGAACGTGAACCTGGTGAACAGTTTAACAGGATTGTTTTTCTATTGAGAATATAGTGAAGAGGCATGTAACAGCTGTCTCCATAAAACATCCAGTAGTTCTTAAAGTTAGCATGTCATTTTCAAGTAGCTTGTTCCCCGCTAGCATTGTATCATAGCCATTGCTGATATTATTTTTGTTTGTTATCTGATGAGTTGATGTTGAACCTTCAGAGGCTGGGCAGATCTGTGTGGGCAGAACTGAAACTTGTGACAAACTGGCATTCCTTGGGAATGCTTAAAAGGAACAAGCCTTCTCAAAGCACCTTTTATACTTAAAAGGAACAAGCCTTCTCAAAGCACCTTTTATACTTAAAAGGAACAAGCCTTCTCAAAGCACCTTTTATACTCAAAAGCTGGCCTCTCTCACATAGGTAAAAAATAGATCAGAATAGAAACATGAATTTGTGGATTTTGTTTTTAAGTGCTGCCCTGATTTTGTTTTCAGTTTGTAATTGCTACTTAATCAGCAATGGTTGATGGGACTCTCCAAAACTCCATCACATATCACAGCTGGCCGGACACCTTCCCCGACTCTTTGATTTTTTCCTGGAGGAGGGAGGGGGTAGGGATGAGCAAGTTCCTGCAGGATATGTAGAGGTGGTACATGCAACTGGGGTGAACTGGAACACACTGTGTGCAAGTAGAGAACACTGTGTCCAAGTAGAACACATTGTGTGCGAGTAGAACACACTGTGTGCGAGTAGAACACACTGTGTGCGAGTAGAACACACTGTGCGAGTAGAACACATTGTGTGCAAGCAGTCTGATTATCCTTCACTAACAAAACGAAGTGGACAAATTGAACATGAAATCAGGGGTGCATTTTAAAACAAATTCCTGGATTTTTCTTGTTATTTTGATCTTTTCTAACTGTTCCTAGAACTTGTTCTAGAAGACTAGTCCCTTTACTGCAGTTGTCTTCAGTTTTCATCTGTAATAAAAACTTCTTTTTTTTTTAAATCAGTAAAACTTGAAGAGATTTTGGATTGTACCGTGATGCCAAGGGCGGACTCTGATGGACTCTGATGGACTCTGCAATACAGAATCCATTCGACATGCTCACTTTTTTTCTCTCTTTTTTTTTCTTCTCATTTTCTCAGTATAATTACATTGTCAGTTGTTTTGTGTTTCTTTGTTGCTTGGTTTTAAAGTAAAGCATGTGATCATGGATGGTTATCAGGTTCTTTTTGAGATAGGCAGACACAGTCACATACAGATTTCAAGATGTTTCTCCTTTTTTCACCTTGAGTACACTGGGTAGTGAGGTTTTGTTTTCACATGCTTTTTTTTGTTGCGTTTTTTTTTTCTACCTTGAGTACACTGGGTAGTGAGGTTTTGTTTTCACATGCTTTTTTTTTTGTTGCGTTTTTTTTTCCACCTTGAGTACACTGGGTAGTGAGGTTTTGTTTTCACATGCTTTTTTTTTTGTTGCGTTTTTTTCCCCGCCTTGAGTACACTGGGTAGTGAGGTTTTCTGTTTTCACACAATGTATTTTTCTTTTTTTCGCCTTGAGTATGCTTGGTAGTGAGGTTTTCTGTTTCCAATTTCTTTGCCCAAACCTGCTGGTTGTTGACAAAATGAGGAGAGAAAGATGCTGATATTAATTACCTGATGTGATACACTGCTACATGTGTACAGTTTGTGTGGGTGTGCATCAAGATGTAAGTGTGTTTGTTTTTCTGTCTTGCTTGGCACAAGTTAGCCCATTTTTGTGTTTTTGTGTGTGTGTATTTTTTAAGCTCTTGTGTTTATTATTTGCTGTTTGCAAGCAATGTACACAGCTTTGCTGGCTTAGGTGTGTGGATGACTGGCATGTAAAAACAGGGAAACCTCAGTTTAATGTTTGAAGTGAGCAGTATGTTTATTTTTAGGTTCACTTTTTTTTTCTCTGCACTTTGGTTTGGAAAAAGAATTGAAGCCTGGTCTTCTGAACGATTGTGGAGCGGCTGTCAGTCACATGAATTAATCAAAATGTGTTTGCATACATCACTTCATAATATCCATCAGTCGCAGTACAAGAGAGAAAACAAGCCCCCCTTGCCTTATTTGTCTCGTTTACTTTGTCATCCTGACGTTTGTATGTTTGTTTGTTTGTTTGTTCAGATCATGAGATTCTGCAGGCAATAGTCTGAAAGCAGACTTTGGGGAGGATGCAAAAGGGTGTATATTCCTGCCTGCTGTTGTCCTGGTGTGTTGCAGAGAGATCTGTTGCGTATTTCAGCATATTTTATGCCATCACACTTCATGTCAATTGTTATATCATTAATGTAGCCACCCCCTACCTCCATTCCCAGCTCCACCCCTTCTCCACCCATTTCTTCCAGTGTCAAACTTGAATTGAAAAATCAAACAAGTTTGTGTATTCCCCAAAAAGTAGTAATTTGTGTAGAACTCTCATATAGTTGTATGTATTTGGTGTTGGTAATAGTAACACACTCAGCTATTTCATTTTAGTTTTGATCACTGGCTCAGTCAAATTGTACACACTACTGGTGATAGCTTGGATGTGTGGCAATTGATGAAGTTGTGCATGTGTGTCTGTTTCCTATTGTGTATGTACGCGTCTGTCTGTGTATGTATGCGTCTGTCTGTTTTGTACGCCTGTTTGTTTTGACAAGCTGTGCGTTGGCAATGACAATTGATATTGACAAGCTCTCTTGGAGTGTGTTGGAAATGTGATTGCATGTGTGCTGATATTCTGCTTAACACTGAAGTATGTTTGTGATCATGTACAGACCCCCACTTTTTCTTCCTTTCTGAAAGATACACTAATATGTCATGTATAAGTGTAAACGCTGGTGTCATGATGTCAAGGGATGTTCACCAATAGGCAATCAGTAATATATATTTTATGCATCAGATTCAGTTTCTGTGTATATATTTTAACCCAAAACGGTGCACTTTCAGATGCTGCTGTTTATGATCCTTGTGCATGTAAGTGTGTGTACCAACACTGGTGCGGTTACGGTCTGCATCTGTGTCATCGTGTACAAGCTGAGTTTAAACCAAACAGACTTTGTATCCTTGTGATGATGTATGGTGTGTAAATTATACAAGTGTCAAGGTGATGAAATTTAGTTTTCATGGTCAGTGTCAAGGCACAGCTTGCTATGTTGGTGGCTCAAAAGACATCCTCCCTACTCCTTCCAAAAGCACCATCAATACAACAGCCACACATCACCTTTCGACTGATTTTGTAGATTTGAATTAAGAAAGAGTTTGCACGTATATGAAGAGAGTTTCAGAATGCACGCATTTGCTTTTGTCAGAGTTTGAGCGTCCAGAAGTTATTTTGACAGGATGTTAAAATCCAAGTTAACTAACTAACCTCACAATAAACGTTTGCAAATTTTACAAGATTTTGCAAATTCAAAATGCAGGTAAAAATGAAAACATCGGTTAAAATATTCAAAACTAGATTGTGTTGTAATAGTATTTAAAGCAGCATTTGTGTTCCCCCATTCTTCCAACATTGCTGGTCATCGTATGGCCATCAGAAGTTTCAAGACACCAAGAAAGTTGTGAACAGTCGTAGGTGGGAGACAAATGTTCCAAGACATGGTGATGGAAGCAAATAATCCCTTTATACCCAACCCCGCTGAGAAGGAAGAAAACGAAAGAAGGAGAAAAAAAAGCTTTCAGATGATTCTAGCCTTCTTGTATTGGCACAGTTGCGCATCATTTCAAAGTCGACACTTTCAGTCCACAAGACCGTTTGGTACGTCAAAGATTATAAATACGTAATTATAATCTTTGGGCACGTAAGGAAAGCTTCATAGAGCATTTTGTATGTGAACAGACGTTGACTGGACGCGGTGGAGAAACTGGTACGTGCGTGTAACATAGGCTTTAGTTTTGGTGTTGAACTGGTTAAAACTGTAGTGAACAAGGGAAGCAAAGCAGAACTGTGTTGTCACTATGCTTGTGGGCTGAAGCTCTCGAACAGCAAACCCGTTGCTTGGAAACAAGGGAGGTAACTGCCGCGCACATCTGTAGATCGTCTTCCTTGGGTGGATTGTGGCGGCACTTTCTGTCAGTGCTGCAAGTTTTGCAACTCGCCAGTGACCCCTTGTTTCCGTGAATGTTGCCTGTAACTCATCATAATGTGTTTGTCGTCAGCCGCATTGTTATTACCACAGGATGACTGGATTTAAAAAAAAATAAAAAAATTAAGAATCTTTTTTTGGTTCCCCAGTTTCTTCCAACATGATTGTTCAAACTGTGTGACAGTGCTTTTAGTTTTGTACTAAGAGTGATGCAGTTTTCGTGTGTAATACCACTTCTACGGTTTGAAGTCGTGATTATAGCCTCTGCGAATTTTGCAACAGGAAAAGCCAGTGACTGGGTAGCGAGGCTCTGTTGTCGCTGGCTTTCTCTGGGAAAGGGGCCCAGAGTTGCCTGCCTTGCATGGGCCATTCTTATTGAGCTAGGTCACGACGGGTCACGAGATCGAAAGCGAGGCTGGAGTGTGCGAAAATGACAAGAGCGTGTAGAGATATTTTGTCGTCTGTGCCGTACCCATACTTTTCTAAGCCTCGCTTTCGATCTCGGTTACGTTGGCGACCTCAGTTCGTGGTCCATTCTCAGCTGTTCACGTTGAAATATGCAAGAACTGACACAAAGGCGACTCCAAAAGTGGTTAGGTTCACAGTGATATCATTTTGTACTCGTGCCGAGGTGTGTTTATTCAATGCAACACCCCCACCCCCACCCTACCCTGTTTGGTAGACTTGTTTAACGCCTAGTTGTCTCCAGAGAGCTACTGGCGGGGACCGAGGTCCCAGGAGGTAGGGGGTAGGGTGTGTGTTGGCGAGGGGTGGGGGGGGGGTAAACCTGACGCTACACTGTCACCACCAGCATGACTTGCATGAAGATGGGCAGCGGTATGAGCCATTTTAATGTTTCCTTCATTGGGGCGGAAAAACGTGACAGACTGTCCGTGAACCGCAGCCCCACCTTCCACTCACACCAGATTGATTTCGTTATACATGTCAGTTTGTCATTTGTCAGTTTGGGGGGGGGGGGGGGGAAGGAGGGGAGATAATTTATAAATCACACCGCGTCATCTCTGTACTTTCGTACTTTCGTTTGTCAGATTGTAATCTGTTTTGAGAACTAGTGTCGGATGTGTGGTGTGACGGCTACCTACGGGGACGGGGATTAACCCATCATCAGTTGTGTGAGTGATTTACCTTTCCATGAACAACAATAACCTTGCACTGAGCATGTACAAAGTTAATGAAACCGTCACTTCATATGCTGTTCCACTAGCATTGTATGTAGCCAATTGAAAAAAAAGAAGAAAAAAAGAATAAAGTTATGTACAATATTGTTGCTTTGTTTTTCCAACTGATTTTGATGTGTATCCAACCGCAAACCTCTCTTTCTCTCTGTCTCGGATGCTGTCACACACTCGCACATGCACAAAAACTCAAACGCACGCACTTAATAATAATAAAAACTCAAACGCATGCACTTAATAATAACAACGAGAATTGTTGTGTGCCAAACCTTGCATTGAAAGTCATAAGCGCTTACACACAATCATCACAAACAAGCCTGCAAAGGCCTGCAACAAAGACCAGCCACTACACAGCAGTCACGAACCAAAACACTACAACATGCCGGCACTCTCACAAATGCATCTCCTAAGTGCGCGCACACCCACACACGCTAACATTGGTGATGAAGATGGACGAACCGGAGGGAGTAACTTGTTTGTTTTTTTACGCCCAGATGATGTAGGACTTAAGGTCCTCAGATGTCGGGCTGATACGGACAAAATCAACCAGGGCGGTTGTATCGGGGCGAGGACCGGAGAAAAAGACTTGAAAGTTTGTGAGAGGGACTACTGAAAATCAAACACTAGAGCGAGCAGGTTTCGAGGGAAGACGGGAAGAAGTTAGCGAGTCTAACGGACGGTGTGCGGCCGATTGTTCCGGGGCACTGGGACATTGCTGTGAAACAGAACGCGGTCCTAATGTCTTGGTGTGGAAAGATGGGATTCGGAAAAGGCGTGTATCAGAAGAAGGTCGAAGCTGGTGAAGTGATGCTTAATGTCCTCGGATGTCGGTTGACATATTAGGGACAAGTTGTGACCAATGCCGAAGCACGGTTCAATAATTCTTTACGTCCACGGAAACCAGAAGGCTCGTTAGGACGGACAGCTCAGGACGGCCACCTCGACTCTCACACAGCTCCTGAACTATGAAGGTCGAAGCTGTCGGTTATGTTGTTGTTGTAGGTAGGTAGTGTTGCTTAACGTCCTCGGGCGTCGGCTGACATATTAGGGACAAGCTGGGACCAATGCCGAAGCATGGTTCAATATAGCTTTACGTCCACGGAAACCAGAAGGCTCGTTAGGACGGACAGCCCAGGACGGCCACCTCGACTCTCACACAGCTCCTGAACTATGAGTGGGTTGCTGTTGTGTTGTTGATCGCTTTTATATAGCGCTATTCTGCGCTCTCGAGCAGACTCACTGCGCTTGCATGTGATTCTACATGAGCGAATAGTTTTTATAGCGCGTTTTTGAATATTCACCGAAGTGGAGTACTTAACAGCGCTGACATGGCGGGTGCCACATAAAACTGCTGCCGTCTCGGCGCGTTCTGCGTACACAGGTTATATCAGAGCAAAAGCTGTCGGGAAGAAGTGTGGAGTTGAAGAAGATCAGACCTATCATTCCTGAGGGCCAGAACGTTCAGAGATTTAAGGTATAAGATGCAACTTTAAAATCAATCCTTTTTTCAACTGGGAGCGAATATGGGATGTGAAGAAGAGGTGTGGCATGATGGAATTCGGAAGACCGATAGATGAACCGTACAGCTTTGTCAACACACAAGGGAATTAATTAGCGTTCGAAATACGTAACACAAATACAACAACAAAGACCTGACTCGCCTACGGTAACTCTCACCTGGCATGCGTGTAAATACAAGGTACATAAATTCTACTTCCGGAGCACTTAGCCCTGTGCTACACCCAATTTCAAGATCGAACGGGCAAAGGAGACTCGGTCCGCGGCCGAAACAAATCGGCACGACTGGAACCAAGGTAGAGCCGTGCCAAGTGTGTGATGGAGACGTGGAGAGAGAGTGAAGTATTATGATCAGTAGTGTCCAAAACAGAGAGAGAGTGAAGTATTATGATCAGTAGTGTCCAAAACAGAGAGAGAGTGAAGCATTATGATCAGTAGTGTCCAAAACAGAGAGAGAGTAAAGCATTATGATCAGTAGTGTCCAAAACAGAGAGTGAAGCATTATGATCAGTAGTGTCCAAAACAGAGAGTGAAGCATTATGATCAGTAGTGTCCAAAACAGAGAGAGAGTGAAGCATTATGATCAGTAGTGTCCAAAACAGAGAGAGAGAGAGTGAAGTATTATGATCAGTAGTGTCCAAAACAGACAGACCTAAAAAAGACAGCCAGGAAATGCGACTATCGCCAAGAGCAATTAGAAAATCATTCACGATTTTGTGGTGAGATGTTTTTCGATGCTGAGTGAGGCCAGCGGGGTAAGCTGACTGATGACAGTAGAACACATGACTGTTTTCATTGTGTTCACAAAGTTGGAGGACAGTTGTTTCGGTGATCTTAGAGAGAAATGCTCGAGTGGAGACAGGCCTGTAGTTTTCCAAGATTTCAGGGTCAAGGGATGATTTGTTTTCCTTTTACTTGCACACATCCAAACGCGTAAGTACACACACACACACACACACACACACACACACACACACACACACACACACACACACACACACACACACACACACACACACCACACACACACACACACACCATTAAGCAAGAAATGCACGCATGTATATTTACTGTTTACTGGTAGAGTAATTGCAAGCAGCAAAGGGTCAGAAATGGAGCGTGTAATTATTTTCACAACTGACTCGTAGATGGGGTCATGGTAATAGTCACGCCTAGTTGGTTTTTGGCGTGCACTTGAACTCCCAGGTGTAGCCAGGGCGTGGGGCGACCATAGATCGGCGGACAGGCTGACAAACGGAAAAACATTTGATCGATGCAAAACAAAATCTCACACGGTTGTACGCAGTTAACTGGCATGTACACTCGCATGCGAGCGCGCGCTCTCTCTCTCTCTGTCTCTCTCTCTGTACCTAAACTACAATCCTTGTAAAATAAAGTTTTCGAGTTCGAGTTCGAGTTCTCTCTCTCTCTCCTCTTCCTTACTCTCTCCCTCGTTCTCTCCTCTTCCCTAATCCTCTGTCCCTCTCCTTCTCTAACTCATTCACCCCTTCCTCCTCCTTCTCATCCCCCTATCCATTGTTGTATCCTCTTCTCCTCTGTCTCTCCCTCCCCTCTTCTCTTTCTTTCACCATCTCTCTCTGTCTCTGTCTCTGTTCGCCCTGATGTAACCGCACTGGTTGACTGGGCGTAAAACACCAATTTACTTACTTACTTACTCTGTCTGTGTGTCTGTGTGTCTGTCTGTCTGTCTCTCTCTGAGTCTCTCTCTCTCTGTCGCAAGTAATGTGAGAGGGAACACCAAGTGCTGCAAGTATAAACTCAATCTGTAAACCCAGCAGCCATCTTTATTGAGATCGCCCTGGGAATATAAAAACCAGCAGCCACAATTTGCTTTTCAATAGATATAACGATTCGTGGATCAGTCAGTCACCCGTCCGCTTACCCTCTCACTCACTCAGCCCACCAGTCAATCAGTCAGTCAACCAATCAATCAATAGTGCTTACCTGACTCAGCTTGACCTCAAAACCTTGACACTGAAGACCCGGCCCGCAGCCACAGTAACCGTTGATGTGTTCAAACGAACTGCAGTGTTCGTCCTGCAGTTTGTACCGCTGGCATGTGCCTGTACCACACACACACACACACACACACACACACACACACACACACACACACACACACACACACACACACACACACACACACACACACACACACACACACACACACACACACACACACACACACACACACACACACACACACACACACGCACGCACATACATACACTCACGCACGCGCACGTACCCACCCACACAAATCGGTTACATTATCACTGTAACCGGTCAAATACACGGCCGTATACTATTACAGAAGCTTTACTAGCAAACACCCTTCTCCATGTCCCATCTAGAAAACACACACACACACACACACACACACACACACACACACACACACACACACACACACACGCACGCAAACACACACGCACGCACGCACGCACACACACACACACACACACATACACACACACACACACACACACACACACACACACATACACTGACACACACACACACACACTGTCGCACACACATGCACGCGTGCACACACACACGCGTGCACACACACACACACACACACACACACACACACACACACACACTGTCATACATGCCACATGCTCTCTCTCTCTCTCTCTCTCTCTCTCTCTCTCTCTCTCTCTCTCTCTCTCTCTCTCTCTCTCTCTCTCTCTCTCTCTGCTGCGTATTTATACATATTTCTTCTTGTAGTTGTTGAGAACCGGTCAAACAAAATAAAATTTCTTGCAAATGTATAGAGGCTATAATATGTTTGTCTACACTGGCAGTTTGTTCACCTTCGCGTGGCTGCTGGATGTTCACCAGCTGTCGCTTGCTGACGACGGGGAATAGACTGAGGATCTGACAGCACTCCCCCGGGTCACACTCGCTCTGATGTCGGCAGTGGTCCCCTATGCGGCCCTGGTAGAGAGACAGGCGTCTTTTACAAACACTGACGCGTCAAACATACTCACACATATACACACGCCGGCACCGACACAACTACACTGGGACACGCTCAAACGCACACACACAAACACACACTCAAATACACGCACGCACGCACACACTGACATACATACAGAGAGACAGACAGACAGAGAGAGACAGAGACACAGAGAGAGAAGAAGAAGAAGAAGAAAAACTGAAACTCATGTACGAACACACATACACACACACACACACACACACACACACACACACACACACACACTCACAACCACACACAGTACGACAGAGACGCCAGTACCTGCACACATACAGCGACCAAACAGAGGAGGAGCAGGGCTGGAACCTTCATTGTTGGACAATATTTGATCGTAACCCGTCTCAGTAATGACTACAACACAGCAGCGGAGAGGCTTGCCTTTGTCTGGGCTTGGACTATGTCACAGCTATATACAGTCTTCTGCCACAGGTGTCAGTCAGGTTCATGACATAAAGACTGTGGAAGGATTAACAAATCTCGACCGATAAAATCACAAGACTGCCTGTCCCGAAGGTTTACCTATCATTAAGTTTAAATAGGCTAACGATGCGTTCAAATGTCACTGTCTTTGATACACATAACGTCGGTGCGAGTTTGTTAAATCTTAGATATCTGCAAACAACAGCAGCAACAAATAAAAGTAACCACTTTTTTACTTTTAATCTCTCGTCAAGGAAGCGAAAACGACCTAATGCTGCACTGTCATCACCAGAATGATTTCTGCATTAGGATATGCAGCGATGAGATCGAGTCACTTTAATGTTTCATTAACTGCGAGGGACAAAGTCACAGTTCAACAGTGTCCATAGACCCCAGCTACTGCAGAGAAAGAAGAGCGGGGAATCGAACCGTCGTCATCCGCTTATCAGCCTAACGCTGTACAACCTGGCCAAACCGGCTGTGGGCTGCAGCTTAAACCTCTCGTTTTACTTCGTTTGCGACAGGTTCCATTTTCTTTCTAAAATCGAGCAGAGTCACGCAGTTTTTCTTTGCTTCTCCGTTTTTGTGTTGATCTAGTTCAGCTGATTTCCGACAGCTAGATAAGAAGAGAAGTTTCAGTGGGGTCACTATACTTCAAACTGGTGATACACTTCTCTAAAGATAAACTCAAAAAGTCTGAGTTTCAATCAGTTTCCTTTTATTACGTCTGTACTACTAATGCCCGACCTGCGGACTGTACAGTTCCGGTCTCCCAGTCTTGACATACGTATCCTTTTTCACATAGTCTTGTCGTCGTGGTGGATGTTACAGGGGGCCCGGTACCGAGTGAATCGAGTTGGCCTGAACTTGTTGAAAATGTGCAAATATTTCCAGGTGTCGGTTTCATATTTCTTTGTGCAGTTCCTTTTTGTTTGTTTGTTTTTCTTTTCTTTTTTCACGCGGCGAAGACTGCGCACGGTACCCTCGTTCTTCTTCTTCTTCTTCTTCTCGACCCCCTACCCCTTCCAATTTGTTAAAGGTTGCCAAACGTTTTTTTGGTTATAAGAGTTCCCCAGGCGAACACACACACACACACACACACACACACACACACACACACACACACACACACACACACACACACACACACGCATGCACACAAACCACCAGAACACAATAATGACTGATGGAATACCAAAACGTCTTTTGCTTTTACCACGATTACAACGTGTTATTCATTTTACTACAATTGTACAAGTCGTGCAAATAAACAGGGATTCAAGCAAAAGTGGAGATCAGTCGAAGGGGAGTGTTTTTTCACGCCTGACTGGTTGGGGATCTGGTCACGCACGTCTAATTGGTTCCCGGCGCGCACTTGAACTCCCAGGTGTAGCCAGGTCGGGGCATAGTCAAATATCGGCGGACAGGCTGACAAACGGAAAAACGAAACAAATTGCATCCATCAATATGAGGCGAGCAAAATCTATTGCAGTTTTAATGCTTCACAGAACCTTGTAGCACACGCCTGGGGGAGGAACATGTGACATTGAAAGCTATTTGTACACACACACACACACACACACACACACACACACACACACACACACACACACACACACATATATAAATGCACACACGCGCGCGCACGTGCACACACACACACACGCACACACACATGCAATTGAAAGAGAGTACAAATAAAAACTGCTTCGCTAACAAAATGAAAATAGATCAAAACCATAACCAAAAATGTTCCAAACAAACTCTTGAAATGTTTAAATCGGTCAATATTAATCAGCAATTCATCAAATCAATAACTTAACAGATCATCCAATCAATCAGTCTTATCAATAGGTCAAGCACTCCACCAATTGATCAAGCAATAGGCAATCAATCATCAAATAAATCACTCAATCATTACTGCCACAAGTAAATCAGTCAATCTACCAACCAGCCCATCACTTAATCAATTAATCCATTAGTCAATCATCCAATTAATCGATCTACCAATTAGTCAATCGGTCAGATTATCAATCACCTGCTTATTTGCGTTGCTGAGTTTGACTTCATAATTATGACAGTGAAGACCCGGTCCACAGCCACAGTAACCGTTGGATTGCTCCAGTATAGCGCATTGTTCACCCTGCAGTCTGTATCGCTGACATGTGCCTGTACCACACACACACGAACGCACACACACGTGTGCAGTCTATATAAACTGGTAGGCTAAATACTGGCCATGGTGAGTGAGTGAGTGAATGTGTGTGTGTGTGTGTGTGTGTGTGTGTGTGTGTGTGTGTGTGTGTGTGTGTGTGTGTTGTGTTTGTAGTGCAGTTTGTTTTTGTATTATTTTTGCATAATACTTTATGTAAATTGTTTTGGTAGGACTGTGCTCTACATGTGTATAGAATATCATAGTGTGTGTGTGTGTGTGTGTGTGTGTGTGTGTGTGTGTGTGTGTGTGTGTGTGTGGTGGTGTGTGTGTGTGTGTGTAGACCTATGTGCGCGCCTCAGTGTATATGTGAGCCACTGTGTGTATGTGTGTTTAGTCGCGGTAGCCTACCACCTGCACTTTTGGCAGAATGACCGGCGATCTTTTAATTATGTGCTACTGCAGTAACATGGGGGTGAAATGGATACCGAAATAAGAGTCAGCACAGAAAGTTGACCCTGGAGAAGAAAATTCTTCCGCCGCTCATGCCGGGGCTCGAACCCGCGACCTTTCAATCAGTCACGTCGCCTTCAAGAACTACGTCACTTTCAATAATCACGCCAGCTGCAAGAACTACGTCACTCTCAAGAACTACGGCACTCTCAGGAACCACGTCACTTTCAAGAACCACGACGCCTTAAAGAACCACACCTTAAAGAACCACGTCACCTTCAAGAACTACGTCACTTTCAAGAACTACGTCACTTTCACGAATCACTTCACCTTCAAGAACTACGTCACTTTCAAGAACTACGGCACCCTCAAGAACCACGACACCTTCAAGAACTACGTCACTTTAAAAGAATACGTCACCTTCGATGTGGAAAGGGTGCAGTGAGGCCAGCAGCTGGCGAGTGTGGACGTAGTGGGGAATGCCGGGGGTTTGACAGCACTCCCCCGGCTCACACTCGCTCTCCTCCGGTCTCCGGCACTTGTCTCCTATCCACGCCTGCAACGAGCAGGAAGAGGAGGCCTGTCCGTCACACACTGATAAAAACAATCAACATAATCATCGTCGTAATAATATGTTATTTTTATATGCTATTTTTCCAGACTGGAGCACATAGCCTATTACGAAGCAAAGAACTAAAACACAATACAAACTGCTGCGAGCGTGCACAGAGAGAGAGAGAGAGAGAGAGAGAGAGAGAGAGAGAGAGAGAGAGAGAGAGAGAGAGAGAGAGAGAGAGAGAGAGAGAATAGGACATCTTGAAGAGGCATGATTTCAAAGACGATCTGTGAATGTTTCGCGTGCGCGTGTTAACACACACAATAGGGAGGGTGGATGTAGGCAGACATAAGTCAGGAAGATATCGACAGAGATAGACACACACAAAATGAGAGGGTGGGGGGAGAGACACAGACAGACAGAGGCAAAGACAGACAGACAAACAGAGACAAAGGAAACGGAAAATGAGAGACGGACAAACAGACAGACAGAATGAAGACTGTGACAGAAACCTCAGTCAGCACCGGCACACAGACGGCGAGCAAACAGAGCAGTGCCGGAACCTTCATGGCTGAACGGGAAGTGTATGCTGTTAACCCCTCGGTGCAACACAATAGCGGAGAGGATGGATGGCCTTGGCCTGGTCTTGGACTGTACCACTATAGCCTATATATAGGGGCGGAAGGAGAGAGAGAGAGAGAGAGAGAGAGAGAGAGAGAGAGAGAGAGAGAGAGAGAGAGAGAGAGAGAGGAGAGAGAGAGCTACAGCCTGTTGCTACAATGTCTCCAGTCTGGACACGGTAGAGATCAAGGACTGTCCTCGAATAGCAGATAACAGTGTAAAACAAAACAACACACACACACACACACACACACACACACACACACACACACACACACACACACACACACACACACACACAGGTATTTAAACACACATGGGGGTGGTGGTGCAGGTGTCGTGTATGAGGAATACACAATATTAATTTAATAATCATAATTTAAAAAAAAAATCTTCCGAGATCATTTTGTAGGCCTCCATTTTCGATTAGAAAAGTAGATAAATCACGCATTATGTTTTCTATTTTTGTTTAATGTTTTTTTTCTTAATACCTACATATCTTGATCTAGTTCAGCTGATTTGGACTGATAAGAAAAAAGGTATAGCTTAAATTAGGTCATTACATTAAACTAGTCGTGAAACTCCAAACATTGAACCCTCTTCTCGTTTTAGATTTCAAGAACCACGACTTTCAAGAACCACGACGCCTTAAAGAACCACACCTTAAAGAACCACGTCACCTTCAAGAACTACGTCACTTTCACGAATCACTTCACCTTCAAGAACTACGTCACTTTCAAGAACTACGGCACCCTCAAGAACCACGACACCTTCAAGAACTACGTCACTTTCAAGCATACGTCACCTTCGATGTGGAAAGGGGGCAGTGAGGGCAGCAGCTGGCGAGTGTGGACGTAGTGGGGAATGCCGGGGGTCTGACAGCACTCCCCCGGCTGACACTCTCTCTCCTCCGGTCTCCGGCACTTGTCTCCTATCCGCGCCTGCAACGAGCAGGAAGAGGAGGCCTGTCCGTCACACACTGATAAAAACAATCAACATAATCATCATCGTAATAACATGTTATTTTTATATGCTATTTTTCCAGACTGGAGCACATAGCCTATTACGAAGCAAAGAACTAAAACACAATACAAACTGCTGCGAGCGTGCACAGAGAGAGAGAGAGAGAGAGAGAGAGAGAGAGAGAGAGAGAGAGAGAGAGAGAGGAGAGAGAGAGAGAGAGAGAGAGAGGAATAGTTGGAGGCATGATTTCAAAGACGATCTGTGAATGTTTTGCGTGCGCGAGCGTGTTAACACACACAATAGGGAGGGTGGATGTAGACAGACATAAGTCATGAAGATATCGACAGAGATAGACACACACAAAATGAGAGGGTGGGGGGAGAGACACAGACAGACAGAGGCAAAGACAGACAGACAAACAGAGACAAAGGAAACGGAAAATGAGAGACGGACAAACAGACAGACAGAATGAAGACTGTGACAGAAACCTCAGTCAGCACCTGCACACAGATGGCGAGCAAACAGAGCAGTGCCAGAACCTTCATGGCTGAACGGGAAGTGTATGCTGTTAACCCCTCGGTGCAACACAATAGCGGAGAGGATGGCCTTGGCCCGGTCTTGGACTGTACCACTATAGCCTATATATAGTGGGGGGGGGGGGGGGGAAGGGAGAGAGAGAGAGGAAGAGAGAGAGAGAGAGAGAGAGAGAGAGAGAGAGAGAGAGAGAGAGAGAGAGAGAGAGGGAGAGAGTACAGCCTGTTGCTACAACTGTCTCCAGTCTTGTGACAAGGACCGTCCTCGAATAGCAGATAACAGTGTAAAACAAAACAACACAACACACACACACACACACACACACACACACACACACACACACACACACACACACAGGTATTTAAACACACATGGGGGTGGTGGTGCCGGTGTCGTGTATGAGGAATACACAATATTAATTTAATAATCATAATAAAAAAATAAAATCTTCCGAGATCATTTTGTAGGCCTCCATTTTCGATTAGAAAAGTAGATAAATCATGCATTATGTTTTCTATTTTTGTTTAATGTTTTTTTTCTTAATACCTACATATCTTGATCTAGTTCAGCTGATTTGGACTGATAAGAAAAAAGGTATAGCTTAAATTAGGTCATTACATTAAACTAGTCGTGAAACTCCAAACATTGAACCCTCTTGTCATTTTATCATTTTTAGTGGTGACCCAAAGACAATTTAACAACAATAAGATCATTCAATCTGCACAGGTCAATTAAGCTTCAAACAGAGGGTAAATATACTAAGAGTGAAAAAAATTATGTTATTATTTGGAAATGAAAGCTTGACATCTCTTGTGTACAGAAATATAAGACATAAACTGACAGGGTGACAGGAACTTTGTTAATTGTGCTTTATATTACATCGTCAGCCAGTGTCTCCATGTTACAGAAGACACCAGAAATGGATCAATAAAGTAGGCTGAGTGACCAGTTTGACTCTTGCCTTTATTATTATTATTATTATTATACAATATTTCATAATTAATGAAGGAAAATCTGTCACTTCTTACTGCTTTTTCTTTTTTTATACTTTCTGCACAAGAAATAATGATGCATTCTCCCACTGTGGCATTTCCCTTATTTCTCCATGTTACATCTGGAATATGGCAATAGTTAAAAAGTCTTACGTTTTAGATTTCAAGAACCACGACTTTCAAGAACCATGACGCCTTAAAGAACCACACCTTAAAGAACCACGTCACCTTCAAGAACTACGTCACTTTCACGAATCACTTCACCTTCAAGAACTACGTCACTTTCAAGAACTATGGCACCCTCAAGAACCACGATACCTTCAAGAACTACGTCACTTTCAAGAATACGTCACCTTCGATGTGGAAAGGGTGCAATGAGGCCAGCAGCTGGCGAGTGTGGATGTAGTGGGGAATGCCGGGGGTTTGACAGCACTCCCCCGGCTCACACTCGCTCTCCTCCGGTCTCCGGCACTTGTCTCCTATCCACGCCTGCAACGAGCAGGAAGAGGAGGCCTGTCCGTCACACACTGATAAAAACAATCAACATAATCATCGTCGTAATAATATGTTATTTTTATATGCTATTTTTCCAGACTGGAGCACATAGCCTATTACGAAGCAAAGAACTAAAACACAATACAAACTGCTGCGAGCGCAGACACAGAGAGAGAGAGAGAGAGAGAGAGAGAGAGAGAGAGAGAGAGAGAGAGAGAGAGGAGAGAGAGAGAGAGAGAGAGAATAGCTTGAGAGGCATGATTTCAAAGACGATCTGTGAATGTTTTGCGTGCGCGAGCGTGTTAACACACACAATAGGGAGGGTGGATGTAGACAGACATAAGTCATGAAGATATCGACAGAGATAGACACACACAAAATGAGAGGGTGGGGGGAGAGACACAGACAGACAGAGGCAAAGACAGACAGACAAACAGAGACAAAGGAAACGGAAAATGAAAGACAGACAAACAGACAGACAGAATGAAGACTGTGACAGAAACCTCAGTCAGCACCGGCACACAGACGGCGAGCAAACAGAGCAGTGCCGGAACCTTCATGGCTGAACGGGAAGTGTATGCTGTTAACCCCTCGTGCCACACAATAGCGGAGAGGACGGCCTTGGCCCGGTCTTGGACTGTACCACTATAGCCTAAATTGGGGGGGGGAAGAGAGAGAGAGAGAGAGAGAGAGAGAGAGCCTACAGCCTGTTGCTACAACTGTCTCCAGTCTTGTGACACTGGTAGAGATCAAGGACTGTCCTCGAATAGCAGATAACAGTGTAAAAAAAAAAACAACACAACACACACACACACACACACACACACACACACACAAAAAAGGTATTTAAACACACATGGGGGTGGTGGTGCAGGTGTCGTGTATGAGGAATACACAATATTAATTTAATAATCATAATAAAAAAATAAAATCTTCCGAGATCATTTTGTAGGCCTCCATTTTCGATTAGAAAAGTAGATAAATCATGCATTATGTTTTCTATTTTTGTTTAATGTTTTTTTTCTTAATACCTACATATCTTGATCTAGTTCAGCTGATTTGGACTGATAAGAAAAAAGGTATAGCTTAAATTAGGTCATTACATTAAACTAGTCGTGAAACTCCAAACATTGAACCCTCTTTCTTTTATCATTTTTAGTGGTGACCCAAAGACAATTTAACAACAATAAGATCATTCAATCTGCACAGGTCAATTAAGCTTCAAACAGAGGGTAAATATATAAGAGTGAAAAAAATTATGTTATTATTTGGAAATGAAAGCTTGACATCTCTTGTGTACAGAAATATAAGACATAAACTGACAGGGTGACAGGAACTTTGTTAATTGTGCTTTATATTACATCGTCAGCCAGTGTCTCCATGTTACAGAAGACACCAGAAATGGATCAATAAAGTAGGCTGAGTGACCAGTTTGATTTCCCTTTTATTTTGTTATTTTTATTTACAATATTTATAAAATAAAGGGAAAATCTGTCATTTCTTTGCTTTTTTTTTTTTTATACTTTCTGAAAGAAAAAGATGCATTCCCCCACGTGGCTTTTCCCCTTATTTCTAATGTTAATTGGAATATGGCAAAGTTGAAAAGTCTTACTTTTTAGTTTTCAAGAACCAATTTCAAGAACCAGATTAAAGAACCACACCTTAAAGAACCACGTCACCTTCAAGAACTACGTCACTTTCACGAATCACTTCACCTTCAAGAACACGTCACTTTCAAGAACTATGGCACCCTCAAGAACCACGACACCTTCAAGAACTACGTCACTTTCAAGAATACGTCACCTTCGATGTGGAAAGGGTGCAATGAGGCCAGCAGCTGGCGAGTGTGGATGTAGTGGGGAATGCCGGGGGTCTGACAGCACTCCCCCGGCTCACACTCGCTCTCCTCCGGTCTCCTGCACTTGTCTCCTATCCGCGCCTGCAACGAGCAGGAAGAGGAGGCCTGTCCGTCACACACTGATAAAAATAATCAACATAATCATCATCGTAATAAAGTTTTTTTATATGCTTTTTTCCCGACTGGAGCACAAATTTTTTGGGAAGCAAAAACAAAACCCAAAAAAATTGAAGGAAAAGAGAGAGAGAGAGAGAGAGAGAGAGAGAGAGAGAGAGAATAGGAATCTTGAAGAGGATATTTCAAAGCGATTTAAGGCCCTGGGTGTTAACCAACTGGGAGGGGGATTAGGCAGACTGTCAGGAAGAAAAAATAGACACACACAAAATGAGAGGGTGGGGGGAGAGACACAGACAGACAGAGGCAAAGACAGACAGACAAACAGAGACAAAGGAAACGGAAAATGAGAGACAGACAAACAGACAGACAGAATGAAGACTGTGACAGAAACCTCAGTCAGCACCTGCACACAGATGGCGAGCAAACAGAGCAGTGCCGGAACCTTCATGGCTGAACGGGAAGTGTATGCTGTTAACCCCTCGGTGCCACACAATAGCAAAAACGGCCTTCCCTCTTGGTGTACCACTAAGCCTAATTGGGGGGGGGGGGAGAGAGAGAGGGGGGGGGGAGGGGAGGGGTACAGCCTGTTGCTACAACTGTCTCCCGTCTTGTGACACTGGTAGAGATCAAGGACTGTCCTCGAATAGCAGATAACAGTGTAAAACAAAACAACACAACACACACACACACACACACACACACACACACACAATTTTAAACACACATGGGGGTGGTGGTGCAGGTGTCGTGTACGAGGAATACCCAATATTAATTTAATAATCATAATAAAAATAAATAAATTCCGAGATCATTTTGTAGGCCTCCATTTTCGATTAGAAAAGTAGATGAGTCATGCATTATGTTTTCTATTTTTGTTTAATGTTTTTTTTCTTAATACCTACATATCTTGATCTAGTTCAGCTGATTTGGACTGATAAGAAAAAAGGTATAGCTTAAATTAGGTCATAAACTAGTCGTGAAACTCCAAACATTGAACCCTCTTGTCATTTTATCATTTTTAGTGGCGACCCAAAGACAATTTAACAACAATAAGATCATTCAATCTGCACAGGTCAATTAAGCTTCAAACAGAGGGTAAATATACTAAGAGTGAAAAAAATTATGTTATTATTTGGGAAAAGAAACTTGACACCTTTTCAGAAATTAAACTAAACTCATCCCCCCAAACAACCCCCCCCCCAAAAATCCCAGCCCCCCCCCCCCCCCCCCCCCTCCCCCCCCCCCCACCTCCCAGCCCCCCCCCCCCCCTCACCCCCCAGCAAACCCCCCCCCCCCCCTCCCCCCCACAAAAAACCCCCCCCCCTAGAAAATATTGACCCCCCCCAAATGAGGGGGAAAAAT
>JABMCL010001731.1:930000-932363 GCA_018857735.1 Alviniconcha marisindica | reverse complement strand
CTGACTCTTAGATTTTGGGACAGGAGGGCATTGTGACCCTCACTTAAAATTTCTAAAGGCAACACTGGTAGTGGTACAACTACAAACAATATCAGCCAATCATGCTGATGCGCCCCAATTGCGGAGGCCATTTTGCATCCATAAACAGGATGTTTTTCTTCTTTTCATATATTTTGGGTGTGTTCTTTCATGCTCAGTTTGTTCATAATGTTCTGCTTTTATTCCTCTTTAAACTTAAAGTCACCTCTGCAAGACAGGCCAAAGAGTGAAATAAATAATTAACCATGAGGATCACTGCAAGTCCACAAAGAGAGGTGTTCCTGGGAGCACCTATTGACACACGCTCATTATCATACAGAAGTATTAATTACTAATATATTACAATATTAGTATTACTGTTAGTGTTACAGTGTTAGGTAATTACTACTACTACTAGTACTACTACTAGTCTATTAGATTAGTGTTGGAACCTTTTTGAAGGATTCTGTTTGACGCTTGATATTTAAACTGAGAATGAGATCCAACATTGAGTTAAATTGTCCGCCTCCTTGGATATTACCGAGATCAAATAAAGGTAAGCCTCTAGAACAAAATGTGTGCAGATCAAAATACTGAAAGTAGGGAAAATGTCACTGTCAGTGTCACAAGTGTCAGTGGCGGAGTTGTATGCTACTTTGCTAGTGTGAGTGAGTAAAACAGTTCAGCTACAGGGACATTTCTTTCCCACAATAACCGTTAACACAACTACAGATTCTAGTAAGTCTTATAAAGGGAGAATGTACTGTAATTTTCAGACGAATATAAAAATACCCGGTGAAATGTTATGGCATTGTAATCACGTCGGCGAAGCATTGACACTTCTGATAAAATACTCCCGTCTTACCGTGAAATGGATTCCTTCAACACTTCCTACTGCGTAGCAATTTTCGCCTGAATTGCAGGCACCAGTCAAAACTTGATGACGATTCATTTCCTTTTGTTAGAACAGCATCAGCACAGCAAAAGCACGTACATTTACACATTTGCATGACAGACAGTAGCTTCCCCAATGAAGATTTCAGCCATCTTGCATCGGCCATTAGCCTCTACCCAAAGCTTTTCTAGTGTTTTTACCTTTAAAAAAGTCTTACTAAATACAGTATATCCACCACTTCATCAAAATAATTGTTGGATCTCAAAAACACAACTTTGTGATTGTGAAAATAAAGGTTTAGTGCCGTTGAAATCCATACCCTAAATCCCTTCTTATCATTTCAGTAGGCGTATGGTAAGAGTTATCTCCCATGTGCCTCAACTTTCCAAGCATAATTATATTACAGGCTATATCACATCAGCTCTAGCACAGTGACCTCTATTGATTTTATTTACTATAAGTTAGTCCTAAAGGACTACTCCACCCCCCCCCTCCCCCTTCACCTTGTCTTTCACTGATCAACTTCCAAGCACAGTTCCACAAATGGTCCAGGCGTAGGCTAACTCAAGTTAGTGAAAAGTATACACGTAGAAGAGAAGAAAGATGATAGGCGCCCATGAGGAAAACGGTAGCCTGCTCACCTTGAAAAAGAAAACAGACACGTCACGAATACAATACGATACAATAATACTTGACTAAACTTAGAAAGGAAACTCGGTTCAGTATTTGCCTTTGCCAAATACTGAGTCCGTGATGGCCGGAAACACTGAAACGGCCGGGCCGCTTATCATATAAGTAACTAAAGTATGCTAAGAATACTACTGAGTTTCACTCACTTTTAGGGAATAACATGGAAACAACTAAATGAAAAGTAAGGAAAAATATACACAGTGCAGCCGGCTGTACCATCTCACAATGTTGCCCGTCATCGGCGTTCCGGCACAATTGAAAATGCGGCTGGAGTCTCGGCAGTGACTCAGTCATGACTCGGACCGGCCTTACGGCCGTAACTTACGGCACACGTAGACCAGCAACCACGGCACACACACACCACACAACGACACACACACACACACACACCACACACACACACACACACACACACACACACCACACACACACACACACACACACACACACACACACACACACACACACACACACACACACACACACACACACCACACCACACACACACACACACACACACACACACACCACACACACACACACACACACACACACACACACACACCACACACACACAACACACACACACACACACACACACACACACACACACACACACACACACACACACACACACACACACCACACACAACACACACACACACACACACACACACACACACACACACACACACACACACACACACACACACACACACACACACACACACACACACACACACACACACACACACCACAC
>JABMCL010001731.1:805000-925000 GCA_018857735.1 Alviniconcha marisindica | reverse complement strand
ACACACACACACACACACGCACACACGCACGCACGGGGCATGCACGCACGCACGCACGCACGCACGCACGCACACACACACACACACACAAAGACTGTAGCAGAAACTGGGTACTGATATTAGTTCGGATGAAAATACTGTGAAAAGAGGAAGGTTTTCAGTTTGGCTTTCAAAGATGAAAGGGGATTGTCTAGGGTTTTGTGGGAGTGAATTCCAAATGTGGGGTCCGAAGCAAAAGAAGGTGCGAAAGCCATGAGTCTTGCGTTTGTATTGTTGGATTTTCAGCATGTGGGTGTCAGAAGAAGAACGTAGTGTACGTACGAGACGGAGTGTAGACATGTAGCAGTTCAGAGAGATAAGCAGGACCAGAACCATTTATAGCACTGAAACACAAACAAGCGACTTTATACTTAATACATCCATGTTTTTGATGCTCTTTGTATTTGATTTCCAATCACGAGATGTTTCCATGGTCCATGTATAGCTGCATTGCATGTCTAGGTTGCACCGATTGTTCCAGGATATGTGCATGTTTGCCTGCGCTCTGCTGTTGACGTTGGATCGTCTGGTGTATGCCTGTTACATGTATTGATTTTGATTTCCATTCTTGTTTTGAATTGTGAAGTGCTTTGAGCCAGTCAAGTTGGATTAGGCGCTATATAAGAATTACGTATTATTATTATTATTATTATTATTATTATTATTATTATTAATTATTATTATTATTATTAATACGTTCTGAAATGGGAAGCCAGTGTATTTCTTTCCAGGAGAGGTGTTGAGTGGTGGTGACGGGGTGCCAAGAGAACGAGTCTTGCAGCAATTTTTTTAATTTTCTGGAGAGGTTCTATGACAAAATTAGGTGTACCCATGAGGAGACAGTTGCAGTAGTCAAACCATGCGAGGATATAGGAAGCAACAAGTCTTGGCTGCGTCTTCAGTGAGAAACTTGCAGATTGAACTACTGCACATACGTTTGAAATAAACAGTTTAAGAGATTTTTATGACTTACTTCTTCATGGACAGTTTGGAGTCAAGAATGAATCCAAGGTTCCTGACAGAATAAGAGAAGGGGATGTTGTGAGAGCCAAGAATAATTGAATCAGGGAGGGAAACGGTGGAAGGTTTCAAGGAAGATGAAAAGGGAAAGAGAAGAGCTTCTGTTTTGTCGTCATTCAGTTTGAACTGATTTTCGGTCATCCATGTTTTTATGTCGTCTGTGCATGCATTGAGTTCTTTGGTGAGGTTGGTCACTTCACTGAGAGGAGCGGATTTCTGGAGCTGTGTGTCATCTGCGAAAAGCTGATAGTTTACAGAGTGGTTAGCTATGATATCGGAGAGAGATGTAGTGCATAGGACGAAGAGAATGGGCCCCAGTACTGAGCCCTGAAGCACACTGTATATGAGCTGTGATGGTGAGGAAGACGAGTTATTGACTGAAGTGGACTGATATCGGTCTGAGAGGTATGACTGAAATCATTGGAGTGCGGAAGAATGAATGCCAAAAACAGAGTTCAGGCGGGAGAGGAGAATTTGGTGGTCAATAGTGCCAAAAGAGGCAGAAAGATCCAACAAAAGAAGAACAGAAATTTTCCACCGTCTATTTGGGCATCGCTAGAAATCTGCATCTTCAGTACATCAGTCTGATATCGATCGGCCACCCGCTGTCTGCCCTGAGTGGCATATGTGACTTGAAGAAACGTCATTAGCATGCGTAGATCGTTTAGAAAACGTCACGTGAGCTGCTCGCCAACCGCCGCTGTAGCTGACGTTCCCTGCTTGTTCATCTACTGTAGCTGACGTTCCCTGCTTATTAATCTACTGTAGCTGACGTTCCCTGCGTATTCATCCACTGTAGCTGACGTTCCCTGCTTGTTCATCTACTGTAGCTGACGTTCCCTGCTTATTAATCTACTGTAGCTGACGTTCCCTGCTTATTCATCCACTGTAGCTGACGTTCCTTGCTTGTTCATCTACTGTAGCTGACGTTCCCTGCTTGTTCATCTACTGTAGCTGACGTTCCCTGCTTATTCATCTACTGTAGCTGACGTTCCCTGCATATTTGTTTACTGTAGCTGACGTTCCCTGCTTATTCATCCACTGTAGCTGACGTTCCTTGCGTGTTCATCCACTATAGCTGACGTTCCCTGCTTGTTCATCTACTGTAGCTGACGTTCCCTGCTTGTTCATCCACTGTAGCTGACATTCCCTGATTATTTATTCACTGTAGCTGACGTTCCCTGCTTATTCATCTACTGTATCTGACGTTCCCTGCTTGTTCATCTACTGTAGCTGACGTTCCCTGCTTATTCATCCACTGTAGCTGACGTTCCCTGCTTATTCATCCACTGTAGCTGACGTTCCCTGCTTATTCATCCACTGTAGCTGACGTTCCCTGCTTATTCATCCACTGTAGCTGAAGTTCCCTGCTTATTCATCCACTGTAGCTGACGTTCCCTGCTTGTTTGACTTACATGAGCGTTTCTGACTTAAGCGTATTCTACTGCATGTATACGGTTTGTATGTGTGCTTGTCTATTTCTATGCATTTTACCATTATTCTTCCCCCGCCCCTCCCCACACTCCGTTTACGGTTGTTGTTTTTATGATAAGATCTGTGCACGAAATAGATGATTCTTCCTCTTTTTCTGTCAGTAGTGGGGTACCACCGACGCAGTAGCTGAAGTTCCCTGCTTGTTCATCCACTGTAGCTGACGTTCCCTGCTTGTTCATCCACTGTAGCTGACGTTCCCTGCTTATTCATCCACTGTAGCTGAAGTTCCCTGCTTATTCATCCACTGTAGCTGACGTTCCCTGCTTGTTCATCCACTGTAGCTGACGTTCCCTGCTTATTCATCTACTGTAGCTGACGTTCCCTGCTTGTTCATCCACTGCAGCTGACGTTTCATGTTTATTCATCCACTGTAGCTGACGTTCCCTGTTTACTTATCTGCTGTGGCTGACGTTTCATATCTAATCATTCGCCGTATGCCGATGTCCCCTATCTATTCATCCGCTATGGCTGACGTTTCATATCTAGTCATTCGCCGTAGCCGATGTCCCATATCTATTCATCCGCCATGGCTGACGTTTCATATCTAGTCATCCGCCATCGTTGCCGTTTCATAGCCGCCGTAGCCGATGTTCCATGTTTATTCATCCAAAGTAGCTGACGTTTCATGTCTAATAAAACTTCATAGCTGACACTTCTTGCCTCTTCGTCCGCTGTAGCTGACATTTTATGTCTATTTATCCGCTGCACATAGCTGACGTTTTATGTCTGTCCATCCACTGTGGCTGAAATTTTATGTCTATTCATCCGCTGTACATAGCTGACGTTTCATGTCAATTCATCCACTGTTGCTGGTGTTTTATGTCTACTAAAACGTTATAGCTGACGTTTCATGTCGATTCATCTACTGTATCTGACGTTTTGTCTGCTCATCCCCTGTAGCTGATGCTGCGTGTTTATTTATCCGCGCTCCATGTTCATTTATCCGCTGTAGCTGATACTCCATGTTCATTTATCCGCTGTAGCTGATACCCCATGTTCATATGTAGCTGATACCCCATGTTCATTTAACCGCTGTAGCTGATACCCCATGTTCATTTAACCGCTGTAGCTGATGCCTATGTTCATTTAACCGCTGTAGCTGATACCCAATGTTCATTTATCCGCTGTAGCTGATACCCCACGTTCATTTAACCGTTGTAGCTGATGCCCCATGTGGATTTATCCGCAACCGGCCACCCATCACACCTAGTAAGGCGAAACGGGTCGACAGCTGGCAAGACAATTGCAGAACGGTAGACGGTTGATAGGACATGTAAGACGCGAGCTCCTGCGCGCACGCGCGCGCGCGCACGTGTATGTGTGTGTGTGTGTTCTATGTACTTGTATTGATATAATTGCACACATGCTCTCTTAGCATTGCATACATATTACTATTTTTATTACACCCAGCGAGAATTAAAAAATGTTCGACTTACATGTTTGACTTACATGAGCGTTTCTGACTTAAGCGTATTCTACTGCATGTATACGGTTTGTATGTGTGCTTGTCTATTTCTATGCATTTTACCATTATTCTTCCCCCGCCCCTCCCCACACTCCGTTTACGGTTGTTGTTTTTATGATAAGATCTGTGCACGAAATAGATGATTCTTCCTCTTTTTCTGTCAGTAGTGGGGTACCACCGACGCAGAAATTAAGACCCACGGGTCCGAATTTATTTTACATTTCATTCTTCTGCAAATGAACTAATTAAAAGCAAAGTAATTTCATTTAATTCACTGTTTGTAGATTAATTGTTTGTTGCTTGGATCCTGAAAAGTTGCGCACGTTGTGTGTTGTCCTATTGTGCGTTTATTTGAACCTTTTGTGTATTTTAGATTTTTCCGAACGCTGACAGACAGATGATGATGATGATGATGATGATGATGAAGTGATGCTTAATGTCCTCAGATGTCGGCTGACATATTAGGGACAAGCTGTGACCAATGCCGAAGCATGGTTCAATATAGCTTTACGTCCACGGAAACCAGAAGGCTCGTTAGGACGGACAGCCCAGGACGGCCACCTCGACTCTCACTCAACTCCTGAACTATGATGACAGACAGATTTTCATATTTGCTTTTATACTCTAGACGCTTCGCCTGCTGACAGGAGTTTTGCCTTTCTAGGTAGTTTGTTGTTGTTGTTTTGTTACTGGTTTATACAACTTGATTATTTCGATATCTAGGTAACGTGTATCACAAACAATGTATCGGACTTTTACTTCCATTTTTAAAAATCGCCAGTGGTATATGTTCCAGTAGCTGGAGGAAGAAATCGTAACTGAGTTTCGACGACTTAAGAGTGTTTATGTGGCTAGGGCGTTGCTGACTGGGTGTTATGCACAGGTTGTGAAAAGTGTACGGGATTTTACAGGTGATTTGATGAATCTTATTGTGTGAGGGATTTTACTGGTGGTTGGGTGTATACTGTTTTGCATTGATGTGATAACCTTTGCGGTGGACTGGGCGGTGGATATATGTAATCAATCAGTCTCCTTTTCCAGGCAACTTTAGACCGTCTTGACAGAAGCTGCATGACACAGACATGGAAGATTGGTTACTAAGAATGGACAGAACGGTGATGGGCGGTGCCCTTCTACAGGAAGGAAGAAGGAAAACAAAGCTGGGCAGAGCCCGCTGTCCGCAGACGAAGAAGACGTTGAGCGATGGCATACACACAGAGAGACAACAAAGTTGCGCATATAAGAGGAGAGAAGTGGATGTAGCTGCACCACAGAGTTAACGCACTCTTTTTGATGAGCTAGATCCCGTGAGTGGTGTGCTTCACATCTTACTTTTTAAATGATCCCCTTTGAAATTAGTTTTCATAAGAAGAAGAAGAAGAAGAAGAAGAAGAAAAGACAGCAACAGCAACAACAACAAAAAGACGAAGACTGAGAGAAAAGGAACGAAGTTAGCCAAAACTATTAACTTCAATGAACTTGTTTGGAAACATAGGTCCCTTTCCGGATTCGATTTAATTCTTTGTGCTAAATGCAGTCCAAAGGCAAACTCCGTAACTGAACGGGAGCGTATTGACCACAGGAGAGACTAGCAAAAGAACTGAACCAGTGGGGGTCCGATTTGTATATATTTTTTAATTGCCAACAAGATTCCTTTTGTAAGTAGCTCAGCGGCGACCATATCTGAGGTAACTGTTCAACTCATAACCATTAGAGATAGATAACTGATATTGCAGCAGTAAGTAAACATGGTGCTTAACGTCCACAGAAACCATAGGGATTATTAGGGACGAGGAAAAGGGGGCGGGGGAAGGGGGGGGGGGGTGAGGGGAGAGGGGTATGGATGTGGGGGAAGAGGGACATTATGTTGCAAGACTCGTTCTCTTGGCACCCCACCACCACCACTCAACACCTCTCCTGGAAAAACTACACTGGCTTCCCATTTCTGAAAGCATTAAATATAAAGTCGCTTGTTTGTGTTTCAGTGCTATAAATTGTTCTGGTCCTGCTTACCTCTCTGAAGTGCAACATGTCTATACTCCGTCTCGTACACTACGCTCTTCTTCTGACACCCGCATGCTGAAAATCCAGCAATACAAACGGAAGACTCATGGCTTTCGCACTTTCTCTTGCTTTAGACCCCACATTTGGAATTCACCCGCACAAGACCTTAGACACTGCTCTCTGTCATCTTTTCGGCCAAACTGAAAACCTTCCTCTTCTCACAGTATTTCCGCCCCAGCTAATATCAATACCCAGTTTCTGATACAGTCATAGGTGTGTGTGTGTGTGTGTGTGTGTGTGTGTGTGTGTGTGTGTGTGTGTGTGTGTGTGTGTGTGTGTGTGTGTGTGTGTGTGTGTGTGTGTGTGAGTGTGTTCTTGGATTTTAACGTCCCGTCAACCACACACGGTCGGCTCAGCCCCCCCTACCCCCCCCCCCCCCCAAAAAAAAAGAAGAAGAAGAAGAGAGGGAGATACAACCATCATCAAATAGTGCAAATAACAAAGTTAAAACAACAACAACAAAACATATATTTTATTGTCAACACTGCATATAATGATTACATATAACAGATGATAATATCACAATAATCCAATCGTAAATGATGAGGCCTAAATCACATAGCTGCGGTCATTTTGTGAGAGGAAAATGAAAAGTGGAATAAGTCTGTATCACGCTCTCAATCCATTTCTCGTAAAAGGACACTCGGGAAAAGACACTGGGGTAGCCCGTGGTCTGGCAGCCGCTGACCCCCCAGGACGTGACGCCCACCAAGTAGTAGTAGCCGTCGCGCAGGCACACTAGGGGGCCGCCTGAGTCTCCCTGAAAATCCGAACGGCGCACACTTTAGTTCCACAGCGCACACCTCAGTTCCACAGTACTTCTCGCCCCCCCCCCCCCCCCCCCACCCTCCTCAAAGAAGACGAAGAAGAGAAGCACACGAATCGATAAAAGACAGAAAACGGTAGAAGGTAAACGGATCTATTCTCTTTTCAAAGTATGTGTTCACAACAACAAGGAGCATTTTATTGCTTAAGCATAATTGGTAACGTTAAAATTAAAGCCAATTACATTACACTACGGTAAATGTTTTGACGTCACGACAGTGTACAGTGGGCAGACAGGCAAAGAGAGAAACCAATGTATGTGTGATATTTAACTGTATACAGGTGCTGATATCAAATGTCCCCCATGCCCATTTATTTATTTTGGTTGTTGACAATTTTACTATAGAAATGAGTAGTTATTGAGCGTAAATTTGAAAGCATTATTATATGTTTTAGTGTACAGTAAATGATTTAATAATATTTTTTAGAGGCGTGTAGATGCGTGCGAAAGGCGAGGGTGGGGGGGGGGGGGGGGGGGGGGTATGAGGTGTGTTCTGTGGCGGCGGGGAAGGTGAGGGGTGCATATTGTATGTGAGTGTGATATATATATATGTGTGTGTGTGTGTGCGTGCGTGCGTGCGTGCGTGCGTGCGTGCGTGCGTGCGTGCGTGCGTGCGTGCGTGCGTGCGTGCGTGCGTGCGTGCGTGCGTGCGTGCGTGCGTGCGTGCGTGCGTGTGTGTGTGTGTGTGTGTGTGTGTGTGTAGACATATGTGTGTGTGCATATGCGGGGTGGATGGATGAAGATGTTTTTATTACTGGTTTTAAATTTATTATGTTTTATCATATTTTATTTCATTTAGAGAGAGGAGAAAGGATGCACAGCAAATGAATTATGTATAATTAAGTTTTATCATCATTTATTGTATTTCATTTAACCTGAAAACAACGCTGTAAAGATTGTTCTGCTTATGCTGCTTTTATTTGTCTGTGATTAGAAACTGATTGTTGTTTAATGTTTTAAATAAGCTACGTGTTCTCTAAGTGGTATACTCCGTTATGGATGCACACGTGGATATGCGCGTGTAGTGTGCGTGTGTGTGTGTGTGTGTGTGTGTGTGTGTGTGTGTGTGTGTGTGTGTGTGTGTGTGTGTGTGTGTGTGTGTGTGTGTGTGTGTGTGTGTGTGTGTGGAGAGAGAGAGAGAGAGAGAGAGAGAGAGAGGAGAGAGAGAGAGGAGAGAGAGAGAGAGAGAGAGAGAGAGAGAGAGAGAGAGTGAGTGTGAGTGTGTGTGTGTGTGTGTGTGTGTGTGTGTGTGTGTGTGTGTGTGTGTGTGTGTGAATATGCGTGCATTGAAATATGTATAGATAGAGATAATTTATCTGTTTAAATTGTTTTAGGCTAATTTAAGTAACATATTGATGTGTGTTTATTTGCATTTGTTGATCTGTACAGCGCTACGAGCTCATATAATTGTTGTTGAGGCGCTATATACAATAAATTATTATTATTATTAAGATGTGTAGAAGGAAGGGGGAGATGTATGAAAGTATGAACACAAAAATTGTTGTTGTTTTTTAAATTGTTTAAAATTGAGAATGAAAGCATGCCATGATGCGTTTAACTGCTGTAACCCGCCTGTTGTTGAATGCAAACATACATGTGACTGGGGACTGAGATATTATTATGTGGATAATTAGTGAGTTTGAAATTGAAGGTATGGAATATTGGAATTGAAGGCATGGAATATGTATCGGTTTTCAACCTTAAAATGCCATCCGGAATGCATATGATTGTGAAGGATGTATTAGTTATCACGTACCTTTTATGACAGCTGTTCTTTATGTGTTATATCTCCTTCGTTTTTAATGTGTTTAAATTAATTTAACTACATTATTTAGTGTGGCAGAGCTGGTGTGAGCAAAGAACAATTTCAGTTTAATTGTTATGATTGCAACGTACAATAAAGTATTTTTTATTTGAATCTGAAACTGCAGTAGCAACATGTTGAGAATGAGGGGCGGGGGAGTTGGGGAGGGGGAGAGGGTAAGCATGACACTCACATTGCACGCCCCGCCATCACCGTTGCCGACGCAGACGTGGGAATTGAGAATGCGCTTCCAGCCCCACCTTGCAGCACATGCCTGGTTCCGCCGGATCTTCACCACCAGCTCCTGTAGCACCGACTGCTCCTCAAACCCTGAACAGGCAACACAGACCCACAGGCCCTTCGTTATCAATGTCGCTGACTGCTCCTCAGACCCTGAACAGGCAACACAGACCCACAGGCCCATCATTATGAGTCACTGACTGCTTCTCAGACCATGACCAGGAAAGACAAACAAGGCCCGTCATTGAATATTTGTTTCACGTGCAACATCAACTGCTTCTCAAACCTTGAACGGGCAAAACTGGCACTCGAAAGATGTCACACAAACACAACCGTGAAGACCCGATGACTGTGTTTATGGGCTAGCTGATAAAAACACCGAGTCTGATGACGATACGCGTGTCCAAACCGATCCGTGCGCTTGTCGTGCAATAAACGTCTCACTGTAGACAAGCAGAAATGATAATGGTACGACTAAGGAATATTCTTCGTCTGCGCTGACTACCGACAGCCAAACCACCGGTTTAAATCACTCCACAGTCGTTGACGCGTATGTAATGTGCGATGTCAGTAGACGCCATAAGGGATGCTGAGAAGACTAAACGAATTTTTGCAAACAGCAATTTAAATATCAGTTATAATACTGAATAAAATAATTCCTTCGGTTTGGCTACGTCCGCTCTTTATTACTAACGTTGATACAGATGTGTGCATGTATGCCAAGTTTCGTTGTTGAAATGATGTCAGGTCTGTCATGTTATTACTCAACTGCATCTAGCGATTTAACAATAAGTAAGGTATAAACATTCTTTAATTTGACGTTTGCCCTTTGGCTGACAACGGACAATGTTTATACCTGTAGTTATCGTTAAACCGGTGGGTAAGGTTAAACCGGTGGGTGAGTTTGAGTAATAATATAACTGACCTGACCAACAGCGAAACTTGGCATGCTTTCAGCCAAGTATCATTCCTAGTTTTGCGGGGTGAACTCTGTCGTCAGCCAATTATCATTCCTAGTTTTGGGTGAACTCTGTTGTCAGCCAAAGAGCCAACGTCAAATCAAAGAGAGTTCACCCAAAACTAGGAATGATACTTCGCTAACAACAGAAAAGATTCACCCAAACTAGGAATAATCCTTGGCTAACTTCAACAGAAAGGATTCACCCAAAACTAGGAATAATCCTTGGCTAACAACAGACAGGATTCACCCAAAACTAGGAATAATCTTTGGCTAACAACAGACAGGATTCATCAAAAACTAGGAATAGTCTTTGGCTAACAACAGAAGGGACTCACCCCAAACTAGGAACAGTCCATGGTTAACAACAGAAAAGACTCACGCAAAACTAGGAATAGTCCTTGGTTGACAACAGAGAAGATTACACCCAAAACTAGGAATAATACTTGGCACACACACACACACACACACACACACACACACACACACACACACACACAAAAAGAGAAGAAAAACAGGCATGAGCCTAAATCACAGGTGTGAGCTCAAAATACCGCCCAGCATGTGCAAGATGTTTTTTCACGCTATTTTCAGCCCCGCGCCACACTGACCGCATACCTTTTGTTCAGGGTAAACGAGAGCAGGCGCATATTTTGTCACTTCTTCAAACATAGCTTTTTCTCCACGTGTGGACAATCGAGCTGATTTGTCACCTCTTGTGAAATAGCCTCCACGTCGAACACGGAATCAACGGTCTATGTGTTTGGTGCGAGACGTAGTGTTCGGTAGCTGAAGTCTTTTAAACCGTGTGACATTTTTGTTCTGTCTCTCTGTATGTCTATTTGTTTGCATGTCTGTCTGTTTTAGGGGTTGTTCATGCATGGGCAGCCTCGCAGCACTTTAAAATGACGATAAAAACTTAAAACATAGCATTACAAATAACAAATAAAATGTGAAGGGGGGGGGGGGGGGGGGAGATAAAACTGCAGACATACGTAAGATTTCAATAAACACACTATTCATTAAAAAATATATAACTACAGACATACATAATAGATTAAAAAAATCACTGTTCATTAAAAGTTACTCACTACTCCTCTAAATACTTTTTTAAACCGACACACTCCAATAATTATGCAATCACCTAAAGATAAATGGAAAACGAAATCGGTTGCTTTGGATTTGGTCATTAATGCCATGGGCTACTGAGGATTAATTACGGCTTATATAAACAGTGCATGCATTTACCTTTGGTTTCCCCCCATCCCATGATCCAGCACTCGCTGTTAGACAGGAACGGGTTGTCACGTGATGGGAGACAAGCATGGCGGACATGAAAACCCGACACGTCCACGGGTTTCTCCAGTCTCATCATGGCGATGTCGTTAGGGTAGTTACCTCCGTTGACAAATTCAGGATGCTATTAGGGAAAAGAAACTACTACAGTAAAACACATGCAAAACACGTCTGAAGATACACTGCAATGACATTCGTGATCTGAAAATTACTCAGCTGATCTCTCCATTTCTGCTTCACGGTCTTTCAACTGTTGACTAGCCTTCAAACACCTCTCACAAACTCTTTCGTTGTCTTAATTTTTTTTAAATTCTCACTTACTCCAGTTCTTAAAACTGTCAACAACGCCAGCAACACCTGTAATAATGATCATCATGCAACAACAGTAATGACAACCATACATGCTTGGAGCGTTTCATTTATGAAGGAGACCAAAGCGCCGTAAGACAGAAGCTGTGAAACCTGCTGGCAGGGGCCGCTGCCGCTTGAAGTGCCAACTGATATCCAATATTATGCACTGACTGTGCGAAAACACAGTTATTCGTCTGTTATTATAAATATGGATGAGATGTTTGAAATTATGGTAAATGGAACTTATCAAAAAAATTGTATTCAATACATTCCGTCTGCTTGCAACAGTTTATCGTGAAAATAACCTTCATCATTATACGATATTTGTTTTTACATTTTGCATTGCATGTCTGGGTTGCATTGATTGTTCCTGGATGTGTGCATGTTTGCCTGCGCTTTGCTGTTGGTGTTGGATCGCCTGGAGTATGCATGTTTCACGTATTGCTTCTGATGTCCATTCTTGTTTTGAATTGTGAAGTGCTTTGAGCCAGTCTAGTTGGATTAGGCGCCAGATAAGAGTTACGTATTATTATTATTTCCGCACCAGGAACTGTGCTTTCGCTACCAGACTCGTACTCAAGTACATATTCTTAATCAGAGCCAAGCCACTTCTTATTTTATCTAGTACCTAAAACTTACCCTGACAATGAGATCAATTTTTAGCTGTTTTTTCACATCAGATGTTAGGGTTGGTTGTACGTTGCCGAATACTGCTCTCCAGTCTGTCGCCTCTTCAAACTGGGACCTGAAAGAGGAAAAGAATGAGCGTTGAACTCCACACAAAGAACGTCTGTTGAACTTCGACGCATCAGTTTACTCTGCCATCTTCTTTCTGTTGACTCTACAAAAACATTTGTATCTGCCTTTGTCCTCTCTAGGTTAGATTATACCAACCCATTCCTTTCATGCTGTCCAAAATACCTGCGTGAGAAACTACAACAGGTTCAAAAACTCAGCTGGAAGACGCGTGCTCCAAGCTCGTAAACGAGATCCTGTTTCCCTCCTCTCAGAACTCTTCACGGGCTCCAATCACGAGTATAAGTTAAGAACTCTTTGTCACTCCTTTTTCTTTGATACAGCCCCTGCTTATTTATCTGATCTTTTTTATGTGCATTCTCCATCAAGACAACTCCTCTCCTCCTGTGACTGCAGAACTCTAGGTGTTCCACATGTCAACACCAAAACACCTGGACATCGCTCCTTTCCCTGGGCTGCTCCTTGGATCTGGAGTTTCCTGCCTCGTGAAATTAGATACTCAGCCAACCACTGTATTTAGAACCGCTCTGAAGACCCATCTGTTTAAAACCTACTACTGCTAGCAAATTCTCTTCCCCCTCTCCTCAACTTGTTCTTAAATTATTTCAGTTGACTGATGTGATGTGTGTGCGTTCGTCTGTGTGCGCGTGCGTGTATGTGTAATGTAGGTCTTGCCTGTTTAGCTTTTAGTGATTTGAATTGCTTGTACCGATTGTTATTGTTGTTTTCCGCTTGTGGTGTCTCAATTTGGATGTAGTTTATATCTGAGTTTTGTACAGCGCGCCGAGCTCTATTTTTGTTCTAGAAGTTCCTACTTCATAAATAGTTCATTATATATATATATATATATATATATATATATATATATATATATATATATATATATATATATATATATATATATATATACTGAAAGAACAATAATAATCCGCCATCCCCATTTTGGCCGCTTAAATATGGATTTATATGCCTGGTTGGTAAGGAAGCATACTGTTTGTAATGTATTCATATGATGTTGTGCAGATAATCTGCGCATCTAATTATGATCATATTTTCTCTATCATCATTATCATCGTCATGCATAAACGGCAGAAAAAAACTGCATACGGCCAAATGTCAAAAAGAAAAGAAAAGAAAAAAGTGTGTATGCGAAAACATCGTTGTTTCAGTGGAGGCATGCAAACATCGTCATAGTGTCATCTTGTTTGAAAAGGAATGACTACATGGCTACACAGATGACACTTTGAAAGATGTAAAATGTTAGAGAAGCAAGGCCTGTGGACGGCAGTGCTGGGGAGGAGTACTGACCCAAAGACGCAGTGCGCAGCTGTCACGATCCACTGCGGGTGCACGAGAGTGCCGCCACACACATGACGTCGTGCCCACGTCAGGCGAAGGGAAACCACCCAGGGCCAACGTCCCTCCGATGCCGGAAGTCCACCAACGATCATATTGGTCACTGCCACCCCGCACTCTAGAACAACAAATGGCCGAGTTAGTAGTTCAACAGGCTATTTGCACGATAAAAATGTGAAACAGAACGTAACGTACAGAGGATATATCTCTGGTGGAGTTTATGTACCTTGTATTTACATGCGTGCAGGTGAGAGTTACCGTAGGCGACCCAGGTCTTTGTTGTGCTTGTGTGACGTTTTTCGAACGCTAATTAACTCCCTTGTGTGTTGATAATATTAATGCACGATGTTAAAACAAGTAAAATGCATTGTGATTATTTTAATCCACCACAGGCAGCTACCGTCATCGCTACCACCATCTTCATCAGTCGCCATCGTTTTGTTTGCGTCATCTTTTCTTTGCCAGACGGAATTCATCAAAACCAGTCAAACCATATGCTTCTACAAACTAAAATCAAAAACAACACAAAAATACTTCTAAATAACCAGAGAACACATACACACGTCACACACACACACACACACACACACACACACACACACACACACACACACACACACACACACACACACCACACACATGCACGCACGCACGCACGCACACTTAAATACATCGTACTTGCATAGACCTGTAAGTTCAACTTTAAAAACGATTTACATACGGAAGTGTGTGATGTACTGAACTCTGCAAATACAAACTAATCATCATTATCTTCAATAAGAAACAGATAAACTAAACAACAAAAACACTGTAGATGGTGCAATTACATGATCTGTCGTTTTCTGTCTTCCCAAACGCGACCACAGGGACGGCTGACGAGGGGGGAGGGGGGTGCTGAGGGGTGGTGGTAGGGGACGGAAGGACAAGAAGTAACAGCATAGCAAAAAGAAGAAAACTTCAAGGCCGGCGTGAGCGTTTGAGACAGGACCGCAATGCGTTATGGTCCCGCGTTGCTCTTTCCCCTTTTCTTGTCCGGTGCAACAGTAATTAAATTGACCCTTGTGGCTAGACCTTCACATTTCAAGGGTTTGGCAGGTTGTTCAGGACAAATTACACAATGGGCAAAGAGTACACAATAAACAAGAGCGCGAAGCAGTTATCAATGAAGGCAAATTTGAACACGAACCCCACGAATGTTTGTCCCAAATTGTTTGCACGTGCACACAGTGGTTTTCACTCAGTAAAAACTGCACCAAGCAACTCAGTTAAGCAGCTCGGAGAGAGAGAGAGAGAGAGAGAGAGAGAGAGAGAGAGAGAGAGAGAGAGAGAGAGAGAGAGAGAGAGAGATTAACAGCGATGCCATACCAGACAATGGAGCCCACACCTTTTTTTATGGTCGAGCATACAATTCACTTTTGTGTATATGTATTCACCAAGACGTATTACTTATACGTGAAAGTTTTACATGATAATAGCTTTTGGCCACATTTTTAATTAAATAACAGTAATCTTTCAAAAGAGAGATAGATGACGGGAGTGGACCGTGAGTTTCTCAGAAAAGACCGCTTCGTTTGATTATACCGTATTAAGTAGCTTGTTTCCCACCTTCACATTTCACAGGGTGAGGACAGTTGTTCAGGACAGGTTACATAATGGACAAAGCACATGCAGAAAAGCCACACAGAGAGCCTGTCATAAACTGTCACGATCAACTGTCATGCAACAACCGCGGCGCGCGCGCGCGCGCGCACACACACACACACACACACACACACACACACACACACACACACACACACACACACACACACACACACACACACCTGCACATGTACGTGCAAATACACACTCGCGCACATATGTAACTCCCGACCAACCGTTTAACAGTCACTCCTTACCCTCCCCACTCCTTACTTGTGCACATCAGTTAGGGAACTGCAATTTGAATTAAATCAAAAAAACAAAAAAAACGTATGTATACATGCTTGAAAAGCGTAAAACAATCCCCCACCGCCCCCTCCCTCCCCCCCAAAAACAACAACAACAACAACAACAACACACACACACGCGCACGCGCGCGCACACACACACACCACACACACACACACACACACACACACACACACACACACACACACACACACACACACACACACACACAGCAACAAACAAAAACACTATGATATAGCGTGGATATCCACTAGACTGAGGACATTTAGGGGTGATTTAGTGGCGACCCTTTCATTTTCCGTCATTTTATTAAAAACTCGTGCAAAAAATATTTATCGGTAGAGACCGTTACGTCTCTATAGATACCAAGTAATGCATAAGCATGAGCACAGAGATGAATCAGTCGAGATGACATGATCGTTTCAAAACAAAAATAACTCTACGCTGTGACGAATGTCAAACAAATGGAGACGAAGCAAAACTGGCAGGTCCCATAAGCAACTTGGCTCTGAGCCAAAGAAGCGATTCTCAGATTTTTTTTAATGCAGTTTTATATCTAGCTGTACTGTGGGAAGTGATTAAATCTCTTTGCTGCACTGGCAACATAGTTTGAACAAGAAACATTGTAGTAACTTTGTCAGCTGAATTCCAAACAATGAGCATAATGACCTTTGTACAAACGAAGAGATGACAAATATCATCGACAGTATTTGCATTCATCTGTTTCAAGAGCTAGAACGACCGTTTCATCTATCTCAGATTGAACATTTCCACATTTCGAAGTGATACAGTGAAAGGTACAGATCTCACTTCAATCCTCTGTACAGTCGATTTGGTTACGGTGTGTCCGATGTACATGTTTTTTTTCTTCTCCATTGATAGTCTTCGTTCGCTGCTCTGAAGATTAGGATAGGCCTAAACTGTTGGAGGGTGGGATGAAGGCGGTCTTGTCTGCGTCTGCTGATTTGCTAATTACCAGTGTCAGTCAAATTACGGCGACACGTTACTAGAGGGGTAGGAGGGGGGGGGGGGGGGGGGGGGAGCATAAGAGTTTAAACAGGGTAGATGCTGTGGTCCTGGAGGATATAGCTTGACTCTGACTACCCAGTGGCGTAGACACGACAAACGGCAAAGTGAACAGTGTGCACAGCCTGTCCTTGACACAGAGGTAACTGCACAGGCAACACGTTCAGCAAATGACCACTGTGTTTTCCTCATCTCGGCTACAACACGAGGGGCAACCTCATATGGACAACATTGTTGCCGAACCGATCTTCAAAGCGACACGTTCAGCAAATTTTTCGGTTATTTCTCTTGTTGCGACTTTGCTAACGAGACAGACAGCTTCAGATGAACACTATTGTTGCCGGACTGATCTTCACGGCGACACGTTCAGCAAATGACTGTCATGTTGTTTGAATTCTCTCTCCCCCCCCCCCCCCCCCCAGCCTTTTGTTTACAGGGTAACAAAACAGGTTTCTGAGAGGGCAAAACGCTAATGAATATAAAGGTCAATAAAAGCTTCGTGTAAGTCTAGCTGTGCGTCCGACAGTTACACAGTGTCATTTGGATGGGATGAAACCTGTTGAGAAAATACATGAATAATTTTGCAATTGTTCCTCTCCGACGCTGCTATGGTATAATTAGTAGTGAAAGTCACTGCATGTACATGACCTGCAGGGAGTTCATTTGTACACTAATTTTACATACCTCATGTAAACTGTGTCCAAGAAAGGCCAGCTTCAGTGTGTTTGTTATATTGTCGCGTGAACTCTGGCCAGTACACAGACCCACATTTGAGCCACACTTCCTTGTCCGCAAAGCTTCGTCAAGTTACAATATTATTATGCACACTGTGGTAAAGTCCAACAGATTTTGTTTTCATATCGTGCTTTACGAGCAATGGCGTCGTTAAATCTTTCGGCGTCCATGGGAACGGTTGGCGTGTGGACGTCTTAACGATTAATAGATAAAATAAAAGCAGGCAAAATGTTGTGCAGGCACACAGCTGAGGGGTGAGTCGTTGCTTGATTGGGATACATTACACAATGGACAAAGCGCGTACAAAAACGCCACACACAGAGGTTGTCATAAACTGTCACAGTCAACAGTCACCGCAACCACCGCAGAAATCTGGGCACTGTTTCCACCAAACAACAAAGCACCATGGCTACGATGTGATCCGTGAAGTTCAAACAGATTTGATCAGCCATGTAAATGAACCAGTGTGCTCGCTAACATGCCCGTGGCCTCGGCGAACGGACGAAAAACACAGAAGTGAAAACATTAACAACAACAACAACGAAAACACTTCACAATAAAGGCTTGCCTTTAAAGGCCTACGTGAATACATGCAGACAACAGAATAAACAAGTTTCATACTCGAGTATACACAGGTCTACCTTAAATCGACAAACAAGGATAATGAATGGAGTGGACGTGATACATCTAAAGAAGGACTTGCAACAATAAAGAATGGAATCGCCTACGGTAAGCATTTTCCTGATCTGCAGTTAATGTAATGTATCAAGCTGTACCGGTCATACGATATTCTTTAGTCCTTTTTTATGACTCGCAAGGCAATCGGACAATGCGGACAGGTTCAAGGTCCCCAGTACTGACCACACAAAAGATGATGACGCGTGGTTGGGGGAAGAGATTGGTAGGCGGCTGAGCACGCACTCATTTTGGATTTACCGTCAAGACCACGACTTCTGAAAGAGAAAATATTAACCAGGAAGAGGTTTTGTCGAACTATGTTAATTTTACCGGCACTGACCATGTGTATTTAGCCCGTTTTTGCACATTATTGAGCGCTTGGACGACTTATATAGCAGTACCGCAGGGATTAAATGTAATCTTTCAGTAAAAATGGTAAACCAGCTGCACCTTCTGACCAGAACCATTCGGTAATATTCAGTTATTCGGTCAGTTCTGACGTTGTGTCAAATGACATCACTCAAATACGAAATCAATAAAACTCGAGAGTTCAACAGTTGAAAACAATAATCATCCCTTTAATACAAGGCAAATCAAGCTTCTTTTAATTCTTCTTGTGTTTACACAGTTGTGAACAGGATCCAAACACACAAAAGGTTAAAAAGAACGCTTATTTAATATGACAAAGAACAACGAGGTAACACTCAAATAAGCATATTGCTTTTGTGTTTCCTGTACTTATTTGTTGAGCTTATGATTACGATGAATGAATAAAATTTTGTTTAAACCAAAGAACAACGAGCGAATTTTCTTGGTGTATTCGAAACAACTGCAAACAATGAATTCAAACAAAAGAATAGGCTACACGGCGATTGAGAACTTTGATGCTTCGTGCGTAAGAAACAACTTTTTGCGTGTGCTAAATTTCAAAGCCAATAAAGGCTTATCGTGAAAGTTGCATCCGTTGTCAGTCAGACACTTGGCACAAACTCATGCGCAGACTAAACAAGAGCGTTGCAGACTAAACAAGAGCGTCACGCGTCACGATATTTGGCAACATTCTGTTTCCACTGGCGGGAGTGAAAGGGGAAGTTTGCAAATCAAATTGAATGAGAACACGTGCGTGTTTTTCAGGGGGTGCCGGGGGGGGGGGGGGGGGGGGGCGGGGGTCTTTGACGTCAGGCTAGACAGACTCTGGCAGTCCAAAAAGCAGCACAGCTCACAACCGCTGATGTGGACAGATGTTCACATACAAATACACCGGTGTCCTACGTTATTTAGAGGCATGTTTAAAAAAATTCTATGACCGTTTGCAAAACACTACATGACGGCATAGCAAGCGTGTCCGCCAACGGTTGACTGCATCATGAACGCCACTTTTTGCAAAAGGTGCTGCTTGTGCTGGGGCTGCAGTCTGGAAAGGCTACCCACCCACCCCACCGTAAGGGACTAATCGAGTACTGATTTTATTTAAAACAAATATGCAAGCAAAAACAGAAATGAACTAACTACAAAAGCAAGACTGGGCTACTCTTGATATTTAACACAAAGTTAACCACGAGGTAATAGCAGGGCAAAACACAATGCATCAAATCATTCATGAAAAGTCTGATTCTCTTCTTTGTGCTGAAAGATGACACGAAAATTAAGTCGAATGAACCGGTAAGGAAGAAATAAAAAAGGCAGACTTATTTACGGGGTATGGCATGTACAGCAATATTCTGAGCCCAGGTTTAAAAGAGAGAAGCTTTGATAGCTTTGTATCCTCTGCAAGGGAACCTTACTTTATGTGCCTGTGGAAAATCAACGGCGTCATAGTAAGCGATAGCTGTACTTTGTTCTAAAGCAATCGATTTACTAAATCAATGACAAAATTTACCCGGCTTTGCATGAGCAAAAACCATCCATTCTTCATAAAATCGATCATGATATTGACTGTCGCAGCTCTGTCTTTTTTGCACTGGCTGGGGTAAACACAACCCACCAAACAAACTTCTTAAAAAATCGAAATCTTTTACCAAACTCTTCACCTTGTTGATGTAATGCTGTTTCGAAAATGTTACGATAACGGTAAGAGGTCACTATCGGCATCAGCTAGTCAGCCATTGGCAGCTACAGTTTTGGGTGGGCATGTGCACTAGAGACCTATAAGTGGCCCCTTCCCTGTCGACACGCGTGGCCTCAGATCATTATTGTACGCTGTTGTAACAATAAGTAGCTGTTAAGTTTGTTGTCTAACTAACGACACAGAAAACCGCAAAACAAATAAACAAACAAACAACAACAAAAACGAACAAAAAACAAACAAACAAACAAACAAATTTGTTCTCTGCCAAACATAGGCAATCTTTTTTTCTCTCGATTTTTACTGCATTAGATTCATTTGGATGTGAGCAGTTATGTAGAAAATTTATTTTTTAGTGACTGTTCAACAACTGAACAAAAAGAAATTGTGATTTTCCTGACTTTCCACTTTCTGTCCGAGATAGATCACATTTTCATTTTAGGCTTACGTCATTTTCACACAAAAGTTTCGCTGACAGACATCATTCTGGACGACTTACGCCATTTTCACAGTCATAAAAACAAACATACTAATTGACAGCGACGGAAAATATTTACCAAAAACTCATTAAATGCATGGTATTTACTTAGGCAGGTGATCAGGGGAGAAAACTGCAGAGAAGAGGAACACGTCTGATAGTTATTTGATTCTTTGTTTTTCTCTGTTTTCGGTTGTTTTTGTCGTTGTTGTTTAGCTTTATTGTTGTTTTATTTAGTTTTTCAGTTTTTGTTGTTGTTGTTTGTTTTTTGTTTGTTTGTTTTTTGGGGGAGGCGGGGGTTCGCCATGTGGAGTTTTTTTCATGCTCTCGTCAGTCAAAATGAAGGCTCTAAACCAGACTTGAACAATTCTCTTCTGATGATTAAAAGCTGTAGGTGAGTTACGCCATTTTCTTGTTATCGTTTTACGACATTTTCCGACGGTTCTTGACCAAGATCGAGTTGCGCAATTTTCTTGTTGAACTTACGCAATTTTCCTTCACCATGGAAGATGCGCCATTTTGAAACGGGTATATTTGAGCATACTCAGCGTTTGGAATTCAGCTTACAAAGGCAGTAATGAGCTTTGAGCAGCGGGGTAGGCGCTTTACTAATTTCCATTATTATCATTAATGTTGCATTCAGAGCTTGTTTTTTTGTGTGTTTTTTTGGTGTGTATGTTTTTTTGGTTTTGTTTTTCTTCTGCTTAAGACATATTCCCGGATTAGCCTATAACCCAAGTTCTCAAGGTTAAATATATTTTACTGATCGCACAACACCCGTTGTTTGACTTTTGTTACTATCCTGGCATGAAAACGGACAACATTTTCTGAACGCCAAATGACAAACTGAGAGAAATCTTGAGAAACTGCAACGTCCTCTTGGACTGGAGCAGTGAGCAGAGCTTTCTTTCCAGATTGCAATAAAAAACTCATCAATATTCAAAGGGAAGTTTCGTTTTCTGCTTCAGTGCATCTTTCCAGATTATTATTTTTTTAAATCCTTTCCCTCAATACACATTTGTATATATATATTCATCTTCAAATTTTTTAGATTATTAAGTTCTAAGTGCATGCTTGTATGGTGTACACGGAACGCGCCGAGATGGCAGCAGTTCCTTGTAGCACCAGCCATGCCAGCGCTGTAAGTACACCACGCTATAAAAAAGCTATTCACTCACGTAGAATCACATGCGAGAGCAGTGAGTCTGCTCGAGAGCTGAGAATAGCGCTAAATAAAAGCGATCAATAATAATAATAAGTAAAAAGCTACCAAAACCCTCTTCAAGCTAACTACCAAACAACCTGAATAATTAACTCCGTTTCTTTCTGTCAGTTCTTTCAAATCTTAGTTGAAACATTCCTCTTTTGAAAAACCGTTTCGTCAGTCCCATTTGCCCTGAAATACCTGCGTGTGTGTGTGTGTGTGTGTGTGTGTGTGTGTGTGTGTGTGTGTGTGTGTGTGTGTGTGTGTGTGTGTGTGTGTGTGTGTGTGAAAATATTTTTTAAGCGCTTAGGACCAGTATCGGTCAAGCGCGCCAATACCCATTATTATTACTATTAAATGCACCATGGTCGGTTTTTCGCAACTAATTAGATTTAATTGCTAACGAAAAACTATAGACGTCTGTCATATTCATTGCCCAATCTTCATGGGGTTTACAGTAACAATTTTATTCATTTAACTACTTTGCCATCCCACCAAACCTTGTGGCTTTTCTTCTTGCATAAGAGAGGTAAGTAAAAGAACAACAAACCAGAAACCCATAGCAAACACACCCTTTCAAAACGGGAGTTTGCTTGGTTTTCCACAGTAGCGCCATGTATCATAAAGTTTACAACTATTAAAAGTTAAAATACACGAAGACTGTAGTGGCAGCAATTAAGAAACAACCCGATAATCCAGAGTACCTGCTCATGCAAGGCGTCAAGCTGCTTAATGTGGAAGACCACGCACCGGTCACGTTACTTTCGAAGTGCGCTCAGTTCAGGGGACGCTTTGGTCTGCCGAACGTGTCACCTAGCGCAGGGCTGCGCTCACGCCCCGCCATTAACATGTCTTCGGGTCAACAGAGAAGATCTCAGCTGCTTACGCTGTCCACTTTACCAGTCTCTAGTCGGATTTGATGGATGAGCTTGAAGGCAAAGTCAGTCTGTGCCAACACAGAGGTGGCAAACTCGACAGTGTAATGCGATCAGCTCTAAGATTATCCGGTATGCGGTCAGGAATTGATGGAAAGCATAACGTCGGTGGATGCCAATAATTATTAAAGTCAAAATGCAACGCATTAGTATGTAGTTTTATATGGTCCAAATCTGTTACTGGATATTGACTGAGCGAGTGGATGAGTGAGCGAGTGGATGAGTGAATGAGCAGGCGAGTGGGTAAGCGAGCAAATGTTAATCAAGGGAGCGAGTGAGTGGGTTGGTGAGTGAGAGAGTGAGTAAGCAAGTGGGTGAGTGAGTGAGAGCGAGTGAGTAAACGGGTGAGTGGGGAATGAGTGAGCTAGTGAGTGAATGAGTGAGTGAATGAGCGAGTGGATGAGTGAGCGAGTGGATGAGTGAGTGAGCAGGTGAGTAGGTAAGCGAGCAAAGGTTAATTAAGGAAGCGAGTGAGTGGGTTGGTGAGTGAGAGAGTTAGTAAGCGAGTGGGTGAGTGAGTGAGAGCGAGTGAGTAAACGGGTGAGTGAGGAATGAGTGAGCTAGTAAGTGAGTGAATGAGTCTAGAGTAAAATGCTATATGGATGTATACACCACACCGAAAATTCAACAATGACCTTAACACACACACACACACACACACACACACACACACACACACACACACACACACACACACACACACACACACAGTGTCTCTCTCTCTCTCTCTCTCTCTCTCTCTCTCTCTCTCTCTCTCTCTCTCTCTCTCTCTCTCTCTCTCTCTCACACACACACATACACACGTGCACACACGCCCGCTCATGTACACACACACTCACGCACTCACGCACACACACACACACACACACACACACACACACACACACACACACACACACACACACACACACACTCTCTCTCTCTCTCTCTCTCTCTCTCTCACACACACACACACACACACACACGTGCACACACGCACGCTCATGTACACACACACATTCACATACTCACGCACACACACACGCGCGCGCGCCGGGGGGTGGGGGGGGGGGGGGGGGGGGGGGCTGGGTACGGAGTGGGGTGTAGGGGAGAGGCATAGCTCCGTAATATTTTCACGCCAGTGCGTCAGCAACTGTGTCTATATTTTCATATCACACGTTATTGTTGAGAGAAGAAGAGCAATGTCCCGTCAATGTGATGTAAGCGGCGGTGGTTGGGTGAGAATCACGTTGGTCCAGCGACCCACTCAGCCGGTCACGTCCCTGTGTTGACCAAGACAATGTTAGCTGACCCCTGTCTCCCCTCCTCCACCTCTTCTCCCGGATCACTGTAGGGTGGTGGCGAAATTTGGCACGCGGGGATTTGGAGGGGCAAGATCTTCTATTTGCTACAATTGTCCGATGGCTGAATTTTTGTAGTTTTCTTGTGGAATTTCTGTATTACCTGTGTGATATTTTGGGCGGACTAGACCGGGGAGCACGTTGGGGGTGGCCCTTTGGCCAGGCGGGTAAATATAACGTTGTGGTGGAGTGAACACTTTAAAAGCTCCCCGCTACTCTTTTTAATCATATGTTGTGTGTGTGTGTGTGTGTGTGTGTGTGTGTGTGTGTGTGTGTGTGTGTGTGTGTGTGTGTGTGTGTGTGTGTGTGCTGTTTCTGTTGTTGTTTTGTATAGTATAGCCTTGTAACACCCACCCTTTGCCCCTTTGTCTTAAAGAATAACGATTTAGATATCTTTCACAGAAAAATGATGGCGTAGGGTCTGATATAACACGTCGGTCTCAAAGAAAGCAGGTGTGCAAGAATGGTGCAAGAAACCTATTGGTACCAACCATATAATTCACAATAAGCTGACAAAGCTGTTTTCTATTCTTCCAATCCCGCCTCCTTGTTTTGAAGAAAACCTCAGCCACCTCATCAGTATCCTCCACCACCATCACCATCATCATAGCTATGGTTAGGAACTTCTGTTCCGCAGATTCCTTTCTCCAAAACATTTGTATGATGATGATGCAATACTGCTTGCAGTCGAAGTAGATAAATCCTAAATAAATATCAAAGGGATGACTAGAATTGCTTGTCGAAGCTTTGACTAGATTGTGTGCAAAAAGCATGATTCAGAACGTAGGCCGTTTGTACGGGCGAGCGTGTGACTGAACCCCGTTGTCACTTTCTGCAGTCGCTGACGCAGTCTTAGAACAAAACGCGTGCTGACTGGACAGGGACACTCCAGGAATAGTACCCCCATTTATTGAAACCACCCTCCGCAAAGGAAACCCCAAGAACAGTCCGCATCAGGAGCCTTTCTGTGGCTAATCTTTTACGGAAGGGGGGGGGGGGGGGGGGGGGAGGGGTGTGGCACGACCCACAGTGTATGCATACAAGGTGCTGGGGGCAGAGGTAGGGTTGTTGCGTTTCTGCAGAAGGCGCATTCGTCTGGGAATTTAAGCACAGAAAACACACTTCGGGGAAGATAAGCCAGGGTAGATAAGCGTAGCAAGTTCAAGACATGAGCATAGGGAGATAACCATAGAGACGTTCCAGGAAAGTGTAAGATAAGAGAAAGGAAAGTGTAATATAAGAGGGAAAGTTTACCATGAGATACATTTTGGGGACGTTTTATGTAAGATACAAGAGATACACTTGAAGAAAATTTAACACAAGAGACATTTCGGAGACGTTTAATACGAGAGACACATTTCATGAGATTTTAATGTAAGAGACACACTTCGGGGAAGTTTAATATAAGAGACACACCTCGGTGAAATTTTGTGTAAGAGAAATCCTTTGGGGAAGTTTGGCATGAGACACACTTCGGTGATATTTTACACTGGAGAGACTTTGGGGGGGGGGGCTTTTTGTTTGTGTGTGTGTGTGTGTGTGGGGTGTGTGTGTGTGTGTGTGTGTGTGTGTGTGCGTGTGTGTGTGTTTGTGTGTGTGTGTGGACAAATCTAGGGCTAATTCAAAGATAATGGAAAGGGTGTCAAACGAAAGGGGGCGGACATTTACGAAGCAGGCAAATATTATGAATATTCAAAGAGACTTTTTCTCTAATCTTTATAAAAAAAAGAAGATTTGGAAGGAAGGAATGGAAGAAAAAAATGACTACTTTTATGGAAACACAACAACATCAACAATCTGAAGCGGTAGAACTGCTTATAATAAAGATACGACATTGTGAGAACATCAAAGGATTAAATTATTGGAAAGCAAGAAACGGCCTCTTGGAAAGTATCATAAACATTGCACTATATGCAGACGATTTAACGTTGTTTTTATAAGATGAGCAGGATATGAAACAGGCACTTAAATTTTGGCTGAGTTTTTCACATTCTCAGGCCTGGATTTTTTTAAAATATCGGATGAAATCAGAGGCAAAACCGCACTGAGACCTTTTTTTAGATTTGTATGGAAGACGAGACTCAAAATTCTTGGTGTGCATTTTACCTGTGACAAATGTGCTTTTCAAGTTGAAGAGAACTGGACGGGAAGGGCAGAAAATATTAAAAGAATAATTGCATGGGGGGTGGGGGGAGGGGGGGGGGGTGTGTGCTTGAGCATTGCTGGTAAAGTCTGCATTATAAAAACGTTTTTTTATTTCACAATTTGTATCATGCTGGCATTGGTAGTCCCAGATTCTGTTCTCATTCTTAAACAGAATATTATTTAGATTGTTTGGCATAAGAAAGACTGTAATCGCAAGGCCTTTGAGAAAGTGAAGAGAACTGGTGTTTATGGTGCTTTAGAAAATGGTGGACTCAACATGACCGATTTAAAACAGATGTAAGCAGCGTTTTTGCTGCAGTGGGTTGGACGTCTGTTCCAAGCTCAGGCGCTCGATAAGTGGTCGAGTCATGTTCCTAAAAATATTTTTGTACCCTTCGGAGACAAATACTTGTGTTTCTTTTCGAATTTGAAAAGCCATGCTTTTAAAGGGTTACAGATGATTACCTCTCACTTTTGGAACTCGTGTTAAAAACGTGGCTAAACTTGAATTATCACGACCATTCTATGCCTGTGTTAACTTTGTTATGGAACAACAGCCACATTAAGCATCAATGAAATGTACTTTTGTTCACGGATTGGATTACTGGGAAAATATTGTATGTAAAAGACATTAAGGGACCTAGTGGATTCATAACATTTCAGGACACATGTAACAAAATAAGGAACTCACCCAGCCGAATTCCTGAATAAATATCGTGAGAGCGGCTGTTTACACGTTTGTACACAGTCATAATATTTGTGATACAGTAGACACTAAGTTGCCAGGCCAGTCACTTTTTTGTAACAGAAAAATAAACACGGTGAAACACTTTAGAAAGGCGCTAATTTCTATGCACGACTCTGTTCCGTGTGCAAATGGCTTCTGGAGCAGGAAATTTGGATTAGAAATAGACGAACACATAATTATGGTCAATACCATCATTAGTAACGAAAGAAACAAAGTTACGGGTTCTACACTGGAAAAATTTGCATAATATTTATCCCACAAACATATTAGTTTGCAAGATGAAAGTGAGATATGTCAAATGTGCTCATATTGTAATGATGTAGTAGATTATATTGAACACTTCTTTTTCGACTGTCCGATCATTCAGAAATTTTGGAATTACACTGGACAATATATTTCAATTACTTTTGACATTCAGATCCATTGCTGTTGACGTTTTGTTCGGAATAAAACAGCATAACTGCGGAAAGGTCAAAACTAAACGAATAAATCATATTATATTAATAGCGAAAATGTATCAAAAAGTATGTAAAAAAAAGAAGACATTGTTCATGGTATTTGAAAATCAGCTCAAGCTCCGAAGTGTTTAATTGTGACAAAGCTTAAAAACTAAAATTGTGTACATTGTGAGCAAGGGGAAAAGGCATAGTGCAGGATGTACATAGTGTACATAGTGCAGGATGTACATGTAAAATAAATAAGAAAAAAAATCGTACAATGACGCGTGAATGAGTGAGCATTGTAATGATGGATGAATGTTTCTGAATAAACACCCCACAATTCAAGATTACTTGATTATCTCATTCGAGAAATTAATGATGTGTTTGAAGAGAGAGAGAGAGAGAGAGAGAGAGAGAGAGAGAGAGAGAGAGAGAGAGAGAGAGAGAGAGAGAGAGAGAGGGGGGGGGGGGCTAGAAAAAGGATATGTAACAAAAATAGATTAAGCTAGGAGGCCATTTTGTCTCCAAAGAGAAATTAAAATACATATTATGTTTAAAAAAAAGAAGGAATGTTTATCATGGGAGACACATTTCAGGGATGTTTATCGTGGGATACACATTTCAGGAAAGAGAAACAATGGACACACAGTTATGGGAAGTTCAGCACAGGAAACACGCTTCAGCGAGGACTAACAAAGTAGACACACTACAGCGAGGTTTAGTACTGGGGACACACTCCAGGGAAGTCAGCATACAAGACAATGATAGACGATGCTACTATCTATCTAATCTATGAATGGCCAATCAATAGATCAGCCAACCATCCAGCAATTAATTCATCGCCCAATAAAAATAGAAGCAGTCAAAACGAAGCTAACCAGCAAACAACTGGCGCTGGGGGTAATGCGACCCTGTGGCAGCTGGCTGTCTAAAAGAAGCCCCAAAAGAGGACCCTAAAACTTCAGTTAATCAACTAGCAGGCAGGGGACTGGAATCCAGGGACACTGACCTGGGTGATAGGCGGGCGTGTCGTTGTTTCGCTGCCAGGCGGCGGGGTCTTCCGGCCTCTGCAGAGACGGAGTCATTTGGGATGGGTGAGGAGTCGGCTTCTTCACACCGCCTGTCGTCCTCTCCATCCGCTCTACGTCGTTTTCATCGCCGCCCTCTTCGCCGTAGCCGTAGTAATCATCGCTAGGCGGGGACCAGGAGATGATGGTCGGGGACACGGGTAGTTCGGTCACGGTTGATTCGGGAATCGTGTACCAGGTTGTGGAGGTCGTTGTTGTCGCTGTTGTAGTTAGTGGCCTTGTGGTAGATGTAGTTGTTGTTGTCGTAGTTGTGGAGGGAGTTGTCGTTGTTGTATGAAGTACGGTGGTGGGAAGAGGGGTGGTGGTGGCGGGGTGGGTCTGCGGGACCCACATGGAGGAGGGTGTCAACCACGGCAACACGTTGTCTCTGGCCCACCACGGCCGAGGGGTAGTTCTTCGAGGCTGGCCACCTGGGCTCCTAGTTCGCCACCACGGCGACTTCTTCAGCCAGCCATCGGCATTTTTACCTTCATCATTACTATTCCACTCGGCGTCCTCTTTCATGCCATGTTTTGGCATAACATGGTTGCTGCGACGATGGTCATTTTCACCGTCGTTGGCGATAACGGGTCGTCGCCGAGTGGTGTCAAAGGGCGCAAAGGGAGACTTGAAAGTGGTTGTTCTTTGCTTTGTCGTCCTTTGTGGGGTGGTTCGCAGCCAATGTGCTGTAGCTTGGAGGTAGTCCTGGGAATCAGTTTCATAGTCCTCATAATCATCATAATTTATGTATTCGTAGGAGGGATAATCGTCGCTGTCAGTAGGATACTTCTCCCTGTCCGTTGGGTACACTTCTGTGTACATAGGATATTTTTCGCTGTTTGTTGGGGTTTCTTTAAACGCTGGTGGATATTCCTCGGATTCCGCTGAGTAGTTATCATCATAGTTGTCGTAGTTTGGCCTGGTGAAGGCCCACTCTGCCCAGCGCCACCGTGGCAAGCCGGAGGTGGTGTAGTCACTCACGGGAGGCGCTGAGGTCCGGTGTGAGTAGCTACTGGATGGAGAGCTCGTGTGACCCACATCCCTCCTGCCGCTGCTGTCCCTGTTGTTCGTCTTCCAGTCCCCGGTAGGTGGCCTCCTGTCCTCTCTCTGGTTGTCTGCCGCGCCACCAGTCCGTCTCTTGTTCCACTCAGTCACTGCCAGGTGTCTGTCGTCATCGCTGTTGCTCTTCCAGCTTGTGACTGCTCTGCGTCTGTTTTCGTTGCTGTTGCTGTCCCAGTCTGTGACTGTTTCACTTCTGTCGTCATTGTTCCAGTCCGTGACTGTTTCACTTCTGTCGTCATAGTTTTCATTGTTCCAGTCTGTGACCGTTTTACTTCTGACGTCATATCTTCCGTTTCTGTGCCGTTCAGTGACTGTTTCACTGCTACCGTCATAGTTTTCATTGATCCAGTCTCTGACCGTTTTCCTTCTATCGTTATTTCTTTTTCTGTCCGGGTCAGTAGCTAGTTTACTGCTGAAGTCATTTTTATTTTGATCAGTGACTGTTTCACTTCTGTCGTCATAGTTATTGTTCCAATCTGTGACTGTTTTTCTTCTGTCACCACTTCTGCTTCTGTCCCGGTCAGTAACAGTTACACTTCTGACATCATATCTGTTTCTGCTCCAGTCTGTGACTGTTTTTCTTATGTCATCATTTCTGTTTCTGTTCTGGTTTGTAATTGTTTTCCTTTTGTCGTCTTTGTCATTGTTTCGGTCCGTGACTGGTATTCGTCTTTTGTTATTGTTGTTGCTGTTGGCACGTGTGACTCCTCCACTAGATTTATGACTGTTTCTTTGTGAGACCTCTCTACTTCTGTGGTCTGCGCCGTTCCGACGTTTGTCATTGCTGTTACTACTCGTACTTGTGACTCCTTCACTAGAGCTATGGCTGTTTGTTTCTGTCACTCTTCTACTTCTGTGGTCTGCACCGTTCGACCGTTCGTTTTCTTTCCCGCTTCTATTTCTACTTTTATCATTATCAGACTCAGTCAAATGCAGATCTGTTTCTTTGCTGTCCACTGTGCAGTCGTCCCACCTGGACCCCACTAGGACGCAGTTCTTGACTTGCACGGACCATACTAAGGAGTTGGGACAGAGCATGGTGGCCATGGGCGCTCCGTGGCCGCACACTACGTACTTAGAACAGCTGCTGGGGTCCCGCACCCACTCCACCCCTCGGGAGGTGCACGGCGACTTAGGGGTGTTTCTAGACAACCGTCTGGGCCGCTCAGCCCACGTATGACTGTGTGTCACCAGCACAAGCACTACGACCTGTAGAACCTTCTGGAGCTGCTTGATGTTCATTGTTGTTGGATGAATAGAGTCGATGAAGCAGAGAACAGACGAATAACACACTGGTCATACAGGCAAGTTTTCACACACAGAGTCAGGTTCACCGAGCAGATGACGGAAAACTGGTGGGCAGTATCCGGAGAATGTGTTGAATTGATTTACAAACTAAGCGACTGCTATTGCACCGAACAAAGATTATGCCGTAAATATTTTGTACAGTTGTTTACAAGAAGAGAATATTGTCATATTTCTCAGTGAAAGAGTTGGAGTTTGTTTTTTGTTTTTTAATTTTTTTAAACGAATTATTATGTCTTTTGATCGAGGCAAGGGTTTTTCCTTTGAACGAAAAGTCGTAGGTTTGTCAATGTCAGTTCCTCTGCAAGCAACTTTAATAGATCTGTAAAATTCCAACCTTTTGAATGTTCTTCCATTTCCCTTTTAAGTCAGTTATGTCTAAAGAATTGTACAGAAGTGACTGAGCAAACTGTCGGTGTTCATATACACGTGTTTTTATTGGGTGTTTTTACTGGGTCGGAAAGGGAACACCCAACCTACAAAACTTGAATAAAATTGCAACAACAAAAAAACAAAACAAAAAACAGCAAAAGTCACCGAGATGCTCAGCTGTAAATGAGAAAACGCCGTTAAAAGCTAACGAATAAACAGCGATTCAAGAAGCAAAAAAAAGCTTTCTACATAGTGAACATCCCGCATCGCGAAATCAACTGGGCAAGAGAAGAAAGGTGGAGACAGTACCTGGGTGCTGGCTCACCAGGGGACTTCCCCTAGTTTTTCACTTGCACGAGCATGCCCCGGACTCTTTTTGGCACAGGGCGGACCCTAGGATTTGGGGGGATCAAGCCTCACAAACACTGACCGAGTCAGCGTCCCAGCTCTTTGCCGTGACACACACAACATGTCAGGATGTCCAACTGAACATTTGCCTGGTCTCTTTCTTCTCTTTTCCTCTATTCTTTTTCTTCACCTGCGATGTTTTGTGGTACAAAGCGTGAGTAAATGTGAACAGCTCAACCTGCACAAGCGTTCCTCCAACATTGCAGAAATCGCACAATTCAATGCACAGGTTCAGGCTACAGCATTTGTCTTGCGCTATTTAAAGACACGGGACACTTTGATAAGATTTAAATCAAGGCTGACCTATTAAACGTTACTTTCGAATTCTTCAAAAAAATTATTGCTCCGCTTATTAAAAACAGCACAGAATGTTAATTCCAACCACTGCTGAATTGGTTTTGGTTCCAGTACTTTCTTTCACTGTTCAGGTCAGTTCAGTCTGCTGGAATATCTTCTTCAAATATTGTTTGTCTATCTCTGTTTCCGATGATAAATGTTCATGACCAACGAACAAATTTATGTTGGTGGCACTTCAAGCAAGCACTTCAAGCAAGCACTTCAAGTGGATGTCGATGTTAATCACACCGTGGACGCCACTTAACTGCTCAGTCCAGGCCTGTGCGCCGCGTCATGTCTTGGTTTTAAACTGCAGTCGTGTGCCAGGCGGGAAAGGCCGGCAAACAGGGCCGTGCTCGTGCCATGCCAGGCACTCCGAGGCTTTCCCCCCATCACCGGACTTCCCCTCACCGCTAGTAGCCGCTTCAGTGACACTGGACACTCTTTGCCCGCACTCTTTGCGGCGTCCCTGTCAAACGCGTCTGTCACACGCTTGGTACATGCCGTAGGCTTTGATCCCCGCAGGGGACAGCGTGGCGGTAGGGTTTTATCCTTAACACAATATGGCTCTGGGGTTTTATCCTTAACACAATGTGGCTTTTGGGGTTTAATCCTTAACACAATGTGGACGTGGGGCTCTATCCGTAACATGGTGGACAGTGTGGATGTGGGGTTTTATCCTTAACGCAGTCAATACTGTAGAACCAATACTGTGGCCGTGAGGTGTTATCACAATGTGTCCGTGACACAATGTGTCCGTGTTCTATTATTAATACGACGGATAGAGTTGGTGTGGGATTTTATCCTTAACATTATGGACAGGGTAGCCGCGGAGTTTTATCCTCAACACAATGTGGCCATGAGGTTCTACGATGGTGGACAATGAGACTGTGGGGTTTTATCCTTAAAGGACAAGTCCAAGGTTTGGGGTGATTTTTGACACGATTTCCGTTAAAGCTCGCTGAGAACGATGATGTAAGTGAAACTGTGATCTGAGGGTCATAAATGCACGAAAAAAAGTCATTTTCTGTCGTACCGAAAGCGTCGCCATGACGCCCAAATCACGTGACCATATGCCTACTACGTCACTCTAGGGAGTCGCTGCAAAATGGCCAACTCGAGCTCCGAAGACGAAACTGATACTTTGCCCGAGAGACCCACAAGGATACAGCGGTATCAGTTTGAGCCTGTCAGGCAGGATTTTGAAAGAGTACCGGAACATCGTGTCAGCTTCGAAGCAAACCCCATGCGGTATTCCATGGGGTTTGCGAAATGGCACTCACAGAAGTGCTCGCTACACAAATGGGCGTGATGCGGCGCAGCAAGAAAGTCAGCTGGTTTGAATTGTATAAATTTAATCCACTTTCGCCTCACTGCGGGTCGATTGCGCGGGAGCTCGTGCATTGTTATACCTGGGGTCGTCTGCGAATTGTTACAGTTCGCGGCAACACAGTAGGCCGGCATAGGTAACTTTTTTGTCGACCACACGCATACACAATTTACTGAAGAATCTAAGCTGGCAACCGCACTGACTCCCCAGACTGACGTCACTTCCAGGAAAGTCACGTGACTGATGAAGAACCCGAGACTGTAGAGACTACAGAAAATAAAATCGATTAAAAACCCACTTAAACATTTTTTTACTTTTTTTATTTCATTAAATCTGAAACTAGTGACTCATTTGTCAATCATCTCGATGGTCATTTTGCATACTTAAAAACCTTGGACTTTTACTTTAACATTGCGGACAATGTAGCCATGCGGTTTTATTCTCAACACCAGAGCCAGTTACATCCAAGGAGGCCCGATTCTTAAACGAAAGAAGAAGAGGAATGTGGCTGTAAGTATTTACCCTCCACAAATTTGACAGTGTGGGTGTGGAGTTTTATCCTTAGCACAATGCAAATGTGGCTGTAGGGGCTTATCCCAAACCGACTGGATAATGTGGCTGTGGGGGTTTATCCTTAATAAAACTGGTTGCGGGCTTTGATCCTCCCAGGGGACAATATGGCTGTGAGGTTTGATCCTAAAGGCAGTGAGTCTGCTCGAGAGCAAAGAATAGCGTTATATAAAAGCGATCAATAATAATTATTATAATTGTTCCGGCAGACAATATGGCTGTGGGGAGTTATTTTCCGCACACTGTGGCTGAGGTTTTATCCTGAACACATTGGGCAATGTGGCTTTGATCCTAACGTGGACAGTGTGGCTGTTGGGTTTTATCCCTATATTGAACAATGTGGTTGATCTTTTTTAAAATTTTTATCCGCGTTTATGCTGAACTTGAATGCAATCCGCTTACCATTCGGCCGCCACTTGGGCAGCGACATTCCGTCTTCGAGAGTTGACTTAACGTGTGCTGTATTTTCGTATATTCGAAGACTGGTCTGGTTACCAATGCTTGGGATTTTTAACGTGCACAAAGACGTTGATGCACGCGATTACATGCGAAAGTACGAACACCGCGAGCAGCGTGCCGGACCCGACGCTCAATCCACTGAGCCACATCCCCGCCCTGAAAGTGTTAACAAATCTGAAAAGTGCTGTTTAAGTGGAGAGTTATTAACTAAGTCGACAATTATTAACGAGGTCCACAAAAGGTATCAACCAAGTGTTGGTAAAGTTGATAACGCTGGCAAGTGTTAATAAGATTGGCAAATGTTAACAAATTGGCATGTGTAAAAAATCAACAGCGGTTAACAATTTTTGACAAGTGCTAATAAGGTCCCAAGATATTGCTGAAATCGACACGTGCTATCAAACCGTCTTATTAACCGATGACAAAATCTAAAACTGTTAACCATTATGACAAGTTGATAAAGTTGACAAATGTTGACAAAGCAAAAAAATGTTAACAGTTGTCGCACTGGTTTAAATGTTTAAAGGCGGTTTTAAGCAACTTTCTCAACATCTGTTGACTTTGTCAGCATTTGTCAACTTTATGAACACTTTGTCAAAACTGTTAACAAAGTCGACAAGTGTTGAAAAAGTGAACAAGTCGTAACAAAGTCGATTAGCTAGTGTTGAAAAACTCGACAAATGTAGACCAAGTGTTGAAAAAGGCGACCAGTATTAACCTAGTGGACCAGAGCGGCGAGCCGTGGGCCACACCATACAGCACAGCTCGCCCCCTCCACCGCGGGCAGACGTTAACCTGCCACAGGGCACCGGCCGAGCGCACTGGGCTCATTTGTCTTGGGACACACAAACACTTTGCTACCGGAGTGATGTTTCAATTTGAACGCGCAGAGTGACGCGCGATGCTGTGTAATCTTGACCATCACCGTTGACAGCTTGTTTTCTCACACCTGTTTGTCCAGCGTCACAGCATTAATCAGCAACTCTTTTGTTCTTTTGCTCTGTGCCCTCATAGCTCTTAAAAAGGGTTGATATTTACTGATTTGTTTTTCTGTTCTTGTGTGTGTGTGTGTGTGTGTGTGTGTGTGTGTGTGTGTGTGTGTGTGTGTGTGTGTGTGTGTGTGTTTCTTTCTCGCTGTCTCCTTCAATTCAAATCTAAACAGGGCCCGTTAATCAGTTAAAACCAACAAAGGTATACATTCAGAACTCTTTATAAAAAATACATAATTTTAAGCTCACCTGTTGTGTATTGCTTTTATTGTTATTGCTTTGTTTTGGTTTTTCATCACATACTGAGAGAATGAGTGAAAGAATTGTGTCCCTTGAACACACTAATTAGATGTGTGTGGGTGGGGGGTGGGGGGGGGGGGGGGGGGGGGGGGGGGAGGAGACAAAAAAACTAACAGAAAACAAAACAATTGATTTTCTTTACAATGTTGACAGAAAATGGCACAAAATGTGCAAAATATGGATGCAAAATATAGCATAATAAATAAAGCCAAGTCTTTCTCTTCCGCCCCCACCTCCCCTCTCTCTCTGTGGAAAGCTATTAGAAAAATTAAGGGTAAAGGTGGTTTCCTATTCAATTAACCATTTAAAAGTTAACGGTAAACTTATTACCGACAAAAAAGTAGTGGCGGAAGCACTAGCTATTAATCTGTCAAAACAATCCTCGACAGATAACTATTCTTCCGAATTTCAAAAGATTAAAATGTTAAAAGAAAAAAGACGTCTGGATTTCTCTTCAACAAATGAAGAGGATTATAACATACCTTTCTCAATGACTGAATTAAAGCAGTCATTGCAGAGAGCCAACGACTCGGCCACTGGTTTGGACCAGGTCCATTACCAACCTTTAACCCACCTTCCAAATTCGGCTCTATCTGCTGTTAAATGTTCTGGGAAATTGGCTGTTTTCCGCCATCGTGGCGCAAAGTGGTAGTCGTTCCCATTCCTAAACCCGGTAAGGACCACTCGGATCCCGGTAATTTCAGACCTATAGCATTAACCAGCTGTTTGTGTAAGACGATAGGAGAGGATGATCAACGCTCGCCTCATGTGGTCCCTGGAGTCGCAGGGTCTTCTTTCCGAGAAGCAGTGCGGCTTCAGGAAGAACCACAGCACGTTAGATCATCTAGTTCGTCTCGAAACGTTTATTAGAAATACCTTCGTTAAAAAAGAACACGTCTTAACCATTTTCTTTGACCTTGAGAAGGCTTACGGCACAACGTGGAAGCACGGCATTCTGGCGGACCTCTGGGATCTCGGTTTCAGTGGCCACCTCCCCAGGTTTATCCAGAGCTTCTTGTCTGAACGCTACTTCAAGGTTAGAGTGGGTTCCATTCTGTCTGAGCTGCACGAGCAGGATATGGGGGTCCCGCAAGGTAGCATCCCATCTCCGGCCCTTTTTAGCATTAAGATTAACAATATTGTGAAAGCTGTCTTGAAGGATACGGATTGCTCCTTGTTTGTGGACGACTTTGCTTTGTGTGTGAGCGGAAAGACGTTAAACAGAGTGGAGAGAGCTATGCAGCTGTGTGTTAACAGCGTCCAAGAGTGGGTGTCAGAGAACGGCTTCAAGTTCTCCACCTCCAAGACAGCCTGCATCCACTTTCACCAACAGTACGTTTTTTTCCCAGACCCTAACATTCTTCTGGGAAAAACGCCTATAACAGTAGTCAAAGAAGCGAAATTCCTGGGCCTTATTTTTTTTAATACCAAACTCACTTTTAAAAATCACGTGCGATATCTTAAATCTTCTTGTCAGAAGGCTGTGGATATTTTGCGTGATTTTACTGATTGGGGAGCCGATCGTATCGTCCTGCTACGCCTTTACCGTGCGTTAGTCCGCTCCAAATTGGATTATGGATGCATTGTGTACGGATCGGCCCGTCGGTCGGTTCTAAAGCAATTGGATCCGATCCACTATCAGGGCTTACGTATCGCTTTGGGGGATTTTCGCACTTCTCCTGCCCAAAGTCTCTATGTGGAAGCACAGGAACCATCCTTAACCTCTCGCCGTTTAAAACTGTCTTTAAATTATGTTCTTAAACTAAAACCTTTGCCGGAGAACCCAGTTGTGTCTTTGAGCCTGAAAACATCAAATTATTTGAAGAATCGGAGTCTTCTTCCACACTTGGAGAAATCTAAACTTGACCGAAACCTGATTGACGATGCTCCCTCGTTGGACATCGCCCCTTGGAAGCTTTCAGCTCCAGCAGTCCGTCTTGACTTAGCCAGATTTGAAAAAGAAACAACAAACTCGGAAACACATAAACAGTTTTATTTGCAACTTACTTCCGAATATCCTTCATCGGAAACATTTTTCACGAATGGTTCTAAAACAGAGGCAGGAGTCGCGGCGGCTGTCTCCACAAAATATCCCAGGAAACCTTTGACTTGTCGCCTTCCGGACGACAACTCCATTTACACTGCAGAACTACGAGCTATTCTTTTGGCTCTAAAACGTATTTATTGTTCTAAAAGAAAATCATTTTTAATACTGTCTGACTCACTTTCATCACTAAAAGCTATATTTAACCTAAAGTATGAACACCATATCTTGGTCCATATTCTAGAACTGTATATGGATTTGACCAAAGATGGGATAGGAAATTATCTTTGTCTGGGTCCCTGGCCATGTGGGCATTAGGGGTAATTCAGCTGCAGACGCTGCAGCTAAGGATGTCCTTGTTGGCGACACCTCGGTTGAGCTCATCCCATTCTCAGACTTGAAATCACGTGCCAACAAATATATATATATAAATTGTGGCAGTCTGAGTGGGATGAGCTCCCGGGAAATAAATTACACGAAATATTCCCAGTTTTAAAACAATGTGTTGTTTGTCCTCGGACAAATAGAAAAGAAGAAACTGTTATATCCCGATTGCACATTGGCCATTCTTTTATGACTCATTCCTTTTTATTGAAGGGTGAGGAACCGCCAATGTGCATCGGTTGTGATGAACTTTTAACTATTGAACATATTTTACTTACTTGTTCAAGTTTTATTGAAATAAGACAGAGCCACTTGACAGCTCAATCATTGCGTGTGTTGTTTCAGGAGAAGATTTTTAACTTTTTGAAAGAAATTAATATTTTTGGAAATAATTAAATTCGAGATGACTTTTGGTTATGTTTGCGTTTTACTTTTTAAGTATGATTTTAAAATTGTACATATACCAGTTTTAACACGCATACACTTTTAAAAAGTAATATATGATGACAAAAGGTGTATCGCCCTGATATAACCGCACTGGTTGACTGGGCGTAAAACACCAACTAACTAACTAACTAACTAACTAACTAACTAACTAACTAACTAACTAACTAACTAACTCTCTTATGCTATACAGAAAGTTGGAGTAAACAATAAAGGCAGTAAATAATAGTATGACTGTTTATTCGTACGAACACGGCATTTTCTATATGCATGTAACACTTCACACTGAATACGATCTAGGAACAAACTTCAGAGAAAATACGGCAACGCTGAACTTTGTTATTTTGGCTCTCCTGTAAGATTAAAATTACAGAAAGTTTTACCAAAACAGGTATGAATGGGTGAAACATATCGCTTTCAATGAAAGGGTGTTTTATCTAATGTGTAAAAGAAATAAAAAGAACCTAAACTTACTGGTATTTCCTTGTTGATTTTACATCGAATCTAGAAACAAATTCGTGACGATTTACAGAATGATGTACAAAACACCGTCAGGTCTTACAGCAGGGCTGGTGACTGCCGCGGTGTCATCGACATTTCCCTGGGTGACCTCAACATGCACTTCTCGGGCCGAACATCAAAGAAATAGCGACGTGCGACAGGCGACCCAGGACATCTGACGGTGTTTTGTACATCCAGTCCCGCTAACCGTCACCCACAAAACTAGGTTTATTTGTATCAACGAAGCATTTCAAAGCAAAATCCTTGATTTCAAGTTGCTATTTTCAACTCGTATGCCCGTTGAACAAACCATGTTTTGAGAGGGCTAGTTCATTTAACAGTCTCCAGGATGAGGCCAGTGTTGCCAGAGTCATCACCCCCCCCCCCCCCCCCCCCCCCATCCCGCCTCTCTCTCTTTCTCCCTGAGGCTTGTAGATTGCTTTAAACAGGATTGACATGTTGCTCTGGATTCAAACAGTTTTTACAACGTATACTCTAATTTCCATGAGTCATTAGTACTAAGTCCGTATCTTTGTACGTTTAACAACATATGCGTGCGGAGAGTATTTGTAAGTTTCAGAATTAGAATGTCTGCATTGCTCACGACAGGGATATAATCGTCCATTCTGTAATACGCCAGAAACAGCAGTACGTGTTGTTGTTGTTGTTTCCCCCCGCCAAAGTACCATTGACAGCCATCTATGTTTAAATTTTCCTTATTATTGGCTAACACGATTCCACCACAGATAAAATTGTCCATCTTTGTTTTTAAAGCTTTAAACATTAGAAAAACTAAGTTTTAGTCTGCCGTGAGAATTCAAATTGCCTGAATGTTCACTCCTGTTGTTATGGGCCGGAGGCCTAGTCAGTAAAATAGTCTCTTCTCTTCTCTGTCTGTCTGTCTGTCTATCTATCTATCTGTCTCTCTCTCTCTCGCTCGCTCGCTCTCTCGCTCCCTCCCTCTCTCTCTCTGTCATCAATATTTATAACAAGCATACATAGTTTGAATTCACAGTTTCCAGGCTGGTTAACAACAGTTCACTGAATATTTCAATGAATCGACGTTCATGAGTTCTTCTTCTTTTTCAAACTCTAAATAGGATTTTTTTAAATTCCCGATAAATACAATTTTCAGTTTTACATTTCTAACACATTTGCGATCTTGAAATTTGTTGAAGATCACCTAAACGAGTATGAACAGGTTTTTCAAACTTTTTTGTGCTTCTGTATTATCTGGTAAATATCCTTGCAAATGAAGAGTGTTGTTGTTGTCTCTGTTTGTCTATCTCCCCCTCTTCAGACTGGGCTTTTTGCGCTCCTGGAGTGGTTTTGTTGGAATCCAGTCGGTTTTAACGTTTTCTTTATTTTGTTTTTGATATGATTATTGTCGGTGCATCCCTCACAGACGTGCACTTGGTGGACTGGAAAAGAAACAACGCGTATGTTTATTACATTTATTTTATCTTACACACACACACCACACACACACACACACACACACACACACACACACACACACACACACACACACACACACACACAAACACACACACACTATATGGTAAGACTTTAATGACGAAACACATTTGATCGGTGGAAAACAACTCACTGATCCATCATCAGCACGGTCAAATCATGAAACAGCAGTGAAAAATGCACGCACCACTTCATCAAAAACAGACCACCACTGCTCCATGTGGTGGTCTGTTTTTGATGAAGTGGTGCGTGCATTTTTCACTGCTGTTTCATGACAAGAAATTGGAAGCTGGGATAAAGCCCACACGGGTTAGTTGGATTTGTACTAGTCATTCGGCACACCCGTTTCTGTTTCATGCACCTAATATAGGGTGGCAAAATGGCCTGACACCAGCACAGGCAGATGGGCCTGCCCTCACGTTGTTAGTAAGGCATGGTCAGATGTCCCGGGGCGTCCCGGACAGAGATCAAGCTGTAGTTCTGCCTTGCTTTTGCACGCTGAGATTGCCTAAACTGATCCATTTTCCAACACATTTTTCTAAATGCTAAACGAAATGTCTGTAATTTCGACAACAAAATTGTTTCCTGTTTGTAAGCATATAACAAAGACGTATAGTCTTCAACAGAAGTGGACGAATTACATCCCTGAAACCTACCCTGGTTTTCCTCACTTCAACGACATATGCATTGTCACTGGTGTCTAGTAAATTCCAGTGAAAGCATGACAAAACAATGCGATTACCTCTCTCTCCCTCCCCCCCCCCCCTCTCTCTCTCATGCCCCTCCCACCCCTTCCCCCTCCAAGACACACACACACACACACCCTTTTTGTCTCATCAGTATGAAGGCAGATTTGCAAACAGCCAAAGACTGTCGAAACAAGGTGTAGCACCACGTGTGTGAGGCCTGTACTAAGGGTAATAATACTGCACACAACTTCACCTGGCATGTACAGGTTGTCTAGTTTGATGGTCCACCTTTCCCTGCCACGCGGAGAAAGACACTATCAACAAAGCTTCTTCACCTATTTGTCTCTGTCTGACAGTACCTTGTGATGTTTCACATATATTCCTTAACGTATACAAATGCTAGTTTTTTCAAATGTTTGTAAGGCCAAATTGCGTTACAACAGTGAAAACAGTGAAGGAAAGCTGTCATATGTACCACTGGCATTTATTTTATTTTTTACTTGTTTTACTTGCTTATCAGTTTGAGATTGTAGACTCTCTTTTTCCGCACTGATCACCGAAAGACGAATAACCGAACTCTTCGTGCAGAGTGCGCCAGTTGTTCCGAGCATCTTTCTGCATTGACTAGTAAACCAGCAGCACCCACCGCGCACAGACCAGGTGATGCGATGACGGCACGGCCATTGAAGCGATCACTTCTAACGCTGTAGAAAACAATGCGGACAGAAAAGCCCAGACGCCCTAATGGAGACATTCCATTTTGAGTTGACCAGAGAGTGTGCCGCTTTTGTCGCAGCTTAGCAGGACAATAGTAACAATGCAGAACTTGTGAAAGAGTCTACTGAGTTCTGAGGTGAAAATTAATGTTTTAAATAACGATTTACAAATGTGTCATATAGCTGGTGCGTCAGTAATACTGATAAGGTTCCAAGCTCTGAAGTCAGCGACATAAGTGCTTTGGAATTAAGTCTGGGCACTCATCTTTATTCCCAGTTCTGTTATTCAGCCATTCTCCGCTAAAGCGGGACTCCAGTTTGTTGAGTATATCCGAATAAACTATAATACAAAGAGACGGAAGCCACACACAGTTAATTTTGTTTAGTTGCCCACATTCTTCGCAAAATTATTTTCATAAGATTCGCGTGGATACCAAAGTCAAAATCAAAATCACAAGACCTTAATAACAAGTATATAAAATTACGTCGAAGAGGTTATTTATTTATTTATTTAATGTTTCCCCGGATCTTCGGAGTGAGACAATACGACCAGCTGGAGAGAATGATGAAACATCTGATGAAACAGCGTATACAGCTGAACTGAGAGATTTGTTTGTGTATTATACTAAAGCATAGACTTTCGGTCCAAAATTGCGTCACTAATGCAAATACAATCGCCCGTCCACTGTTCTAAGAAAACGACCACAAACAATATCGGAAATAACCTAATACAGCACAGCGGATGATGGATGTGTGTGTGTGTGTGTGTGTGTGTGTGTGTGTGTGTGTGTGTGTGTGTTGTGTGTGTGTGTGTGTGATAGTGTGTGTGTGTGTGTGTGTGTGTGTGTGTGTGTGTGTGTGTGTGTGTGTGTGTGTGTGTGTGTATGTGTGTGACGTCTCGCGCGCGTGTATGTGTGTGTGCGCGCGTCGTAAATATACTCATGTGTGTATCAGATCACTGCAGAGTAATTTTAACTACTCTGGTACTACAGACTCAATTATCAGCAAACGTCAGCAAGGCGCGGTCGGTGACATGTGCCGTCAACCCTGTTTGTTGGCCAATGATGGCGTGTCGGCAACAAGGGTACAAGATGACCTGATCCAAACGCTGTGTGTGGTTGTTACTGAGGAAACCCGTTTCCCTCACACAGCAAATGACATGACGTCAGACGAGGTCAGGCCAAAGTTTGCGCGTGAAGCGCGCGGTGTGGCTGACGGGGTGTTGTTGCAGCTGGTGTCCGTCATCTGGTCGCCAGCGGGCGCCCCGAAAGCCAGCGATGGCCCCATCAACCCTTTGGCGCGTTCATTCCTTTCGCGTTCCAGTTTGGTCTTCAAGGCAGACTTCCTCTTCTGTCGGCCGTTGTTTCCTCGTGCCAGCTGCTCCTCGGCCGTCAACATCAGGTCGTTGTCATCCATAGCCACGCTCCACTTGTCGATGTCTGTATTGTTCGGGCTCTTGTCCTCAGCCACGGCGGCTGCACTCTTGACTCGCATGCGAGCAGGCGCGCTGTGGATCTTGGACGACGACGTGTCCATGACCTCCCAGTCCGAGTCCGAGTCGGACAGGGCTGTGGACTGTCGCTGAAGAATCAGTTCGCTTCTCGGTACCGGGCCATTGACGTCTCGACGACTCGTTTTGGATATCGGCCTTTGACCCTGCATCTGAACACTGCTGTACCCCGCAGATGACTCGACGGGTGTGAAATTCGACCTTGAACTCGCTTTGCTGCCAGAAAATGTCACGTTTCTAGAATTCTGGACGTTGCTGCTGTGTTGAGAACAGAACGCTCCACCAACACCTTGCTTAAGCTTGTTTCTAGAGCCATCTTGAGCCCGTTCAGAAAGGTCAGTTCTGGTGCTTTCAGACTTTACTGTTTGAGACAATGCTGAAGCAGTGACGTGTTTCAACTGGTCAATTTCTCTGTCCCTTTCCTGCAGCTGCCTCTGCAATTCAGAGATTCTTTCGGCTTGATCTGACACTTGGGCAGACAAATCTAGAATGACCTTGAACTTTGACGACTCCTTGTCGTCATCTTCCCTGTCCAGTGCTGCCGCTGTCATGGACTGTTTGTCAGCTGGCAAAAAGAAAAGACAAAGAAAGAATAATAAACAAATAAGCACACACACACACACACACACACACACACACACAACCCCACACACACACAAACAAAACGGCACAAGCGTGAGACAAAAATAAGGGGAAATACATTAATCATAAATTAATTGTTTGTTTGTTAAGCTCAACCAAAGCGGAGCCTTTTGACATGTAAATTTAACTTTCCCACCATTATCCTGCAGTCGGTATACAGCCCTGTTTCACTACAATTTGCTTTGTTCTGAACAAAAGATGGTTCTCGAAAGCGAGAGGCGGTCTGTAGAGAGGCGTTCATATGCACGGAGCTGACCAGGAGAAATGTCCATGTCCGAAAGAAGGGAATGCCACACCAGTTTCGTTTCCTTATGCTGGGCACTAGCTACTAGCTCAACAAACTGACTTTCTGACTTGACTGTCACTGGTGCTGCTGCCAGGTTGTGTAATTGAAAGGAGAAAAAAAATCTCAATGAACAAAACTACAAATTTGGGGGGGGGGGGGGGGGGGGGGGGGGGGGGGGGGGGGGGGGGGGGGGGGGGGGATCATTAGACCAAAGGCACAAACGCCATGACCTCAGAGTTCAGGAGCTGTGTGAAAGTCGAGGTGGCCGTCCTGGTCGTTACGTCCTAACGAGCCTTATGGTTTCCATGGACGTAAAGCAAAGCAATACTGACCCGTGCTTCGGTATTGGTCACAATTTGTCCCTAATATGTCAACCGACATCCGAGGACATGAAGCTCTACTTCATCATCACATCTACGGTTGTCCAAGGGCATGCTCCCCTCAGAGAAGAGTTTTTTTGTTAGTTTTTTTGTTGTTGAAGTTGGAGAGGGAACTAATAACTTGACTTTATACACTAACATACTGAAAATTCATGAGAAACAAACAGAAACTTTGTCATGAACACTGGCCATTTTCTAATTCCAAAAATGATATTCTTCCCAAATCATAATTATGTACAACAGGCCTCAACACATCTGAAACCATCTACAAGTTCAAAAGACACTCTCAAACCCAGTTCTTCAAAATCGAAACAAACTATTTTGGTCTAAAAAACAACAAACAACTAAACAACATCAATAACAACAACCAAAAGAAGGCCATTTCCATATATTATTTTATTGTTTGAACAGTTTAATATGTTGCTGCTTTCCATTTCTCTTTGTCTTAAATGTGTCCTTGTTATTGGGCACTGTGGACGCAGAAATATTGAGGTCCCCTATTTTAAAAACCCAGACTGACGAATGTTTTCCCTTAAAAGCACGGAGTAGGTCAGAATAAAAGCCAAGTATGCTTAGTCAGTGCCATAATTTCTTCCTTGTCCTAATTTCCGCTTCCCCGGTCCATTCACCTTCATTTTTCCAAATCCTCTCCACACTTTTCAATTGCGTTAGTCTTGGCTGAAGCGAATTCCCGCGTTAGCCTGCGAAATAAAATAGGTCCGCTTCCCCATAGTCAATTGATTTAAGCAGGTTCTCATGTTGAGGGGCCTGCAGAATATAACTAGGCACCAAAACGTGTGTTACTGTGCCTCAAACAGGTGATTTAGACATAGTTGTGATCTGATCAATTGTTCTTTAATTTTGTACTGAATGCGTTAAGGTGAATATGTCTGGAAGTATCTTTTGCAATTGTGGATAGTGAAATGTGCTAATTATTGACTGTTTTGGCTGGGATGTTTTGCTATTGATTGTGTTCTGTGTATAACAGTGAGCCAGTTTTTTGCTGTGTCTTGTTCCTTGCTTTTCGAACTGGTGTGAAGAAACTGTGACTGTGATTTGTCCTGAGGTGACCTTGTGGGGTTTGATGAGACATACAAATCCAAGAACTAAATAACTTAAACATGTCAATGGTCCAGTCCTGATATGGTGGATGAAATATGTGAGTATATACCGAATCTGCATGAGAATCACACACGGGCGCTACTTTATGAATGACTGCAGAATTTTGAAACAAAAGAACCCATCAGAAGAGACTGATGTAAGATCCTCAAAAAAGCGAGAACACCAAATCCGTCAGCAACCACAATGTTGCCCAGTGACAGATGTCTTTTTTGTGAAAAGACTCGAAAACAAGGAAACAACATGTTGAAAACATTAGTCAAATGTATGACAAAAACAGCTGAGGATTCTGTCAAAGAAACAACCAAAAGAAAACAAGATCAGCACATCCTTTTGAAGGTGCAAGATACGACTTGGCTGCTCGAGAAGCACTTACCATGCCACCTGTCGGAGAGATTACACTCGAGAGGATGACAAGACACCAGGAAACCATCAAAGACCATAAAACCATTGAAGAGCAAGCTTCCAACCAGACCATATATTTTCAGTACATCTTCAGTATGTTATGGGCAGAATCGTTTAGAGATAAAGAGATTACAACGTTACGGAAACATTATGAAACTGGAACATTCCATGCATCTTCTCTGTAGAGGTAAATAAGTGATAGATGTCAACAAAATGTGTCAACACACCTAAACTTTGTTGAACAGTCACAATGCCACCATGCAGAGATGCATTAATAATGCACATCGAAAGGACCAACTTTCAAGCACTCTTGATATTCCGCAGTTAAGGCAACTAAAAAACCCCTTCCTCGAGCAGATGGCCTGGCTTGCATACTGTGAATGGAAAAGTGGGAGGTATACTGGACAGACTGTTTCTTCATGCCACAAGACCTAGTTGAAATCCAGGTGGAGTAGCCCCAAAAAGGGAAGATGACGATCAAGAATACCCAGAACTTGAGAATCTTGATGGCTTCATGTTTGAGGCTGACATATATGTCTAAGCTGGACATTCAGTGTCACTCAAAGCACGGGACATTCAGGTTTGGGAACCTTCTATGGCACCGGCTTTGGTACCTGTGGCTGGGAAAAATACACTCAAGCTATAATGATAAGCAGTATGAAATATGGAGAGTAATGCATTTAATAAAATTTGTTATCAAAGTCAGATAACAATTTTAGAAAGTCAGTGATGATTTGTCAAATCACTGACGGTGTGGACAATCACTTTTGTGAATATCTTTAATATTTTCTAGCTGTTCATCTGTATTCTTGGCATAATAGCAAAGAGCCTGCTGACTGCAAGATGATACTAGAAACTGTCCAGCAGTTGCATACTGGATTAAGCCAAACCAGAGGTGCCACCCGGTGGCATCAGTTTAATGGCTCCTAACCCTAAACTGTTTTATTCAGATATAACAGGCAAAACAGGTAAGAGCATGTTTCTTGCCTATCCATGGGGTGTAGAGTACTGTGAAACTGATTTCAGGTTAAATGGTGGTAGACCAGTGAATAAGCCAGCACCTTCAGCAGTTTTGTGGAAGTAGTTTATTGAGGTTTGAACATATGTGCATTTTTGTAAAAGGTTGCTTAACTTTTGAACTTGAGTATATTCTATTCCGTGACGTCATCCATTAATGAGGTGTTAATCAAACATTCTCTGTGACTGTCTTAGTCACTATGATACATTTGGTGGTAAATGAAGCACTTTTGTTCAATATTTTTACACGAGCATTGTACAAAATTACGCAATTTTCTTTTTTAATGCTTCATTAATCCCTCACGCGGAATTCAGGCCACAACACCTGGGTAAAACAATAGCAGCCGCAAGAGCAGCACTACCCATTGATACCAGCATGTGCAGTATTTTTGTGTGTCCAAAGAATGATATAGCTGCCTGTTGTTTGGGATTTGTAAGGGGCACGCCCATTTTAATACATGCGATTCAGTAAACTGCTATGTACCATCTCAGATAATCCCAAAAGCCGAGTAGTTCATCTTGCAGACAAGCAGATATTGAAAAGACACATACTGAGCTATCAAAAAATCATTGTTTTAAAATCCCACGGGGGGGGGGGGGGGGGGGGGGGGGGGGGGGTTAATACCTGGCCCATGGACTAACAGAAAGACAACTCACGTTTTTGTTGTTCCACATAAGAGACAATACCAAGCCATGGTCAGGAAGAGTTACTTCCCATCTATTACAGACTACGGCCAGACAGAGCAGGATCTCCGAACTACTGCTGTTTGGAGAGAGAAGGGGGGGGATTCGTTTCGCTCTCTAATTTTGAATGCCAATAATCATAAGAAATCAATGTACCTGCCTATCAATGTATTATTACTATTAAGTGATCTTAAGCTGACACTGAAAGGGGAAGCCGGGGATGTCTGATGTCTCCCTCCAAACTCCAAGCATTGGTTTACGACATCCTTTTGGAGGAAGGCGCCGGAAAGCGATGCTCGGAGTGTGGTCATCCTCCTGTGTGGAATCTCAGGGCTGTCATTTGATTCCCCTTTCCTATCTCCTCTCTTGTTTTTTCTGCCTAGTCCTCTTGCTCTTTCTGACGTCATTTTTCTGCTAATGGTCCATGCTCCTGACTTTTTTCTCTCAGAAAACTCAAATTGTTTTCGTTAAGGGTTTGGCTTTTTTGTATGGCTCTTGTTGAGCAGCTAGGAGATGATAGTTGGTAGGTGGTATGAGCAGCTTGCTGTCATATGGCACTGGTATTTGCCATTATGCATTTATATACCATTTTTTAATTTTATATTGTGTCTGTTCATTCCTTTTTTATATTTTTCTTTAACCTCGTATCAATAAATTAGACGGAATGGTTGACGATACCAGCATGTCCTAGCCTTATGTGTTCTTTTAACAGAGGTAATATTGAAGGGACTAACTCTTTGAAAATTTGTGTCTGATGTTTGTGTATGTATGATTTATGTTTGCGAAATGATTGGTTTTGTAGATTGACTTGGTTGATATATATATATATATATATATATATATATATATATATATATATATATATATATATATATATATATATATATATATGTGAGAAGAGTTTAGACTATGTGTATTTGCTTATGACCAGAGTTTGACTGTCCTGAGGTGACCCTGTGTGTTTGACAGGACATTAAAATCCAATTACTGCTGACACTGAAAGGCATCCTCTTCATTTCAAACTTTGTCAATAGTTCCCTACAAATGGATCCACCCTATCAAAAATAAAGCAGATGGCAGCTTGGTGCTGACCTTATTAAAAACACATTAACCAATTTAGTGTTGCTTTTTTTATGCAAAAAAAAAAGAAGAACAAATGACTTCCCCTTAATATATATGCTCTGGTGCATATGCAGTGGCAACAATAACAGAGATCATAACAATGAACAAAGAAGAAGAAAAAAATATAGAGACAGATACATCATACAGATACAGACAGACAAGTAGATCAACAGATATTCTGGCAGGAAGGAGGCAGAGACAGAAAGAAAAGAACCAGAAAAGAACAATCAAGCACTCACATAGTGCTACCAAACAACAAAAAAGGACAAATATTTGCTAGACCAGGACTCAGAGAAAAAGGTTGGCCACTCCACAACCATGGTAAAACCTTAAAAAGAAAGAAAGAAAAAAAGACTTAACACTATATGGAAGAAGAAGAACTCAACAGAGGAATCACACACATACTTTGAAGGAAAGTGACAAAATCTCACAGACAAACACATTTAGCTGCATAACAAAACAAAAACAAAAACTTGCAGTTTTCAAATTTTTGACACACCTTTGACTTGAAATTAGGCCACAGTCATCAAAACTGGTAGGCAATGACAGAGTTCAATAGTGAATGAAATCATGCAACATTTAAAAGACTTCATTTAAGCAGTGAGAAAATCCAAGGATGAGGTTTCTTGATATGCAAAAAAGGTCTGCTGTTTCTCTTGAATACATGCCAACATAAAACATTAAAACATAAAATATGACCAAGTTTGTGTATTTACATTCATACAAAACTTGAACTATAAGAACTTACTGAATATACATACATATATATATATATATATATATATATATATATATATATATATATATATATATATATATATATATATATGTGTGTGTCTGTGTGTCTGTGTGTTGTATATATATATACAACTTTCAGTTTCAATAATTTGGCACATATGATTTATGATCCTGAAGTTGGGTCAAGGTTTTGTAAAAGATATGTACCACTACCAGTGTTATGCACCACTACTAGTGTTAATATATACACATACTAATCATGCCATTGTTTTTAATTTTCATGTTTATGGTGTCCAAGAAAAATCTGGACTATAAAGCTGAACAAAAGAAAAATGTAAACACATGCAGACACAGCCAACACAATGCAATACTCTTGCAGGCACACACTGGCCCTGTAAAAACAAATAACTGAAGTCATCCTACCATGTGACTGGAGAAGCTGGTCCTGCAGGTTTGCGCTGCGTTCCTTGTATTCCAGATGGGCAATGGAAGACTCCTGTCTGGCTTCACTTAGTTGTGCTGTCAGGGTTTTCACTTTCTTCTTTAACCGAGCTCTCTGCCAAAGTCACAATTGCTATGCCAGATCAACAGAATTAGAAATACAGGGAACAAAACCACAAACCTTCTGAAACAGCTTTACAATAAAACAACCATACAACTGTTTGTCTACTGAACAAATATATTTTTAATGCAATGGTTTTAGATGGGTAGGTAGGTAGGCATATCCGTAGTGACACTTACACTGGTGGATAGATGAAAGTTAGGGATAGAAACAGGCATGAACATGGGCCTACAGACAGTCAGACAGATAACAAGATAAGGTTAGAAAAGAAATATAAACCCACCTTGCTCCTTAATTGAATTGTCTCTAATGTGTCACTAAGCCACAATGCATCATGGGCATTATCATATTTTACAATGCATTCATGAGGCAGAGGCCACGCTATGTTCACCAAGGCATAAATAGACCAGGGGTCTGTGGTTATTGTGCTACAGTCACAAGCCAGTTCGGGCTAACTGGATACAAAACTTCAACATACAGAAAGCCTGCACAACTTCCGTTGAATCTTTTGCTCAGCATGTCCTACATAATCTTCACTATCAGAGAATATGGTTAGAGACACATCCAAGCAACAAGCCTTCCCAAAACGTGTTTCATCCAAGAAGACTCTTTTCTCTAGCAGGAAAAAAGAGAGAGAAAAAGAAAAGAATTTTATGCAACACATCAAGGCATGTTAAGCAGGGCTAAGTGGCACGCTATAGCAGACAACCGATCATCAGGCTGCCACAGGGTAGAGAGTGGCTAAACTATTTTTTTGCCTAAAGGGATATGGGGTATAAACAGCCCATGCCTGAACCAGATGACGCGTTGTTTTTGGCACACTGTGCAAAAGAACAAAGAACACTACTTTAAATCCCATCTTCCTGGTAGGCAGGCTTGCTCAAAGTAGCACACCAGAACCTTAAAAACAACAACTTAAAATCAAGAATTTTGTTTTAAATTCTTTGATTTTATTTTCATTTTAGAATCCTTGCATCAAATGATGTTCAGCTGGATCTGACTGTTAAAACACAATAATTGTCACAGCTGGCCTAGTGGTTACTGTGGCCTCATTGAACTTGTCCTTCTTAAGCCTGAAGAAAGAATGGCTATGCATGCACCATTGACCAGCTTGGACACTTGTCATTCTTCTGTGCAGCTGGTCCTACTAATGACTGGTTGCAAAACTCAGATATGAAAATTCACATAAATCAAGGGAGCATGTTCAAACAAATTCGTGATTGAATTTTCTTATTTTGATCTCTTCAATCTATTGGATGAAATATGTTCTAAGATGGCTGGTTCCTTTAACACAAAACACTTCCAGAACAAACCACTTTGTTTGACTCTGCCTGTGCTGCTGCCAGCTGTCGCTCCATCTGCTGGATGTAGTGATCTTTGGCCTTAAGCGTCTCTTGAAGTTCTCCACATTTGTTTGCTGCACTATCTGCATCTTTAGCATTCCCACCAAGAGCAGCGACTGCTGACAAAGTGGTCAGCTCTTGTAAACGTTCTTCAAGGGCCTGGATATGGTCCACAAGGTCTAGTTTCTCACTTTCACTCTCAGCTAGCTGAAAAACAGACATGTATGCATGTACTAGTGGGAGAGTTCCCACTTGGAACAACAAACAAGTGTTTTCAACTAACCACAGAGGTTTATTTTACGTAATATATGCTACAGTACAATAAACATTTGTTTTAGAGCCAGAAATCACAGTCTAGACTTATGACATGACTGCATCTTTATGTTTGTGCAGTTTTATAAGGAGATAAATGGATTGGTGTCAGGATCCAAACACATAAAAGGTTCAAAAGAACACTATTATTAGGACAAAAACACAATCTGCCAAACACATAAAAGATTCAAAAGAACACTATTTATTAGGACAAAAACACAACCTGTTCTAATAAATAGGGTTCTTTGGAACCTTTTATGTGTTTGGATCTTGTTTTAGAATGCTAGCAGTCATTCTTGTTTCAGATTTTTTGGGGTTTTGTTTTGGATTGGTGTCTGTATTTAAAACAGAACATATCAAGGGCTATGGTCTGACAAAGCTTTAGAGCTATATTACTGTTATTAGTATATATAATGCCATGTTCAAAATCATCTGCATGTAGCTTGAAAAGAAGAAAGATGAACAACAAGCATCACAAAACCTTAGTAATTTCTGTTTTATATCTTTCAGTATAGTTCTCAGACAAAATTTCCATTAAGACTGCCCTTTCTCCAACTGGTAGACCAGACCAAAATAAAAACTTAACATGAGGGTTTTGTTTTAGAATGACCCTGTTGATTTTATTTCTTGCATCAGTGACTACTGATGGTCAGCAGGGCTCACCTGTTGAAAATGCTGTCAAGTGTCACAGCTAGGTGGCCTAACAGCTACATATGGTATTTTTGATCTTGTTCTTCAGATGAGGTGAACACACAGCTTTCATGCCTGATGTCAAAGAGGCAGTGTGTGCAACACAGGTGAGCCAGAAATAGAACATTTAATTGCTGTTGTTGCAGCCATGCCACTATCTGTCACTAATGAAATTAACTTAGAAAGTTAAAGGGGAAAACCGAACCAGACTCAAGCTGGCCTCAAAATGTAGAAAATATGCAAATATTTATCTGCATGCTTCATTCAGTTGTCCTATCAATATTTATACAAAATAAGTTTTTGTTTGTTGTTTTTTGCTTTTAATTTGAGCTGCTCATGGTGCAGACATTTTAGTTCACTCTTTACCAATGAAGAGCAGAAAATAGCTGGCTCCTGACTAGGAAGGATGTATCTTCTGATACTTTTGCCACACATTCTGGCCTTGGTTGTACTGTAACATACAAACTGCTGGGCACAACATGGCAGCATTCACAGTCAGGTTTTTGAGACTTCAGTTTTTCACTTACATGATATAACCCGAGTAAAAAAAATAATTAAAAAAGTACTGTCATGTGTGTATTCTTTATTTTATTCCTATAAATAGGGTCTTTGGTGCTTCTTCAGTTTGGTTCCCACATAAATAAAATAACGGAAGTATTTATTCACAGCAAAATCCTTGAATTTAAGTTTTTATTCTGATTTCTTCTACCTGTTCTCTTGAGAAGGCTAGATCTGTTAAACAATGAACTATTTGACAGTCAGAACAGTCACTAATACCACCAGCAACACTGCTGAAGGCTAGCACCTTTAAACAATGAACTATTTGACAGTCAGAACAGTCACTAGTACTACCAGTGACCTTTAAACAGTGAATTATTTGAGAGAATAGAAACTGTAATCACTTGCTTGCATATATATATATATCTCTGTTTGGGGGTTTCAAACCTCTTTTTCCAATTGCTCCAGTTTCAACTCCAAGCCTGTATGTGAAGAACCTTTGGATGAATGTACAGGTGACCTCTCTGAAGGATGGGAGGCCGAAGAGACTGCTTTCAATGTCTGGAAAAAATCAATCACCTGCTATAATTATTCTGCCCTGTGTTTCATTAACCATGAAAATGTGCATAAACAATTGTAAAAAATGAGTAGCAAGAAGGCAGGCAGGTGCAAGAATAAAAACAATGTAAATGAATAACACACACACACACACGCCACCACCACCAACAACAAAAAGAACCAACAACACCATAACTGTTCCAATTTTAATGAATGCTCTCCACAAAATGTGCTGACTACAGCACAACCCATTATGGATTGTGTGTTACTAAGGGGACTGCCCTACTCAAAACCTTTTCTTTGATGAGTCAGCATCCTTGTTGTACTTAGCATGGCTTCAAAGCATATCTCGCATATCAACAAATTTGTGCCAATAAAATATAATAGCTGACACAGAGTACTATTCACCCTGTACTTACAACCCCTGTCTGATGTTATGTCACAGCTGTGACTACCATAAGTACGTTGATGACACAAAAATCTCTGACAGTGCACCACCTAGTGATTTCACTTCTGCTCAGTCCAACATTCAATCCTGTATAAGTGATATTTTGTCATGGATGCAAAGCAACAAACTGAAGCTTAACACGGAAAAAACTGAGATGATGCTTGTAGGTTCATCAGTGCATATCAATTTGGTTGGCTTTGAGTCTGCAGATATAGGTAGAAATAGCATTCCTTTTTAGACCACTGTTATGTACCTTGGAGTGCATCTTGACAAAACACTGTCAATGAAATAAGACATCTGCTGCCTCTGCTGCACTACATTTCTTGCACTCAGGAGAATCACGTCTATCCATCCATTCCTATCTAACAGTTCCACAGAAAAGCTGTGTCCATGATCATGTCATGCAATGCTATTTTTGCAAGTGTAGCCGATGAATAAATTGCGTGCATGCAAATGATCCAAAACATTGGATGCGGCTCATCTTGAAAAAATCAAAGCGTGATCATGCCACACCACTTTTGACGGAACTCCATTGGCTCCCAGTAAAATACTGCATTCAGTGCAAGCTCACAACACTCGCTTTCCATCACTTTGACTGCACTCTTCCGCCATACCTGTCTTCTTCTCTTTGCACATATCAACCATCGTGCTCCCTTCGTTCTTTGACAGGATGACTGCTCAAAATTCCAAAGACACACTTGAAAACCTTTGGCAGACATTCTTTTGGTTACATTGCTCCAACTGTCTGGAACTCACTGCCCACCGACCTGAGAGCTTCACCTTCCCTCCAAACATTCAAAGCTAAGTTAAAAACGCATCTCTTCTGCAAAGCTTTCTGATTGATTTATCATGCCAACTGCTACCTGTTTCATTGTGTGTGTGTGTGTGTGTGTGTGTGTGTGTGTGTGTGTGTGTGTGTGTATGAGCACCGGTGTGTGTGTGTGAGTGGATGGGTTGGTAGGTGCAGGGTGAGTGTCAGTTGTTGTTTTCCTCACGGATCTGGTATGGTAGTAGGCTTTCCAGTGAGAGCTGGATGGTGTGTGTGTGTGTGTGTGTGTGTGTGTGTGTGTGTGTGTGTGTGTGTGTGTGTGTGTGTGTGTGTGTGTGTGTGTGCTAACGGCAGGGCAGGGACTGGAATTAAGGGTAGGTAGTAACATCATGATTTGTTTCTCTTTATATATTGTTGCTTCTCATAGGGCATGTGTATTTTCTATTTTCTATGTATATATACATTGTTAGTTGTCATATATGTACTACTTTCATAAACATGTTACTTCAAAAAAAATTCTCATGTAGAAAATCAGTGCTGGAGAATGTTGTAAAGCACACCAGAGAATAGTGCTACACATACACTATCTTTTATTATTATTATTGTTGTTGTTGTTATTAAAATTATTATAATTTAAAGAATATCAAATGTGATAAAACTTACATAAAACTACATTAGGAAGGTTAAAATGACATAACAAATAGAATATGAAACTGTATAGAAAAAAAATCCATGAAAACACAAGTGCTGATTTGCCCTGGCTTGGGCGGTCACAACACATTTGACACCAGCAAGAACACCAAGGCTAAACTAATATGTTGTTATGTGCTGCACAGTTATGTGGGTACTATCTTCAGCTATGATAAACTCCTTAAAAAACAGCATCCACCCTCCAGAAATGGAGATAAATCCTCCAAAGATGGTGTGTGACTGCCCATGTGGAGAGGTAATGAAAAATGGTCACACATGTAATGCTCTCACCATTGCATCTTTAACTAGGGAATGCTTCCTTATACAACTACAAGTACTGAATGCAATCTGCATATATTTTTCTTTTTTCTTTTTTCACTGCTGCATGTGCACTCTACAGCATGAATGATGAAGGTGCAGCACAAATGACACTTATTTTCTAGCACAGATATGTAGGAGAATGGAGAGAATTCTACCAAATATCATATTAATAAGTAGTACCTATCAATAAAGTATAACTGCAATCCAGTCAAAATAAAGCTTTCCTACCAAACGGAGTCAGAGAAAGCTAGTGAGAGAGTTGCTTTACTTCTAGATGTCTTAACGGTAGGGAGGCAAGGAATATTGATCTCAGTCTAAAATATTGCACAGGGAATAATGAAATAGCTAACTATATCATTTAACAGACTGATGCCAAAATCAAACAAAATGTGAATGCTTTTGTAAAACATGTAAAACAAATACAACCTAGGACAATGAGTTTGCAGAATGTGACATTACACCTCTCCCTGATCACTGATCGAAGGTGTCTGTTATAGCAGTAAGGAAACTGCAATGGTGATAACCAAGCAAGACCATGCAAGTCAGTATACTTGCTACATCAGATCAGTGGAGAATTTTAAAACAAAATTCTTGCTTTCAGGTTTTTATTTTGATCTCTCCTATATGTTGGACAATACATGTTTTGAGAAGGCTAGCTCTTTTAAAACAGTACCAATGCGGTACATCTGTGAAGCAGATCAATTTGGCTGTGTAGTCTGGGCCCACAGCACATCCAGTTCTGGGTAGTAACTGATCAAGGCTTTAAATTTTACAGAACGTGCATGGGATTTAAACCATCAACCCTCTGAATTGCATTCCAAAGCACTAACAACTACCCCACAGTGGCCAATTCAGCTAACAGGTACAAAACAGCAAGGTTTTTAAATTCCAGTTTTAAAGAAAGTGAAACTACAGGTAGCTCCTACATACTGTGACTGTTGCTGAAGGTGTCACCTTTGAACATGAGGCCCCGGCAGCAACAGTAGATCTGCAAGAAATACAAAGCCAATTGAATGTTGTGTGTTTGTGTGTGTGTGTGTGTGTGGACAGAGAGAGAGAGAGAGTGACAGGCAACACTATATATCGGTCTTTGCTGGAATCTTGATAAGAGTAAATTGTAACTCGATCCCTGTCTCACCAGATGCAATGGGAAATCCCCGAGTTAAAACACTGCTACTTCTCCCGCTTTTGTTTCCTTCTTCTTCTCCCTCTTTGTTTACTCATAATTATAAGGTTGTGAAATTAAGTAAGTAAACATGGTGCTTAACGTCCACAGAAACCATAAGGCTTATTAGGGACGGGAATATAAGGTTGTGAACGAAAATGCTGATTTTGAGCATTACTAGAGATTGTCACATGTCAGGTATACCAGTCATATTAACACGTACTTGGCTGTTTTGATGACTTGGCTGTTGTTGTTATCAGCCACTGACGTAATCGTGGGTTCAGTAGCATTGTTTGCATTGTTCCCGATCGACTTAACCTGTGAACTCGATGCGGAGCCCATGCTGAACGTGGTACAATTGTTGACAGTTCACCGCGAGTCCATCGTCGCCATCTTGTCGGCATGTAAACAATTGCGGCAAGTCACTCTTGTGCTTGGCGATGGAAATCGACGAGTAGCCTCCCATCCTTTAAAAGTCCTCTCGCGGGGTGGGCGGCGCGGCGCGCGAGCAGCCTATATGTAAGGTTGTGGTTTGTGGACACTGTTAACACCATGTTTACGTGGACACTGACAGAACTAAGCAAGCAGGCGTGGAAGCAGTGGGAAAAGGAGTTCCACTCAATGGCCACGGCCAAGGAGTGGGACGATACCTCTCCCCCCTGCAGGGCAGGAGTCTTCTTCCCTGGAGAGCCGACCTACATAGCTCGCTCATGCATCGTCTGCACGTGGGCCGGAATCATGTGGTACCGACGAAGTGTGAGTGTGGATAGCGTCCGTTTCACCACGTGATGTTCTCCTGCACCTCATGTTCAGACCACTTCCAGCCTCTGACTGGGAAAATCGCAGCGTGGGACTGCCCCGTGTACAAAAAACCTGGCAGTGTGCGATCAGCGTGAAGGATGGAGCCTCTTTCGGGCTGCAGCTAACTGGTCTACACCTGTCCACTGGCAGCCTACCTGTAGTATGTGGGACCACCGGCACGTTCAATTTCCCGCAGCTCGGGTTAATCCCCGGGGGCGGAGGAAGGGGCGAACGTCCCCGTGTTTCCCGCACCCAGTTTTTGTCTGCTGGACCTGATTTCAGCGAAACCCCAAGTGTATGCTTGCATACCCAAGTGTTTTTAGGGCCCGACTCAGGCCTCGATTTTACTACAAGTGTATTTAAACTACCAGTGCGTCTTCGACGTTTTTAACTGTAAATACGTGTGTGTCGATTGTACATATTACATGTTGGTGCAGCCCGCCGACATAACCTTGCAAGGTTTTTCATCTGCAGCCCAGTTTTTAACTGTAAATAGTGGACGACGACCTTTTAAACCCGGACCCCTAGCGTGTTGCCCATTCTACGAGTGAATGCCCCAGTACAGCCAAGACGACCCAGCACCCTGCCCCAGTATTGATCCGCAGGTGGACACATCTCATCTCCCCCTCACCCTCATTCCCCCTTTGTTCCGGCGACCTCATATCCCGATCCAAATATTGATCCGCAAATGGACCAAGCTTTCTTCGCTCCCCATCCCTCCCGTCTCCCCCATGATCTAACTATGATATATCCAAGACAAGCTTACTTTATAGATTGTCCCTAATATGCTTTTAGCATCTGAGGACATTAAGCAAAAACACAACAACAACGACACTGACAGTTACAATTTGTCCCTAATACGTCAACCCAACATCCGAGGACATGAAGCCCCACATCATCATCATGGACACTCCCATAGTTAGGAGCGTGTGAGCGGGGGGGCCTAGCGGTTTAAGGCCTTGGCCCCGGGTAAGCAAGAACCTGTTCATTTTCCGCTTGTCCCTTTTTTCAAAAAGGCTTGTTTTTGGACACCCACGCCAACCCTATGAAACATTAAAATGGCTCTATCGCGGTGCCCATTTTATGGCAGGAACTTCCATTCTGGTAGTGGTGACTGACGTAGCGATAGGTAAAAAGTAATCTCCCCCCCTCCCCCTTCCCCTTTTCATAGTTCAGGGGCTTGGAGAGTCGAGGTGGCCGTCCTGGGTTGTCCTCCAACGAGCCTTCTGGGTTTTCCCTGGACGTAAAGTATACTGAACAAAGGCCGGGTTCGGGATGGGTCTCAGCTTGTCCCTAAAATGTCAAATTTACATCTGAGGCTTAAGAAACCTACTTTTTAATGTATAAGTTCAGGGGCTGTGTGAGAGTCGAGGTGGCCTCCTAGCTGTCCGTCCTAACGAGCCCTCTCCTGTTTTTCCCTGGACGTAAAGCTATATTTAACTATGCTTCGGCTTGGTCACACTTGTCCCTAAAATGTCAACTGACATCTGGACACTTTTAAGCATCACTTCAATCATCACTTCCCTCCTAGTTCAGGGGGTGTGTGAGAGTCAGGTCCGTCCTGGCTGTCCGTCCAACGAGCCTTCTGGGTTCCGTGGACTAAAGATTTATTGAACCATGCTTCGGCATTGGTCCAGCTTTCCCTGATATGTCAGCCGACATCTGAGGACTTTAAGCATCACTTCTCATCTCATCTTCCCCTTTCGGGAGCTTGTAGAGTCGAGGGGGCCGTCCTGAGCTGTCCGCCCCAACGAGCCTCTTTTGGGCCCAAAAGAATTTTTTGAACCTCTTCCATTGGCCCAACTTGTCCCTAAAGTCAACTGTTGAGGAATTGCCCCCTTTCCCTCCCCAAGTTAGGAGCTGTGTGAAGCGAGGGGGCCGGGCCCTTAACGACCCTTTCTGGTTCCTTGGACGTAAATTTTAAATTTCCATGTTGGATTTCACAGCTTGTCCCTAATATGTCCCGACATAGGACATTAAGCATCACTTCATCATCATCATCATCTTCCCCCACCTCCATACCCCCTTCTCAGTCCACCTTCTCCCCGTCCCCGATAAGCCTTACGGTTTCTGTGGACTTTAAAACCCCTGTTTACTATATATATATATATATATATATATATATATATATATATATATATATTTTTTCCATTGTGTGTGTGTGTGTGTAAACAAAACCCGGAACAATTTCAACTGACTCGGCAGTGACTCGCCCGGGAACTAGTTATTTTGTAGGGGGCGGTGTAGGGAGTGAGGGAATCACCAATCAGGTTGGAAGCATAAAAGAAAAGTCACAAGTCAGAGGTTGCTATAACATAACTTTTATTTGCACCAACCAGGAAACAGTGTCTGTGTTGGAAAAGACCAAGAAAACAAAACATTAGAACATGAAAGCAAATGTAAAGGCCCAAACAACAGCAATTTTAATAAAACAGTAACCATGTAGTTTACCTGTAGGTTACTATAATACATGATGGTAATGACAAAATTATTAATAATCAGAAAATAAATTATGTGCATGACTTGCACTTAAAACCCTATCTCCAGACGGGGAAAAGAAAAGGGCCCGTCAATTAACTAACCTCATCTTCCCCCACCTCCCCGTATATAATAGTATACAATAAAGTAAGTGAAAAATACGGATTACCAAGCCCTTCCTAAGTAAAAATGGTGCTTAACGTCCCAGAAACCATAAGGCTTATTAGGGACGGATTCTTAACTAAACAGGAAGAGTGAAATAACTGTTCCACTTAAGCACACAACGAGACGGACAGTGACACGGGTGGCACTTGGGACCACGCCGTGAGCGGGAGGAAGTCAGTCATAAACTGACCGGCTCCAGCCTCGTTACTCAACGCGTGTACAAACCTGCATGTTACTGTTACCCGGTGAGCCGGTGTGGCCTAGCGGTAAGGCGTTAGGTTGGTAAGCGGAAGGACCTCGGTTCGATACCGCTGGTCACTGGAGACTTCAACGTCCGGGACAGAAGCTGGGAGCGGGATTACGAGTCCTCATCGCCCTCACTCACCGCCCAGATAGACAACAGTGACTTCATCGTGTTGAACGATGGATCTTTCACCCGCATACCTGACCGCTCGGATCAGAGGCCGTCGGCTATCGACCTGACCCTCGTGACTCCCGACACAGCCAGCGGTGCGGAGTGGGAAGTAGGTGCGGATTCTTTGTCGTCCGACCACCTGCCCATCACAGTCAGCTTCGTTTTCTCAGCAGAGAAGGAGACTCCTGCTACCACCAGCAAGTACAACTACGACCTGGCCAACTGGGACTTGTTCAGGGTCTTCTGGGAACCGCAGAGATAAACGTAGGCGATGCTGACCTCGACGAAGTGAACCGACGAATAGTCTCCTCCATTCTTAAAGCCGCCAGGGAAGCTATACCGATGACCGGTGGTGGGCTGTCACGGTCGAATAGCAACCCTTGGTGGAACAAAGAATGCGAGGGGGCCTGTCAGAGTCAAACGGGTAATGTACAGGCACTACTCCAAAGACCAGAACGCCGAGACTCACGAACGAATGAAAGCAGCCAACAGAGACTGCAACAAGATCATAGCACAGGCCAAGAAGGATCACTGGATAGCCTTCGCGGATTCTATTTCGGCTGGGAAGGCGGACTTAGGATCTGTGTGGAAGAAGATCAGAAGAATGAAGCAGCAGTGCGTTGTTCCTGATTGTGACCTGCAACACGGCAGCACAAAGTACACCACGGCCCAGAGCAAAGCGGACGCTCTCGCGAAAGCTTTCGCTGAGGCCAGTGACACCGACAGTCTCCCGGCGGACAGGCAACAATTCCGACGAGAGATGGAGGCTACCTTCACGCACCCGGTGCCAGACGACAGTTTGGCGGTTAACAGCCCACTGACCTGCACCGAGCTAAGACGACCCCTTGGCTTCCATCAAGAAAGTCAAAGTCTCCACCGGTGTGGACACCGTCTCGTATCGGATGCTGAAAGAGGCCCCCGAGTCGTTTCTGAAGATCCTGCTGGATTTCTTCCAAAGATGCTGGGATGGGGGCACAATCCCCGCTGGGTGGAAACACGCCATTGTCGTCCCCATCCACAAACACGGCAAACCGAGGAAGGAGCTGGGCAGTTACAGACCCATCTCCCTGACATCCCACCTAGGGAAAGTGTACGAGCGGGTGATCAAGAACCGACTAGAATACCACTGTGAGTCAAAGAAAGTGTTTCCCGTGTGCCAGGCCGGCTTCCGACGGGGACGGGGTGTCACAGACCACCTGGTGAAACTGGGTGAGCACGTCGGGAGGGCACTAGGGAGGAGAAAGGTCCTACTGACGTGCTTCTTTGACATCTCCCGTGCACGACCAGGTCTGGCACGCCAAGCTACTACACAAACTCGACAAGATCGGAATTTCCGGCAACATGTACAACTACATCAGATCCTTCCTGGGCGACAGATCGATGCAGGTCAGGGGGAAGGGAGCCACGTCGACCACCAAAGGAGTAAGTATGGGCGTTCCTCAGGGATCAGTGATCGCCCCCCTGTTGTTCAACATCATGGTCCACGACGTGGACACAGCATGAAGGGAAAGGTAGTGCTGACCATGTACGCCGACGACTTGGCGATATGGACGGACACCCATATCAGACGTCTCCACACAAACAGCTCGTGTGTGAAACACAGCATGAAACTGTTCCAGGAAGCTGTGGACGGGGTGGTCCACTTTATGCAAGTAAATGGATTCGCTCTTTCTTCCCAGAAAACAGTGTTCGTCCCATTCCACACCAACACCTCTCAGAACACGGAGGTGCACGTCAGGGTGAACGGGCAGAGCATCTTTGCATCAAAAGAAGTTAAGTACCTGGGTGTACACTTCACTCGCTGGGGGCGTACGAACCAGCAGGTCGCGCACAACGCGCGGAACGCCCCCCGAGCCCTCAACGTGATCAAGGTGCTATCTGCTCAGCCCTGGGCCAACACCCCAAGATCCTCGTGAACGTGGTGCGGGCCCTGGTGCGCTCACGCCTGTCGTACGGACTGGAAGCCATGCCCCACCTATCGAAAACGGGCCTCGCCCGTCTCACCGCCATAGAGGTGCGCGGTCTGCGACTGGCCCTCGGGCTGCCGCAGTCCGTGCCACAGTGCCTGGTGTACAGAGAGGCCGGGCTCCTCCCGTTCCGTCGCCACATCCAGCTCATCTGTAGTAAGTATGTTTTTAGATGCCAGACTGTCGACAACTCCACCGTCGACGAGATAACTACTGCCTTCCGAAACCCCTCCCAACTCCAGTCCTACTCCTCCATCTGTGACCTGGTCTGCGACCTGGTCCGGAGCGCGGGACTGGATGGTGTTGAGGTGGCGACGAGGCCGATGCATCCCTATCCACCTTGGCTCCTGGAACGAGCGCACGTTGAGGTGGACATGGAAGGGCTGAAGAAGGACCAGAATCCACTCGTTCTAGCAGTCACAGCTAGGCTATGCCTGAAGAAAAGTACCAACACCACCTGAAGATCTTCACTGGGTTCTGTGATGGAGGATGGTGCAGCTGGAGCTGCCTTTGTGATCCCAGAGTTCAACAACCTCCCCACACTCCTATTCACTACCCGCAGTGTCGGTCTTCACCGTTGAGCTGTTGGCTATCTCCATGGCCCTGCAACACATCAGCGCGATACCAGTCACCCCCTTCGCCATCGTTATCTGCAGCGACTCCAAAGCGGCGCTGGCAGCCATCAAGTCCGACTCTCAAAACGCACGGGAGGATCTTGTGCGTGAGATCGCGACAACCACCCATCAGCTGATCACCCGCGGTACGGAAGTTCGCTTTCAGTGGGTACCAGCGCACGTCTGCCTCTCGGAAACGAGAAGGCGGATAGAGCAGCAAAAAGAGGAGCCAAGGGGGTTGACTCCTCGACTGTGACGATGAAAATCGGCCTGGCCGACGTATATGCGGAACTAAACAAGCAGGCGTGGAAGCAGTGGGAGAAGGAGTTCCACTCAATGGCCACGGCCAAGGAGGGGACGATACCTCTCCCCCCGCAGGGCAGGAGTCTTCTTCCCTGGAGAGCCGACCTACATAGCTCGCATCATGCATCGTCTGCACGTAGGCGTCTGAGATGCATGTGCGTACCGACGAAATGTGAGTGTGAGATGAGCGTCTCGTTTCACCACGTGATGTTCTCCTGCACCTCATGTTCAGACCCCTTTCCAGCCTCTGACTGGGAAACTACGCAGCGTGGGGCTGCCCCTGTGTACAAAAAGCCTGGCAGTGTGCGATCAGCGTGAAGGATGGAGCCTCTTACAGGCTGCAGCCAGACTGGTCTACACCTGTCCCCCTGGCGCCTACCTGTAGTATTGGGACACCGGCTACGTTCAACGCTTTCCCGCAGCTCGGGTTTAAAAAACCCCTGTTTCCCGCACCCAGTTCTAGTCTGCTGGACCTGATTCCAGCGACCCCATAAATTATGCTTGCATACCCAAGTGTTTTTAGCCGCCTGACTACAGGCCTCGATTTTACTACAAGTGTATTTAAACTACCATGTGCGTCTTCGACGTTTTTTAAATGTAAATACTGTGTGTGCCGATTGTACATATTACATGTTGGTGCAGCCCGCCGACATAACCTTCAAGGTTTTTCATCTGCAGCCCAGTTTTTAACTGTAAATAGTGGACGACGATCTTTTTTAAACCCGGGCCCCTAGGTGCTGCCCAGTTCTACGAGTGAAGCCCCAGTACAGCCAAGACGACCCAGCACCCTGACCCCAGTATTGATCCGCATGTGGACACATCTCATCTCTCCCCTCACCCCCCATTCCCCCTTTGTTCCAGCGACCTCTTCCCGATCCAAATATTGATCCGCAAGTGGACCAAGCTTTCTTCGCTCCCCATCCCCCCCCGTCTCCCCCATGATCTAACTATGATATATCCAAGTCAAGCTTACTTTATAGATTGTCCCTAATATGCTTTCAGCATCTGAGGACATTAAACAAAAACTCAACAACAACAAATAACATAATACATAGTTCAGGAGCTGTGTGAGAGTCGAGGTGGCCGTCCTGGGCTGTCCGTCCTAACGAGCCTTTTGGTTTCCGTGGACGTAAAGCTATATTGAACCATGCTTCGGCATTGGTCTCAGCTTGTCCCTAATATGTCAACTGACATCTGAGGACATTAAGCAACACTACCTACCAAATAACATAGATCAAGAGATCTTAGAGGAGGGAGGTGGAGCTGGACCCTCAACTTAGCCCAGAAGAGATCATGAGTAGGGAGGTGGAGCTGGGCTAAGAAAGCTGGACTTCGTTTGCTTGAGTTGTCCAAATTGTTCGTCAACAGCAGTGCAAAGGACATTGTCTTTGTGACTCTGGCCAAGCACAGCAGTTGAAACAAGCAATTTGCGCAGTGCACAAGTCGCTGGGCAATGGCGAGGGGACACCGCCTTAACACTTCCATTGTTCTGGCGGCGTCCACGGTCTCTCCTGTCTTTTTCGGGCGGTTTCCGCGGTCGAACCTTCACTCTGTCGTCCCCTTCCCACTCTGTCCCCGTCCCTAATAGGCCATCTCGCCTCCGTGGACGTAAAGCACCAAGAAAGAAAAGGCTGTCACCACCAGAATGACTTCTGCATTAAGATGGGCAGCGATGAGAGCCATTTTAATGTTTCATAATTGTGAGGGACAAAGTCACAAGTACAGCCTCAAATCTTCAAAGTGTTAGCAAAAATAACTACCGATTTCATGTAGAAAAATAGATCGGTAGGAAACTAAACAAATAAGTTATGCCGCACAGAGATCTGCACGGTCGCACAAAGGAACCATACCTACTGAGGGATAACCGTTTACATCGGCAAAGCATCACTCCAACTGAACATCCAACAATGGCAGCATAACATACTAGCTACATATAGCTAACCAAGGTTAGCTGCATACATTTTGGAAACACCGGTCATTTTGTGGCATAAAGGCTTTAAAATTGAAACAAAATGTACATGACGCCATGGGGCTCAACCAGGCGGGAATCTACGCCGAAATTACCCACTGTTTAAGAACCAAAATCAAGGCACGTTGTGAACATGGTAACATTATAAACATACATTATTTACATCAATAAGAAACAATAGAATAACAAGCCATAGAAAAATAACTACTTACAGGCTCTCCCCTGAGATGAACACCGGCCGAATATATACGCTAAAGCATGTCAAAAAACTTTCTTCTTTTTCAACTGCAACATATCATCAACTGACATCGACACCAGAAAAATCTTCTACAACGATCACATAAAACCTCACATCGATTATGCGTCAGTAGTGTGGGATGGCTGTGGCGAAGTACACTTAAAAAAACTGAACTCCCTACATCGAAGGGCAGGCAAATTAATCATGTCCTTCCTGATCCTTCCCTATCTACAGAGCAAAAGATGAGTACATTTGGAATTTTAAACCTACCGCAACAGCTCACTTACAATAAACGAGTTTTTAATAATAATAAAGTTTTTATTGCATAAAGTTTTTAATAATAATCCCCCAAACTACCTTGCACAACTCTTCACTAGTCACCTGTCCTACTACACTAACTCCAGGAATAACCTCTACGTGCCAAGGCCAAGACTTGACTTGTTTAAAACTTGACTAACATATCCTTCGCTGGAGCATCCCTCTGGAACTCCCTGCCTCAAAACATAAAATCCTGTATTTCTCTTCCTTGTTTCAAACGTAATCTGCACAAATATATGTCTGAGATTAACCTCTGGACAGACTTGTTTGAATCACATGTTTGCCTTTTTTTTTTTTAATGATTGTTGTAAACATGTCTGTCCCTCAAAGAAATTTAATTCCGATGTTTCTGCACATTTATAGGAACTCTGTGAAACTTCATTAATCAATTGCTTATTCGTACTTATATCTGTTTGTGGTATAGTCGTGCATATTTGTGTTTGTAGGGACTGGCTGTTAGATAGGTCCAAATGGACCTAACGCTACTATCCTTGAGTATTAAAGTTAAGTTTCGAGTTCTCTCTCTCTCTCTCTCTCTCTTCTCTCTTTTTCCGAGCCCCCCCCCCCCCCCCCCCCCCCCCCCCTCCACAAACCCGGCTTTTGTTCAAATCAGTTTTGTCGGCTTTTGCATTTTGCAGTGTGCCTCAGTTCCGGCAAAGTCAGTGGTGTGGATATTGTTTCTTTGTTGTTGTTATTGTTGTTGATAAAGTGTCGTTTTGTGGCTTGACAAAGGGCATTTCTCCGAAAATTTGCATACTGTGTGTCCGTGTCAAAATAAATAAGCGTTCGTTTGAACGTATTTGTGTTTGAATCTTTCAGTTTTTAATAAGTTGCGGCGTGGCCGGACGTCATATATTATAGTTTGTTTTTGTTTTTGTTTTGTTTTAACAAGCCGATTAACGTCCATTTGAAGTTGAGCTATCGAAAGACGTCAATATAAACACCTGAGACTTGCTGCTGCTAGATGGCTATGGTGGCCTTTGGTTTACTCATTTTTATTAGAACTGCAACATTACATTCACATAATATTCCGTGTAACACGGAGAAACCAGGCACTGACACTGACAAAGATAGCACTAGTTATTTCTATTTCCCCCCAATATTAATTTATAGCAGATGGTTACTTACAGTTAGCCGCCTACCGTTTACAAGAAGCGAATTACAGAACCCGGCAACAGATGAAATGAATGATCGAACGAGTGGTATGAAGATCACTGGCGTCCCGTTTTATCACAAGAGATAATTAAGGCATGGTTCACTGGGCTTATAAGGACACGGGGTACCAGTAGATAGGGGTGACACTGACCTGAGCACTGTCGGCAGCATGCCAGACTTGGCAAGGGCAGAACTGTGTAGCCGGTAACAGCCAATGTTTGTAGGATATTAAGCGTTTTAAAACAATTAGTTGTTTAAATACCGTGTAGTAAAAATTACATTCCAAGTAATCAACTTGATTAACTCCAGTCAGCCAGGACGGTTAAATCAGAGCGGAAAAAATAAATAAATTCCAAACCCTTGTTTTTCATAAACCTTGCGTGATAGTGTAGGGGTGAAAATTTGTAGCAGACATGGTCCTCTGGACAATGTGGGTCCGGTTGTGTGCTGCGTTGTTTTTTGTCACAGTGGTGGCTCGGTTCCGTGCCCAGCGGCAGCTGGTACGCAACGGTGGGTTCGAATCTCCGCCGCTGTCCCAGCAGTGGACGTGTAGTGGCTGCAGCATGGAGTTGGTGTCCTCTGGTTCCCACAGCGGACACAGTGCTTTGAAAGTGAGCGGAAGGTGAGTGGTGACGACGCCAAACGTTACGTCACTGATCAGCCAGGCCAGCTGCAGGACTAACAAGGACTCTGTGAGGCTGAGGAACGCAAGAGTCAGAGCAGCTGCAGTTAGGATCTCCTGTATCAACACCGTGTGGTCCGTACTGCAGTTAGGATCTCCTGTATCAACACCGTGTGGTCCGTACTGCAGTAGTTAGGGGATCTTTTTCCCCCTATCAACACCGTGTGGTCCGTACTGCAGTTAGGATCTCCTGTATCAACACCGTGTGGTCCGTACTGCAGTTAGGATCTCCTGTATCAACACCGTGTGGTCCGTACTGCATTTAGGATCTCCTGTATCAACACCGTGTGGTCCGTACTGCAGTTAGGATCTCCCGTATCAACACCGTGTGGTCCGTACTGCATTTAGGATCTCCTGTATCAACACCGTGTGGTCCGTACTGCAGTTAGGATCTCCTGTATCAACACCGTGTGGTCCGTACTGCAGTTAGGATCTCCTGTATCAACACCGTGTGGTCCGTACTTCAGACTGGCGCTTCGCTAAAAGTGAACGTAGAGCACTGAAAGTAAACAGTTCTAGGTTTAATTGTCTGTCTTCTGTGCCCATTTCTCCAGCAGAACCAGGACTAGGTGCAAACAGATGCTCTCGCAAGCTAAATACACGTTTACAAAACAATACAAGCCACAGGAACTCTGCCTAAAACCCCAAAGTGGAGACATGAGAACACAGTTACTATACATATATATATGCAAAGGGGAATCACATTCATATAAAATTACCAAACATTTGAGGCACGCTCGCGGCCGGGGTCATCAGATATCAGGATGAACAAAAAACATCGTAATCGACACACAAGCAAAACGTTTCTATGTCTGGAACACTACTGTCAAAATTACAAAGAAGACAAAATAGCCCATAATAAAGATATACATCAATTAATCCCGCATTTCATTTATTTACACCTGATGCAAAACACGATAGTTCTTCAGGAGGCGTTCAAGTGTCACATGTGCTTTAAATGTAGAGGCTGAAAACACAGAGTTGATCAAATCACAAATAAAGTACAACTCTGGGAAGTCACATCCAAGGAATTTAGTACAAGCAGCGTGACCATTTTAGTCCGTGAGCCGACGTACAGGTACAAACGTTGAGAGAGAATTCGAAAACACACACACACACACACACACACACACACACACACACACACACACACACACACACACACACACACACACACACACACACACACAACACACACACACACACACACACACACACACACACACACACACACACACACACACACACACACACACAACACACACACATACATACATACATACATACATACACGCGCTCGCATACGCACAAAGCTGAATCAACAATTAAAAATTGAAACAAAATTGACTACTAGCGCTCTAAAACAAGATCCAAACAAACAAATGGTTAAAAAGAACGTTAATATTAATGTAACAATACAAAACGTGTGCAAAATTTTGGGGTTAATTCTTTTTTTCTTTTTCTTTTTCTTTTTTCTTTTGAAAGCGACAAAACGATAGTTAAACGATGATCCATGGAAATATTATGCTTATCCGGTTACGGTTGATGGAACGCCTGAAATGCCCGGAATAATGTTGGCATGACTGTGTCGGAAAAGTATAACAAATTATTTGCGTTTCAAACGTTTTGTAGAGAGATAAGCCTTACCGCTGGGCCAAACCGGCCCTCGCACTATGAAAATCGTGTTGTAGGAATATATTATATTGACTATAATTATTGATTATATTATATTATACTATACCATATTATGGTCACTGTAGTCTGTTTGTCTGCACGGCCTGTTTGATGAGAACATGTCAAAAGAAGAATTTCTGCCTCTGATTCCTATTGCTGTGTGTTTGAAGCATTGCCTGCCAGCTATCTCACATCCAACACCCATCTGTAGACCCTCCCCCCCCCCTCCCCTCCCCATCCACCCGCCAACCCAACTAGTCTAACAGAGCCCCATTTCTTTTGCATAATAATGCTACTGGGTGGTGTTCCAGGCACGGTCTGTTCAGCGGTCCCAGACGGACTGTGCACCTCAAGTCGGGAGCACGTTACCGCGTCCAGGTTTACGTCAAACAGTTGAATGACGTCACAACCAAACTGTTTCAGGAACACACGATCAAGATCACGTATCATTGGTCTGGCCATAGTAAGACCCACTGATACAGCATGTCAGTCTGTGAACCATGTTATCAGTGTGTATGTGTGCGTGCATGCGTGCGTGCGCTCGTGTGTGTTCAATTGAGCACGTGTGCGTACGTGCGTGTGTGTCCGTGTGTGTGTGCGTGCGTGCGTGCGTGCGTGAGTGCGTGCGTGCGTGTGCGTGTCGTGTGTGTGTGTGTGTGTGTGTGTGTGTGTGTGTGCGAGCGCGCGCGCGCGTGCATGCACCCGCAAACCGGCGCGCGCGCACACACACGCACATACAAACAAGCGCGAGCGGGTTTGTGTGTGGATGGGCGCGCGCGTATGTGTGGGTTCTTTTCCTTGCGTGTTTGGTTAGGTTTTGTCTGCCTTATGTGCAATAAAGTTATCTGTATACGTATATGTACTCCACACATTTAGAAGACAACAAACTTACTCAATTCAGTTCATGTACTACAACAGTCTGGATTATGACCAAAAGACACAATGATGCTAAAATCTAATAGCTCTGTCTAGTTAAAAGTAAGCAATGAATAAAAATAAACAACAACAACAAACTATTTGTTTCAACAGACCGCTATGTGTTCCGTACTGTTTTGTATTGCTTTTGATTTATGGCGTGTGCGCGTGCTCTTTCTGTTCCTGTCAGATCAAGCCCAGCCGGTGAGACTTATAGTGTATCACTCAAGCGTGCGGTCTGTTGATGGGTGTTTTTCTATGACTGGCTTCTTCAAGGTGCCCAATAGAGGTTTGTTTGAATAATTATGGTTCCTCATGTACGTCAGTAACACCCTGTCGTGCAGTCTGCTGACAGCTGCCTCGCTATGACTGGCCGAACATAGGTTTGTACACATATGGTAACGTACATCTGTCGTGTGGTCTTCTTTTTGTTCGACCGGGATTGCGCTTGAGACGAAATTTGTGTTTTTGTTTTGTTGTTGTTTTTACAGAGCATCCACAGGCCCATACAGCTTTCCTTGTAAGAACGGGGCGGGCGCGGACCAGATCTGCCCCCTCAGTCAGCAACTGGTGATTCCTGCAGTGCCGGGGGATGTGCTTTGTGGTCTGTTCTGCTTCTTTACAGTGCACGTAGGGGATGACATGAGGCGGTATCGCTTAAAGACACGTGCTGGTCCAGCCGATAGTGCCCAGTTCTCAGACCGAAGATGCATGTCCACAGTTGATGGTAGCTGTCTTGTGGCTGTGGCTTTCTGCACAGGGACTTCATTGTGTTCAATCTGGCGTGTGTGTGTGTGTGTGTGCGTGCGTGCGTGCGTGCGTGCGTGCGTGCGTGCGTGCGTGCGTGCGTGCGTGTGTGTGTGTGTGAGAGAGAGAGAGAGAGAGAGAGAGAGAGAGAGAGAGAGAGAATGTGTATGTGTGTGTGCGTGGCCGCGTGCGTCATTGTGTTTGTTTGTGTGTGTGTGTGTGAGTGTGCGTGCGTGCGTGCGTGTGCGTGCGTGCGTGCGTGCGTGTGTGCGTGTGTGCGTGTGTGTGTGTGTGTGTGTGTGTGTGTGTGTGTGTGTGTGTGTGTGTGTGTGTGTGTGTGTAACTCAATGTATATAAATACCTTGTTTAATTTTTTGTACATGATACATATTTAACCCACTCCCCAGTCTCCTATCATGTTCTTTGTAAAGAACGCAGAGCTTAATTTTTTTTATCGTTATTATTGTTATTATTACTATTGTTGTTTTTGCGCTCTATTTCAGACAGCATGTTCGTCTCTTTGTCTTAATTATCTTTGTTATTAAAATTATTTGTGAGCACTTGTGTCCATTGTCGTTAGCCATTGCTCTCCGTTTGCTCTGATATTCAAAGCCATCCTTGCGCTACAGCTTTGAGATCGGCAGACTTAGGTCACCAGGGCCCAGACAGTGTCATCAACTATCTACTGGATGATGTGTCGCTGACAGAAGTGCCAGAAGGCACAAGCTGGGAAGCACAAGCTAATGACACAATCGAACAATTCCGAAAAGGCGATATACATGTTAGGTAAGTAACAAATGGTATTGAAAAGGTCGGAAAGAAAGTGAAATTTGCTAATTATTATATTTGTGTTTTTACTTTCATTTAGAGGGAGTGCGTGCGCGCGTTTGTACTGTTGGATTGTGCTGGTGTGTGGTGTGTGTGTGTGTGTGTGTGTGTGTGTGTGTGTGTGTGTGTGTGTGTGTGTGTGTGTGTGTGTGTGTGTGTGTGTGTTTGTATGCGTGTGTGTGTGCGTGTGTGTGTACGAGAGAGAGAGAGAGAGAGAGTGGAATTTGAAATTTTAATTGCATATCGGCCACTGGCCCCAATACAAATTAAAATAAAGTTTAAAATCAGTACATATACACATTAATCTTAAAATAAAATACAAAAACATGAACAAATAAAATACAAAAACGTGAACAAATAAAAGACACCGTAAAACCAGTCTGTTGTGTACAATGCTATATCGTAAAACTAGTTTGACCCCGTAAACTCTTTTCTTCTCCTAATCGCACTGAAAACAAACTTGGCCAATCGAAACATATCTGTTTTGCTTTTCCGGGAAAGAATATTTTCCAGTGAAGCCGTGACTGCGCTTTGAGACGTATCGTTCAGAAGTTTCTCCCGAATGTCATTATACAGGGGACAAGCGAACAACAAGTACTCTTCGTTCTCTATCGCATTTACACAAAATACACAATTTCTCTGGATCGCACAAGCACTGTAGCGATAAAGATTGTTGTTAATTGGTAGCACACCAAGTCGCAGTTGGCACAATCCAACTCTGAAGCAATATATTTCAAGGGCAGAAAGGTATTGTTCTGGTTCAAATATTGACTTAACATTGCGGTATGGAAAGTATCTGTCTTTATCTCGAATAGTTCCGTGAATAAAATTGTCTGTACGTCTCTGTTTCAATTCACATAAAACAATCTTTTCGTATCTGTCTTTATCTCGAATAGTTGCGTGAATAAAAATTGTCTGTACGTCTCTGTTTCAATTCACATAAAACAATCTTTTCGTCTCCAACCCCTTGTTGTAACCAAACACAGTAAAAGCCGTTTTTGCTTAATACATTCTTCACCTCAGTGACAACATTTCTCGCTTTCATCCGTTAAAATCATCATTTTATATGCTTGCTTAGGGATCCTGATGTCGTCCATCTTTAAAACACGCAGCCAATATTTCAAACACCTTAATGTACTATTCACAAAAAAATGGGTATCGACCGAGTTCACCGTACATCATCTTGTTCGGTGTTCTCAGAGGAACTCCTAAAAAACGCTTACAAGCCATCATGTGCACCTTTTCTATGTCATCCAGTCTCACAGTTCCCCAGATCTCAGATTCATACGTCAATATAGGTTGAATCTGACCACATTCAATGATTTACCAGCATAATACCACTTCTCGTGTTTGCCAAGATGTCCGCACTTTCCGAAAACCATAACCTTTGTTTTGCCTTCATTTCCTTCCATACCCATCTTAACACAGCAGTCTCGCAGACAATTTAGCTGACTTTGCAGTCCACTTGGTGTTGTTGCCAGGAGGGTTACATCATCCGCAAACAACAAAATGAATAATTCTATGAGACCTGATAACATCTGAACTCTATGTTTGCCAGTGCTTTGAAGATGTTCTGCCAGTTGATTAATAAACAGACAAAACAATGTAGGACTTAGCACGCACCCCATTTGGACATTCGAAAAAGTCTATATACTCTTTTTTCTCTCTAACACAGGATAACAAAGAGTTGTACATAGCCTTTATGGCCCCTGCAAACTTGCCAGATACACCTTCCTTTTGTAATGTCTCTAGCAGAGAGAGAGAGAGAGAGAGAGAGAGAGAGAGAGAGAGAGAGAGAGAATAAATTATATGTTATTGGTCTGGATATTACCACCATCATGGTTCTCAATGCTACAATATCAACAACTACACACACACACACACACACACACACACACACACACACACACACACACCACCACCACCACCACCACCACCAACAACAACAACAACACACACACACACACACACACATGCACACACACACATACTCTCTCTCTCTCTCTCTCTCTCTCTCTCTCTCTCTCTCTCTCTCTCTTAATTCCCCCCCCCCTCCCCCCCACCCACGTGTGGGTTTGTAGGCATATGTGACCATGTGCTTTGATCATCGTCAGTGTCATCTGTTTTATGTAACAGCAGTCAAAGCCTTCGATTGTACTGTTTGTTTATTTCAGGGTTCAAATGCCGCCTTCACTAAATCCTGCAGATTTTGATATACAAGTAAGCAATCTACCATATATAACTGTGCGCGTGTGTGTGTGTTGTTATTGATCGTTTTTTTGTGTAGTGCTATTCTCATCTCTCTCGAGCAGACTCACTGCTCTCGTAACGTCGCATATGTGATTCTAAATGAGAGACTGTAGCTTTTTATAGCACGTTTTTGAATATCCACCCAAGTGGTGTACTTGCAGCGCTATTTGACTGTTGCATGGCTGGGGCCACGTGAAACTGCTGCCTTTCCGTGTAGACCGTACAACCATGCACCATGTCATATCACTTCATGCAAAGCCACATACGTAGGGTGCCGCGGCATGCGTGTTTAGCTGTAACCTGCCACCTACATGTTTGGCAGCATGACTTTCGTCTTTTACGTGCTACTGCGGTAACAGGGGGGTAGAACGGATACGGCGATGTGTGTGTGTGTGTGTGTGTGTGTGTGTGTGTGTGTGTGTGTGTGTGTGTGTGTGTGTGTGTTATTTTTCATTTGGTATTGTGTGTGTGTGTGGTGTGTGTGTGTGTGTGTGTGTGTGTGTGTGTGTGTGTGTGTGTGTGTGTGTGTGTGTGTGTGTGTGTGTGTGTGTGTGTGTTATTTTTCATTGTTTTTTTTTTTTGTTTGTTTGGTATGTGTGTGTGTGTTGTGTGTGTGTGTGTGTGTGTGTGTGTGTGTGTGTGTGTGTGTGTTGTGTGTGGGGTGTGTGTGTGTGTGTGTGTGTGTGTGGTTTTTTGAGTGGGGGGGGAAACAGTGGGGATGGGGGTGGGGGTGGTGGGGCAGTTTCATTAAACAGACCGGCGTCAGAATAGCTCAGCTGCCACAATCACTTGAAATGAATTGGAATCAGGTAGACATAGACAATGAAAGGGAGGTGTGCTTTTTAAGTGTCTCCAGTCTTCACCATGTCCGGCTTCTTTTCGATGACCTCAACTTCCGGGAAATATTTATTGTTCGGTGGCACACAGATGGCAAACATTCGCAAGGAGAAGGAATCAGATCTAGTTAACAGAATTTAATGCCAAAGGGAAACATTACTCTTTCTAATTATTAGAAGGCCTTCATGCTATAATAAATAAGCAAATAACAAAGCAGTCCTTCACGTCTAACACATGATAAAAAATAAAAATAAAATAAAGAAACAACAACAACAAAAACACGCAATATGTCTTGTTGTGTGTGTCTGTTGGGGTGGGGGGAACAGATAGACTTGAGGAAGCACGCGTTTCACTTCGGTTCCCTGGTGAAAGATGAGTACATTTTGGAGCCCCAGTACAAAGGCTACCAAGATATCGTCTACAACCTGTTCAACATTGCCACACAACAAAGCTTCAAATGGAAGTTTGACAAAGGAACACAGGTACTTTTGGTATTCCTTTCTTTCTCCTCTGTGTGTGTGTGTGGGGGGGGGAGGGGAGAGAGCAAACACACACACACACACACACACACACACACACACACACACACACACACACACACACACACACACACACACACACACACACACACACACACACACACACACACACACACACACACACACACACACACACACACACAGAGAGAGGAAGGTGTTGTTTTGTTCGCTGTTTAGTCTTATGCAGGAATTAAAAGCATTAAATGTTAACCTTTTTGTGCTTTGGCCTACTACAGGGACCCCTAACTTCACCCAGGCTGTGGCTGCTATGAAGAAACTGACAGCCCATGGGTCTGTATTCCATCTTGCCCTCCCACCTGCCAGGAATAGCCAGTTCTTTGTTCTCACTGTTAGCTGGTTTTATTTATACACTGAGTCATTCCATATTCATTCACCCTCACCACAACTAGTATGTCTTGTGAGTATTTGTTTGTTTGTCATGATTTATTGAAAATGTATTCTAATACCTGATTGTTTCTACCTTTGTTTCGGTGAATTTCAGGTTTTGATATAGTTGTGATGGAGCACAAATGATTTTCTGCAAAATATGCCCGTTATGATCTGTTTTGTACCACCAGTCGTTTTTGCTTCTTCAGTATCTACACTTTCCATTCCGTATACATTTGTTTGGTAAATGTTCCCATTTTTAATTTGGCAGATTTCCCCGCCAAGTCCCTTCCTTACGAAGTGGGGGGCGAAAAATCGGATATTCCTTCCCACTTTCGCCTTTCATCTTTATTAATATCGTAACAAACAACACAAAACAAAAATTCTAGAGGGGACTGGATATATATATATATATATATATATATATATATATGAGAGAGAGAGAGAGAGAGAGAGAGAGAGAGAGAGAGAGGAGAGAGGGAGAGGAGAGAGAGAGAGAGAGAGAGAGAGAGAGAGAGAGAGAGAGAGAGAGAGAGAGAGAACAAGGCTCTCTGTGACTCCTGGGCACCGCCCAGTGCAGGAAGGACTGAGTATGGTGTCATGTAGAGAAAGTATAACGAAGTCCAAGCATGTTTTGTATTGGAAACTTGAGGGCTTTGTCAAGGCCTGCCCGGTCGGCTTGACTGATTCTGTAGGAATCAGTCAAGCCGACCGGGCAGGCCTTGACAAAGCCATCAAGGGCGAAAATTCGGAGTAAAATTTTTCAATACAAAACATGCTTGACTCTCTCTCTTCTCTCTCTCTCCTCTCTCTCTCTCCTCTCTCTCCTCTCTCTCTCTCTCCTCTCTCTCTCTCTCTCTTCTGCCTTCGTGTTCTGTGTGTGTGTGTTGTGTTGTGTGTGTGTGTGTGGTGTGTGTGTGTGTGTGTGTGTTGTGTGTGTGTGTGTGTGTGTGTGTGTGTGTGTGTGTGTGTGTGTGTGTGTGTGTGTGTGTGTGTGTGTGTGTGTGTTGTGTGTGTGTGAGTGATATGGGTGAGTGTGCATATGTGGTGTGGTGTGGCGTGTGTTTGTCTTTGTGTTCGTGCGTGCGTGCGTGCGTGCGGCGTGCGTGCGTGCGTGCGTGCGTGCGTGCGTGCGTGCGTGCGTGCGTGCGTGCGTGCGTGCGTGCGTGCGTGCGTGCGTGCGTGGTGTGTGTGTGTGTGTGTGTGACAACTGCATACAACTTTTACTTAGAATGTCTAGTGTGGAGATACAGGAAATCACTCGCTCTACCCAAACCGCTCTATTTAGCACAAACAAGGCATTAAGGGGGTTAGGGTTAGTGTTCCGGTTCGGGTTAGGGATTAGGGTTAGAGTAGGGGTTAGGGTTAGTGGGTTAGGGTTAGTGGGTTAGGGTTAAGGGTTAGTGTTATCGTTAGATTTAGGGTTAGCGTTAGGTTAGGGTCAGACTTTAAGGTTGGGGTTATGGTTAGGGTTAGGCGCATGGGCAATCTAATTTGGGTAATACCTGATTCTGCAGAGGGATTAGATATGATTGGTTAGGGTTGGTGCAAGATTAGAGAATTGGTCACTGGTTAGGGTTAGGGGTACTGGTTGGGGGTTAGGGTTAGCTTAAGGTCAAGGTTAGGGTTCAGGTTCGGGGTTAGGGTTAGCATTAGGGTTAGTATTAGGTAAGGGTTCGGGATTCGGGTTATAGTGGGGGTTATGGTTAGTGGGTTAGGGTTACGGGTTAGGTTTAGGGTTGGGGTTAGGGGTTAGGGTTAGACTTTAAGGTTAGGATTATGTTTAAGATCAGAGTTAGGGTTGGGGGTTGAGTTAGGGTTAGGCGCATGGGCAATCTAATTCGGGTAATACCTGAATCTGCAGAGGGATTAAATATGATGGGTGCAAGATTAGAGGATTGGCCATTGGTTAGGGGTACTGGTATAGGGTTAGGGCTAGTTTAGGGTTTGGGTAAGGGTTAGGGTTCGGGTTAGGTATTAGGGTTAGAGTGTGACTACGTTTTCCACAAACTCTTCCTGCGTGCGTTTCCCACCCAACATTTTTTGTAATACAGCTTTGCCTGATACAGCCAGCTGTCTTTGCTCATTGCTTCCAGCTTAACAATAATTATTCCAGCATCGCTGGGGCTTTTGTTTCTTGTTTGCTTCTTTGTTGTTTTTGGCTTAAATGTCCCTAGATAGTTCCGCATTGACGAGCTTATCATTAAATGTCCCTAGTTAGCTCCGCCTTGACAATGTTATCAATAAATGTTCCTAGATAGCTCGGCCTTGACAGTGCTATCAATAAATGTTCCTAGATAGCTCCGCCTTGACAATGTTATCAATAAATGTTCCTAGATAGCTCCGCCTTGACAATGTTATCAATAAATGTCCCTAGACAGTTGCACCATGACAGTCTCATCACTAAATATTCCTGGACAAGTCCAACCTCACAATCTTACAAATGTCCCTAGAGAGTTCCGCTTTGACAATGTTTCCAATAAATGTCCCAGGATAGTTCTGCCTTGACGCTCTTATTATCCAATGAGACCAGTGTTTCTTACTGCCGGGTTCTTTTCTCCTCACAAGTTGGGAAGTTGGGAACCTCTCCTCTCCCTCTTCATTTACAGTTGCGTCTTGACCACTTGGCCCAGAGCGGGCTGCCGCTGTGGGTGACGGAGCTGAACCTGCTGCAGCAAGACCCCACGCTGAGAGCCGACTACTACGAGAACGTATACAGGGTGTACTTCTCCCACCCTTCTGTGCACGGCATTGTGCTGTGGGGGTTCTGGGACCAGCACGCCAAGAGCCCCTTAGCTGCTCTCGTCGATGGCTTTGACTATAGGGTCAGTCCTGGCTTAATATTTTTTATTACAGCCTTCGAAGACATCCTTCGCGGAGTGGTTCGTTCACACACCAAAACAACCCGCCAGATGGGTATGAATGTGTACAGTGAAAATGCACCATGATGATTTTAATTTCGCCGAAACTCCCTTTCGGACTTTTTGCTAAATTACGACAGTCAGTATACGTAAAAAATAAATTACACGGGCGTCGGGCATCTTTCTGTTAGCAAGAACAGAATGATTTCGTCCTATTTCCAACAGCGTGCCTGATGACAAATTAGCATGTAATGGTCCAGTGTGAAATCTATGGTACCATGAAGTGAATGCCGTGCCTTGAGATAATGAGACTGATTTCCAGCACTTTACACAGTGTTCATACCACCTATCGGATCAATCCTTTGTAATGCAGGTGACTGCGTATCAGGGCTAATACATTAGAATCTTGTCTCCAGACTATTTGCGTGTTAACGTTTAATGGACAAAATCGGAGTTGTATTACTTATACGCAGCTTCTGATCAAGATGGCATTGTTCTCTCTCTCTCTCTCTCTCTCTCTCTCTCTCTCTCTCTCTCTCTCTCTCTCTCTCTCTCTCTCTCTCTCTCTCTCTCTCTCTCTCTCTCTCTCTCTCTCTGTGGGTTGTGATCAATAGGTTTTAAGTATTATTATTTACCGTTAACATGGTTGTGTTGTATATTAACATTACCTTTCTAAAAATATATTTTATCATTGATGATGATTGTTTTTTCTTTCCCAGTTAAATGAAGCCGGAAGTCGAATTGCCAAGCTCTTAACAGAAGAATGGAGTACCCATGTGAACAGAACTCTGACTTCTGGAACAAACTTGGATATCAGAGGATTTAAAGGCGACTATGGCCTGACAGTAAAGAACATTGGTGCCCCAGTGAATGTAGACTCGTTCTCGCTAACAGGAAATTAAGTTACCGTAACTATCAGCTTGGGTGAAAACGAAGGTAAGTTTCTTGAAGTAAACTTTAATCATACTCATAAGAGAAATTACAAAAGCCACCCTTCATTGATTTCTTTTGGTTAATAATAATACATACATTTTCTATAGCGCTATTGCCCGCTGAGCGAGCTCAACGCACTAGACCATTATTATGTGAATTATAAACTAAGACAGTCAGAATCACCTCGGCTTTGTGTTAGTTTTTCAAACTGTCTATAAAATTATTCGCTTTGTCGCATCTGGGTCCATACCTTCCCTAGACACACACAGATATATCTATCTATCTATCTATATATATATATATATATTTATATGTGTGTGTGTGTGTGTGTGTGTGTGTGTGTGTGTGTGTGTGTGTGTGTGTGTGTGTGTGTGTGTGTGTGTGTGTGTGTGTGTGTGTGTGTGTGTGTGTGTGTGTGTGTGTGTGTGTGTGTGTGTTGTTGTTGTTGTTGTTGTTGTTGTTGTTGTTGTTGTTGTTGTTGTTGTTGTTGTTGTTCGTTTGTTTGTTTGTTAGCTTTTTGTTTGTTATAAAGACATCTAAAAACAACCAAACACGACGCAGTAGAACGCAACTAGAAATTTTGCTAAATACTGAATAGTTTATTACAACTTGTAGAGAACGAAACGCAAACCTTTAATGCCGCAGTTTCCTGGTAATTGAAATTCCGTCTTCTGTCTTGATTGATTCAGGCGGAAAGATTTATATGGCCGAATTCAACTAGGAAAAGAAGAGAAGTAAACCAGGCATAGACGAATATCTATCTCCAATCTATGAAGGCCTTGTTACAATGGAATCACTGTCCCCGATGTCGGCCGCATCTGCAACACCTTCACCAACACCTTCCACCACGGCCAGCACGCAGGGTGCACACGCCCTCGGCCAGGCCACATCATCAGCTTCGTCATCGGATTTGCATTGCACGACGCGCTGGTCACGTGTTTCGAATCCAGGCGACGATGAGCACACGCAGGTCTCGTGCCACCCAGGTGAGGTCCTGACTGGCTGTTCAAGTATCTTAAAGGTGTGTTGGTTCTTGTAACTGAAGGTGAGGACTGACGCCGCATACCAATAGTGTTAAAACTAAAACTTGTAAAGTTTGTTTTCGTGTGTGGATAGAATGTTAGCCAACCCAGGCTCGGACCTCTGACATGGTGGTTTGTATGAGATCGCGGATCCGAGGGAGGCGCCCACCACGTTCAGCTTAATAGGTGACCGCTGAGGTGTTCAACTACCTAGCAGAGTGTGGCATCAGTTCTTCCCAAATGAGCAGATTCAGATGAGCATGAGTCAGTTCAGTTCAGTTCAGTGCAAGATGATATCTATGCACTCGGAAAAGCCCATATTAAGATCCACTCTGTCTCTCAGTTTTCCCAACATTGCTTTTGAAACTGTTCCAATGCTCAAAGACGCATGAGTCACCTCACCTGTATTGTGTTGTAACGAGGCACACATAGACTGACCATGATTATACTGTAGGGCTCAAACGAATAATAAGCCAGCGAGACTACACCAATCAGCAGAGGACAAAACTGAGCAGAGAAGACTAAAGCAACTTCAAGCTTATAATAGTATTAGAAATAAAACCATTAATAAACTAGATGAGAATGAAAGAAATATCAATACACTTCTGTTTGGAAACGACCAGCTACATTTTGAAACTAATAAGAAAATATTTGCTATAGTCCATGACTTTTTGCGCCAAACCGACCGCTTGTAAATCTATAAAAGTCTGCCAAAATTTGTTTATGATACAAGCGAAGAAGTACACGTTTTAATCCTCTCCCTCTCTCTGTCTCTCTCAGATCAATAATTATGACAACATCACTAGACCATTCGGTTAGTTATTTGCTTTTTTAACCCCCACCCCCTCCTCCCGTTTTGTTGTTGTTTGCTTTTTGTTTTGTTTGCTTGTTTGTTTGTTTTTTGTTGTCGTTTTGGTCTTTGTTGGTTTTGTTGCCTCTGACGTTTTGACAACAATTTGCCATCTTGCCATCGTAAATGTCTGTGTGATTATCATTTTATCTATAGGTAACATTCAAATAAGCATATTGCTTTTGTGTTTCCTGTACTTATTTGTTGGGTTTATGATTACGATGAATGAATACAATTTTGTTTAAACCTACTTCAAGCCACACACATGGCAAAACCCTCGCCAAGAAAACCTGTTACATACGGTTTGGTGTACATAGTGTGCTTCAGCCAGACCAGTTTGTTTAGGAACTTCTTCTTGAGAATGTGTGTGTGTGTGTGTGTGTGTGTGTGTGTGTGTGTGTGTGTGTGTGTGTGTGTGTGTGTGTGTGTGTGTGTGTGTGTGTGTGTGTGTGTTGTGTGTGTGTGTGTGTGTGTGTGTGTGTGTGTGTGTGTGTGTGTGTGTGTGTGTGTGTTGTGTGTGTTGTGTGTGTGTGTGTGTGTGTGTGTGTGTGTGTGTGTGTGTGTGTGTGTGTGTGTGTGTGTGTGTGTGTGTGTGTGTGTGTGTGTGGTGTGTTGTGTGTGTGTGTGTGTGTGTGTGTGTGTGTGTGGTGTGTGTGTGTGTGTGTGTGTGTGTGTGTGTGTGTGTGTGTGTGTGTGTGTGTGTGTGTGTGTGTGTGTGTGTGTGTGTGTGTGTGTGTGTGTGTGTGGTGTGTGTGTGTGTTGTGTGTGTGTGTGTGTGTGTGTGTGTGTGTGTGTGTGTGTGGTTGTGTGAACGTCAACATCACTGTATGACGATACATAATTATATGAATCAAATCTACAAAGAATTAACGATTAAGAAGCGATGACTTCACAAAGTAATTATTGCGCTTGGCTTAGGTCAACGATTGTAGTTTCCAGAAGTAGTCCCTGCCTAGTTTTGCTTCTTTAGATTTATGATGATGACGACAAAGACGATTATAATGACGACGACAGTAATGATAATGGTGGCAGTAATGGTAACGACAACTACAGTACTAGTGATGGCGACGATCGTGATTACGATGACGACAGTGGTGGTGACGAAGGAAGAAAGGAACTTGCTTTTTTACGCCCAGTCAACCATAACATGATAATAACGATGATGTTGGTGACGACGATAACGATGAAACAGGCAGTGCTGTAGCCACGCCTCTCCATGTTCAACGCGGTTGCAGGCGTGAAAGCAGTAGCAGTGTGCTGTAGAGCCAGAGATCTGAGCTGTACTTACCGCGCTGCAGGTCCATCTCCTGCAGGCCATGACGTCGCTGTTGAGGCAGCCTGTGCCGGCTCAGAGCAAGCCCTAGGTCAGCAGCCTTTTCCTTCTCCCTCTTCCCTTCTTTCTTCGTCACGATCCCCTCCCACAACCTTCCCCCTCGTGCCTTCTTTCTTCTTCGTGGCCTCTCCCCTCCCCTCTCCCTCTTTCCCTCCCTCCCTCTTCTCCCCCCCCCAACCCCCCACCCCCATATTTATCCCCCTGCCTCCTCTATTTCCCCCTTCCTTTCTTTCATCTCCGTGATCTTCCCCACCTTTTCCCCCGCCCCTTCTTCTCCTCCTTATGTTCTCCTGAGCTCTTTTTCTTCATCTTCTGGATCTAATGCCTCCTTATTTTTTCCTTCTCATCTTTGTGTCTTCTTCCTCGTGTGTCTCCTCGATCTCTTCCCTCTCACTCAAACTCCAGTTTTGTGTTCTGAAATATTTCCAGTGACTCCGCGAAAATATGTTGCTGGACATAGAGACCACTGATCAAGAGTGATGAAGAATCAGTGATGAGTGGGCTATACAAGCTTGACAAGAACTGTGCTTACCGCAGCATGCACCGATAACATTAACACTGGTACAGGAGGACAATAATTTACCGACGAACAATTGTGCAGGATGTTCAGCATTGAATTTTCACAGCAGTGTGGGTGGTGCCACGACAACCAACATTTCCTGTCTAGCCTTCAACCAGGACTCAAGAGCAGGTAGCTTTTGTTAACCGTTTCCTTCTAGGCTTATCTATATATCCATCTACCCGTTCTTGTCTGTTGGCTACACCCGGGCTTTCGCGCAAGTCTGTCTGTTCTTATAAATGAGTAAGTAAGTAAGTAAGTAAACATGGTGCTTAACGGCCACAGAAACCATAAGGCTTATTAGGGACGGGGAGAATGGGGGGAAGGGCCGGGTATGGAGGTGGGGGAAGAGGGAGAGTATATACCTATCACTACACTGTCACCACCAGAATGACCTGCATTAAGATGGGCAGCGATGAGGCCATTTAATTTTCATTAATTGTGAGGGACAAAGTCACAAGACAGTGTCCACAAACCACAATTTTTGACAGGAGAAAGGAGAGCCGAAGCGGTATCGAACCGAGGTCCTTCCGCTTACGAGCCTAACGCCTTACCGCTAGGCCAAACCGGCTCACCTTATAAATGATAACAATGAAGCGCTTTTGTAGATCGCACTTCCAGTGGCTAGGATGGTACTGCTTTACACAAAAAGGAAGGGGGCGGGGTGAGAGTTTACAGAGAGCACTGTACCATACAAGCAAAGAAATAAACATAACTACGTAAAACGATAATAATAATAACAGCAACAACAACAGCAACAACAATAATAATAATAATTGCACATGCTGTATACTTGCTTTAAAGCACATATAGTACAAACATCACAACTGACTCGTGTAGAAGGATTTTTCAAACTTAAGAATCAACACACAAGGGAGTTAATAAGCGCTCGAAAGACGTCACACAAACACAACAAAGACCTGAGTCACCTACGGTAACTCTCACCTGGCATTGGAGCAAATACAAGGTACATTACGCTCTTCTTCTGACACCCGCATACTGAAAATCCAGCAATACAAACGCAAGACTCATGGCTTTCGCACTTTCTCTTGCTTTGGACCCCACATTTGGAATTCATTCCCACAAGAGCTTAGACACTGCTCAACCCTGTCATCTTTAAAGCCAAACTGAAAACCTTCCTCTTCTCAAAGTATTTCCGCCCCAACTAATATCAATACCCAGTTTCTGCTACAGTCATTGCGCGTGCGCGCGCGCGCGCGCGCGCGCGCGCGTGTGTGTGTGTGTGTGTGTGTGTGTGTGTGTGTGTGTGTGTGTGTGTGTGTGTGTGTGTGTGTGTGTGTGTGTGTGTGTGTGTGTGTGTGTGTGTGTGTGATGCCTTATGTAAATTGTTTTGGTGGGACTGTCCTCTACGCGTGTATAGAAAATTGTATTTAGGTTAATATGAATGATGTGAGCAGTCAGGGCGTTGATGAGCGCACGATAAATGTACATTATTATTATTATTACATAATATGTCTGCCTATCTGTCTCCGGACTTTCGAACATGTGTATCTGCCTGTCTGTGGCCGGTCTTTCGAACGAGTCTGTTTGCTGGTCCGTGTCCAGCTTATCGCACATTCTCTGTCTGCCTGTCTGTGTCCGGCCTCTCTCGTATGCTCCTCTAGCCTTTCACACGTTTTTCTGTCTGTTTGTTTGCCAATCAGTTCTTGTCTGCTGTGTGCAGTTTTTCGAAAATAGGCTCAGTGCAGAGAATCAGTGAACACAGACAAGTAAACATAAGGGCGATAACGCACGGGAAAATACTTGAAAATGTCTGATTTTGTATGTCAGACACTTTTAAGACTCCCTGCTCATTTTTCCGACCTAAAACAAATACTAGTTGATTCTTCAGTGTCACACCTCTCTAATGTCTCCCGCGTTGCCAGCCCCCAACCTCTCTTGTCTCACGGTTACGTCACCTCCCAGCGGCCCACACCAGAGTGACTTTGCGCATGTGCAGTGCGCTACTGATTACGTCATGACCGGATGTAACGCCAAGTCCAGCACAGGAAAATCTTCCGGCGCTTTCATATCAGGTTCTTTCACTCGTTTCTTTCTTTTGTTCGTTTGTTTCTCTTGTGCGTTGAACAGGGTAGGTCATTATTGTAGACTTTAATAAAATAGAGAAAAAAAGTTAAGCTGATTAAATTAATAACCATCATTTAATCAAACTGTGTCCTAGACAATTACCTGCCCTTAGACAATTACCTGCCGTTTATTTTGAATGACTGTCTTTTTCTAGTCTGTTTCTTCTTTTTATTTCATCTATCTGTCTTTTGTGCTAGTACCTGTTAGTCATTGATGTATTCATTCCTGACAAAGACTTATAATATTAAAAGGTTGAATCGTTTTTCGTATCCGTGTCCTGTCTTCTCCTGGTGAGTAGGTTTCCCTTTTTTTTTTTACTAAACTGTCTCTTTTTCTGCTGGGATAGGCGCATTCGTGGTGCCTGCATTGCAATTTGCTTTTAATCATAATAATAATAACGTCTTAGTAAGCACGTTTTAAAGACTGGTTTTGATGGCAGGGAGAGAAGGACTATGATGGAGAGCAAAAGACAGATAATTCGAGACTTGTGCTTTACAAAAGCCATCACTAGCAGTTTGAAGAGGTAAGTTTTAAGGATATATTTGGAAGGCAGGGAGGGAATGGCTGTGACGGAGAGCGGAAGGAAGCGAATTCCAGATTTGTGCAGCGGAGAAGCAGAAGGCACAACCACCATGCTGTTTTCTTTCCAAGATGGGGATACGAAAAGTTCATCCGGAAAAGAGCGCATTCGTTTATTAATTTTGTTTACGCCAAGCAAATACGCCTTTACCAACACCCATTAAATTTCATGTTGTTTAATGACTTCGTCCACAGAAACGTGACCAAGACGAAGCTTGGTCGTAATCAAATATGTGCGTTTGGCATACAGATAGACTAACTGCTCAAACACTCACTGGGTTAGACAGACATCTGGAACTCTCCGTCGTGGTTTGACAAGCGTAAGTCAGCATCTCTACACGAGGACAGGGCAACAACAAATGTGTACCTTCAACCTTCAGTGGGTTTGACTTTCCACAGACTATGTCAGTCTAAAGGAGAGAGTGAACAAGATACCAACATGGGGGGAGGGGGGGGGAGGGGGGGGGGGGGGGGTGCACTTTTCTTTCTTTCTCAGTTTGTTTTGTTCTTGATCGTTTTTATATAGTGCTATTCAGCATTCTCCGCTCTCGACTGTGGACACTGTGTTCATGTCATATGTGATTCTGAATGAGTGACTAGCTTTTTATAGCGCGTTTTTGGAATATCCACCGAAGCGGTGTACTTACCGCGCTGGCATGGCTGTTTCATGACGTGCCATGTGAAACTGCTGCCGTCTCGGTGCGTTCTGCGTACACTATACAACCATGCATCATATCACGTCACTTCATGCAAAGCCACATATATAGAGTGCAAGCACGTTTAATCGTAGCCAGTGAGCCGGTTTGGCCTAACGGTAAGGCGTTAGGCTTGTAAGCGGAAGGACCTCGGTTCGATACCGCTTCGGCTCTCCTTTCTCTTCAAAAGTTGTGGTTTGTGGACACTGTCTTGTGACTTTGTCCCTCACAATTAGTGAAACATTAAACGGCTCTCATCGCTGCCCACCTAATGCAGAAGTCATTCTAGTGGTGACAGTGTAGCGATAGGTATATAATCTCCCTCTCCCCCACCTCCATACCCCCCCCCCCCCCTTCTCCCCGTCCCTAATAAGCCTCATGGTTTATGTAGACGTTAAGCACCATGTTTACTTACTTACTTACTAATTGTAACCTACCCCCTGCACTTTTGGCAGAACGACCGGGATCTTTTATGTACCACTGCGGTAACACGGGGGTGGAACGGATACCGACATAAGAGTCAGCACAGATAGTTGACCCTGGAGAAGAAACATTCTCTCGCCACTCCTGCCGGGAATCGAACCCGCGACCTTTCGATCACGAGTCCGGCGCTCCATGCGCTTCCCATATTGGTGGCTTTTCGAATTACAATGACTGTGCTTGTTTTCTACTGCATCTCCGGTAGTTTGATGGCACTCTACCACCTTTACTCTCCTGTCGTCTGTCCTCGTACTCACCATCTTCGTTCTTCCTCCAAGAATCTTCCGACTGTTTCACGCGTCAACCTGAAAAGTGCCGTGCACGATCCTTTCAATAACAGGCTCCCGTTGTTTGGAACTCACTGCCACTGAATACCCGCCTCTCCTCGTCTTTGTCATCTTTTAAAATTCAGCTTAAAACATACTTCTTCCACACCGCCTTTGCGCAATATCTACCTGTCTGTCCGCCTTTGAGGAAAGCTAATTGTATTGTGCAGACAAAGAATGAAGGATAGGTGGATTAGTTTGTTTGTTTGTTGTAATTGTTTGATTTGTTTTTAATGTTTGTGTGTTGTGTGTTTTTAATGTTTGAGTATGTACGCATAATAGTTGTTCATTGTACTGATTGTTATGATTGTTTTTATAGTTTGTATTGTGGTATTGTAAGCTCGTAATCTTTCCATGCCTTATAAAGCAGATTATTATTATTGTTACTATCTCCAGATTCAGCTGAGACCAGCTGCAGGCTTTCAATGGCGCCGACACTGAACTGGGTCAAGCGGGGGTCGTGGCTGTGGCAACCTGCTGTAAGATGGTCGCCGCCTGACGCTCATTTAACCTTCAGCTCTCAACCCGTTATTGGTGGATTTCAGCGTGGCTGGCTGAAGTGTTTTTAGCCATTTGATTTCCCTCTGAAATGTCAGTTCCTCATCTTTAGCCCTGATATAACCCTTTGTGGTTGACTGGGCTCAAAGCACCAACTAACTAACTAAGTTCCTCATCATGGACACAGAAGAAAGACGTCATTGTTTATCAATTCGTTCATCCGTCCATTTGTCAGTAAACTTGTGTTGAACGTAATTACATTCATCAGCGAAATTATTAGAGTGCTGACGGACGAGAGAATCAAGGCAGTAAGATCGACACATCGAAGTCTTCTGTGTCTGTGCCCACAACTTCATAACGTCACATCAAAATGGTTGTTGCTGCTAACGTCCTGACAACCGCTGTCAACAGATCACTTCAGGAAGAGATACGTACTATGAAACAACGAATACAGAAGCAGGATGATGGTGCACGCAGACGCGAACGTTCGGCCGGTGCTTTTTGTGTGTGTGTGTTCATCGTTTGTCTGAGCTCTTCGTAGTAACAAGACAAACATCACCATGCAGAAGACAGCAGCATGGAATAAAATAAGGAGACAGTTTATTAGCAGTACTGGAATTGCATTCTGTGGGCATTTTCAGATCCCTACACACTGCCGTGCGCTGTCCGCCAGCTTGCTGAGACGAAAGCTACGTAAGCTACGCAAAGATAGTGCGTCCCACACAGCTACGCCGTAAAACACGTGGATCGCATTACGCGAAGTGCCCCAAGCGTCAGCTATGTACAAAGATAGTGCGTCCCACACAGCTACGCTGTAAAACACGTGGATCGCATTACGCGAAGTGCCCCAAGCGTCAGCTATGTACAAAGATAGTGCGTCCCACACAGCTACGCTGTAAAAACGTGGATCGCATTACGCGAAGTGCCCCAAGCGTCAGCTATGCAAAGATAGTGCGTCCCACACAGCTACGCTGTAAAACACGTGGATCGCATTACGCGAAGTGCCCCAAGCGTCAGCTATGTACAAAGATAGTGCGTCCCACACAGCTACGCTGTAAAACACGTGGATCGCATTACGCGAAGTGCCCCAAGCGTCAGCTATGTACAAAGATAGTGCGTCCCACACAGCTACGCTGTAAAACACGTGGATCGCATTACGCGAAGTGCCCCAAGCGTCAGCTATGTACAAAGATAGTGCGTCCCACACAGCTACGCTGTAAAACACGTGGATCGCATTACGCGAAGTGCCCCAAGCGTCAGCTATGTACAAAGATAGTGCGTCCCACACAGCTACGCTGTAAAACACGTGGATCGCATTACGCGAAGTGCCCCAAGCGTCAGCTATGTACAAAGATAGTGCGTCCCACACAGCTACGCTGTAAAACACGTGGATCGCATTACGCGAAGTGCCCCAAGCGTCAGCTATGTACAATGTATTAGGGGAGACAGTTACACCACAGGCGAAGGTAAACAAAAGCCGATGTTGGTGCTCGTCCGACTGATTATTTTGGTTACTGCTCATTTTGAGTACAGTTTTCAAAATTTGTGCGTGTGGTTTTACTTTTGATTTGTTTCTTCTTCTTTCTTTTTTTCAATTTTGTTCTTGCGGGTCCTATGATTTCACATGATTAATTTCATAGGCATATGGGTTAGTGTGGTGGACCTGTTTCAGAGCGATTAGAGGTCTATGTTGATCCGAAGAAAGCAAGTCATTCTGTTTAGATCTGTGTAAACACTTAAAGGTGTCACGTGTGTGTGTGTGTGTGTGTGTGTGCGTGCGTGCGTGCGTGCGTGCGTGCGTGCGCGCGCGCAGGCCCTAACAACATTATGAGCGTGATGCGTGTGTGTGTGAACTCCAAGAGGAAACAGAGAGAGTGGATAAGCTGAAGACTGCATGTAGGGAAAGAGATCCCAAAAGAGTCAGAGATATTAGACAGGCATGAGAAAGAGAGTATCAAAACAGATAACCAAGACAAGGAGTAAATGTACAATTGAAAAGACAGCATGGATTCCACTGTGGTGTATTCTGTGACACGAATTCATCAATCCAGTGAAACTGTCAAAAAATAACATTTGGCAAATAAAGGAGTGCACACAGAGAGCCAGAGAAAAAATAGTAACATAACCGACAACCAAGTTTCAAATGTAAATCCACCCTATACCTCTTTCAAAAATTAGACAAAAATCAACAACAAAACAAAATGAATATGAACAAGAAAGTTTAACTTGTCAAGCTATTGCCACTGAGCTTGTGTTGTAACTGGACCAAAAATGTTTCAAACATGTGAGGGTTGAAAACTCAACCCAGAGGGTCACCTCAAGCTGATCAAACATAGTCATAAGTCAATACACGCTATAAAATGCATCTTAAAAGTAGCATTACACTTAAGTCAGACTTACAAACTCAGTATAAGCACATAAGTAGCACCTATATATTATTACACATGCATTCCAGACTGGTACTCCCTTTGATGTTGCCCTTGTGCACAATAGCACACAAAGCTAGGAGATGCTGGCATAATCAACCATTGTGTCAGATTTTTCCAACACCAAGTTACACATAATAACACCGACCAGTTACCACCTGCTAGTTCCTTTATAGACAACAACAAAAAAAGGGCCACACGTAAAACTGAAAAGCCTATCTCTCTCAAAAATTTAAGCTACTTCTGAAAAGTATACAAAAGAATGGAATAATAATGTAAAAAGAAGAAAGAAAAAAGGACTAGACACTAGACAGGATACCACGAGAACAAGTAAAAAGGACAATCAAATGAGAACCCCGACTTAAGCTGAAAGAGAGAGTATACACAGTACATGACACCTTTCATAGATTCTGCTTCCACTGGTTTAGTCATTAAACAAAGAAGAAGTAAATCTCAAATTTTGGGACGTTAAACTCAATATTAACTAGGATATATATAATATATATAATATCAACCACTGAGCTCAGTGGACAAATGGATGTACATGATTCCCCCCCCCCCCCCCCCCCCAAAAAAAAAAACCCACATGTTCAACCTTTGCTGAACAATATCCTCCATGCATTACTTATAAAACATGTAAACAAAACAAACAAACAAAAACAAGAAACAAAAAAGATGCATGTGAAGTGCTGAACTTGGTCCTGAAGATTTTTCAAAGATTTTTAAGACAATCAAAAAGTGATGTCTTATTACTAGCTTTCATGCAAAGAGACTTTATCATCCTGATTTTGTAGTTTGAACGTGATCACTTTATCTCAGATTCAGGCCCACGACATGCACCCATGCTACATTATTTATGTCGTCAAACATCAGACTCACTCTTATTCTCAAATGCCAGATTGTTAACAACAAAAGAAAATAACACACAGCTGCAAGGTCAAAGACTGCTGAAACTTAGTAGTGTGCAAAACATCTAACGATACTTGGTATTGCGCTTTGCTGATGGAGCAGAGAAGAGGCTTGAATTCTCTTTCAGTGTGGAATGAAAACGGACATTGGCAAACAACCCCAAGACCAAAGACTGCAACTGACAAGTCACACGACGACAGCACAGCACAGCGGTGCCACTACGTCGAACACTGCTTGGACGCCATTCTGTACAACGCAGCCGCCTGGTGGCGCCAGTTGACTTCCGTTTCACCCCAAATCACAGCATGATCTTTGCGTAGCTTACTATCTTTGCTGAGACTTCAGCTCCACCCTGACGTCAGCACCACGGTCCAGCGGCACAAGGAGGCCGCGGAGCCACTGACCGGCACTGATGATGATGAAGTGATGCTTAATGTCCTCAGATGTCGGCTGACATAATTATTAGGGACAAGCTGTGACCAATGCCGAAGCAAGGTTCAAGAAATCTTTACGACCACGGAAGCCAGAAGGCTCGTTAGGACGGACAGCCCAGGACGGCCACCTCGACTCTCACACAGCTCCTGAACTATGTGTAGACCGGCACTGACGGCAACGTTGGCTCTTATACACGATGAACAGCTCATACAGCACTATCAACGGCTCTTACGGCACTATGAACAGTTCTTACAGCACTACGAACAGCTCTTACAGCACAATGAAAGGCTTTTACAACACGATGAACGGATCTTACAACACTGAACGACTCTTACAATATGATAAATGGCTCTTACAACACAATGAACGGGAACACTGTGAACGGCTCTTATAACACGATGAAACACGATAAACGGCTTCTTCAACGCGGTGAACAGCTGTTGTAAACTCGATAAAGACTTTTATAACACAGTGAACGGCGTAAAGTCCATATAATGACACTATTTTGCAGCACTTTGAGTTGAGACTTAGGAGGTGACTTCAAATAAAGAGCAGGGTACTGTCAGAAGATGGTATCAGAATGAATTGTTCATTGAACAGCACCGTATAAACACGACGGTTTTATTCAACTTGTCGCCTAAGACCGTCAGTAAACATGGGGCTTAACGTCCACAGAAACCATAAGGCTTATTAGGGACTGGGAAAAGGGGGGAGGGGGTACGGAGGTGTGGGGAGAGGGAGATTATATACTTATCATACACTGTCACCATCAGAATGATTCCTGCATTAAGATGTGTGTCCGTTTGGAATGGCGGATTGACTAAATCGACTGCGAGCGTTCATTATTTACACCGTACGTGTTCTTGATTAAGAAGAAAAAATGTAAAAAAAATCATCGGTAGCCACTGCTGCATCATCGGTAGCGCTTCATGGCTTACCAAAAGCTGATGCGGGCAGAGGATCGAATAGAAGACCAGGAATAAGGAAGCCGGTTACTCTACTACAACTTTGAAGAAGAAATAGTAAAGCCGTAAGACATTAGAAAGCTTTAAGACACGAATCTCTCGCTGCCCCTAAAACACAAGTGCCCCCGCTTCCAACATTGGGTCCTGTCAGCGTATCGCACTTATATCAGTGCGCATCAAGATCAAGATACTCCATTCCATCACTCGCATTGGATAGCAGTCAACAATCTTCTCCAGACATTTCACCGAAGACTGCTTCAAATATGGTAAGTTTTGAGGTGTTGATAATTTCTTGTATAAACTGCTAATTAATACAGCTTTGTGTTGTGTGTCAGCGTGAAGCGATATATCTTCATATTTTTGACATCGTTCTTCTTCTTCTTCCAGTAATATCCAAGATAATTATTGTTATACTGTTATTTTCACATACATGAGAAACCTAACTGTGCCTAACTATTATCTCATTTAAAATGTACCTGATTATTTGACACCCTGGTTTGCACTGCACAGCTGGTAGTGTAAAATCAACTGTTGACATGCCTTCTTTATTCATTATTACATTTTAATATACAGTTGTCCCTGGCACATGGGGTTGCATGGTTTGATCCCATGTCTTTTGGAGTCTTGTTGACCACGTCAGACTGATCAGTGCTGACTGGAGCAGAATTTTCCTGCACGCCACAAAAAAGAGAGAGAGAGAGAGAGAGAGAGAGAGAGAGAGAGAGAGAGAGAGAGAGAGAGAGAGAGAGAGAGAGAGAGAGAGAGAGAGATTTTCATATCTTACACAGTGCTTACGCATTTGTTGTTCCATCCTCAAAGTAAAAATATACAACTGGCTCCCTAACACACACACACGCACACACACACACACACACACACACACACACACACACACACACACACACACACAACACACACACACACACACACACACACACACACACACACACACACACACACACACACACACACACACACACACACACACACACACACACACACACACACACACACACACACACACACACACACACACACACACACACCAGCAACAACAACAAACAAAAAGCAACTGGGCACGTCAGTCACATCGCTTGCTAATGGTCAATTGGCTGGCTCAGACGCTATGTATGGAGGTGGTAGGTAGGTAGGTAGTGTTGCTTAATGTCCTCAGATGTCAGTTGACATATTAGGGACAAGCTGAGACCAATGCCGAAGCGGCATGGTTCAATATAGCTTTACGTCCACGGAAACCAGAAGGCTCGTTAGGACGGACAGCCCAGGACGGCCACCTCGACTCTCACACAGCTCCTGAACTATGAATTGTGGTATGGAGGTGGTAAACATGGTGCTTAACGTCCACAGAAACCATAAGGCTTATTAGGGACTGGGTTATGGAGGTGGGGGGAGAGGGAGATTATATACCTATCGCTACACTGCCACCACCAATCGTGAACGGGTTTGGCCTAGCGGTAAGGCGTTAGGTTGGTAAGCGGAAGGACCTCAGTTCGATACCGCTTCGGCTCTCCATTCTCTTCAAAAAGGTTGTGGTTTGTGGACACTGTCACGGTAGAATGGGCAAGGGAAATAACCGCTGTAGCCGCGTGACCGAGTTTACTTGGAGCAGAGACACTACACTACTTGCTGTAGTATCTCTGCTTGGAGCCGTAAAGCCAAAGGCTAATCGTGACGTCACAACAATGTGTTGTTGCGTACTTGTTAAGTGTTAATCTTTTACATATGTACACTGTCTTTGTTCTTTATGTGTGGCACCCACATTTTCCTTTGAAGTAATAAAGGTTTTCTTGACATAAGAGCACAGAAGCGAAAATAACTGTGCCAACGACAAACAGATGGAAAGCCAAACTAACCTTAACTAACCCCTCACTAACTCAACCTCCATCTAGAAACACAATGGCTGCAGACTGATAAAGCAAATCGCTAATCAGGACTACCGATGACATATAGCATCGGGATGTAAACAAATGTAGACGAAAAGAGAAATACAAAATGGCTGCCCTAATCAGGCAAGCTAACTGAGGGTACGAATTGGCCAAAGATAAAAAAAAGAAAGATGTATGGTGGAAGAGAAGAGAGAAAACAACAACAACAACAACAACAAACAAACACTTCCTGTAAAGCAGCGAGCAACGTGACAAAGGCTGGATACACGTAATCCGTGTACACGATACAACCAACTTAGCAGTGACAACAACAGACGCTCACGAACTACCCCACACAAAGAAAGACTGAGCGGTCTCGTTAAACATCGAGGCTACCCCCTCACTCGTACATCGTAAATGAACGCTATAACCCGAGAAACAAAAGGGAAGCAAAGAGAAAAACAGTCAATTGCAAGAACCGGTCACTAGCCCACCCCCAAAACCCCTTTAACCCAGGGAGGCCACGAAATCGCTAGTCGAACAAAACTTTTTCATCTTTACATATGATGAAACAAAAAAGGATAAATTGGGAAAATAAAAAAAAACACCCAATAAAAGGCAGGCTCCATGATGAGGTCTAGCCTGTTGTGAAAGCTAGAGTGTGTGAAAAAGACCGAAACGCCACGCACCTCACGTAACAAAGCTTGACTACGGAAAGACGGAATGACAAGGGGGAAATAAACAAAGGCCCAACTACTGGCAATGGAGATTCGAACTGGAAATTTGTTCAAGTCGGTCACCATGTGTTTTCGAAATGCTTTTAGCAGAGCACATCGTGGTGTTTTGGTTCCCACTTCTTTGTGGCTAGGTCCCATCGATTCATTACCACTTGCCCCTGTCGTTTTCTGGCTTCATTTAAAAAAAGGAAAGGCATGGAAAGAAAACTCCATTGTCATCTTTTCACTGCAACCAACTGCAGCACACTCGTTCGGCATGCTTTAAAATTTGCCAGACTACTTTCGATTCAATTTTGTTCAAGTCGTTACTGAGCCATTCGGGTCAGTCGTCTTGTCGTGACGTCACAGAGGTCACGTGACCGAAACCGGGGATTTTCAGCTGCAGACGACGCATCTACTCGAAGCGTCGTGTTTGTTTTCATTCAAATCAATACTTTTTACGTACCTCAGGAAAAAGTAAATGTATCAAACGAACAGCGTGTATGTTATACTTTAGTTATATAGTACAATATAAGTGATATTTACGACTTAAAATCAGTGTTCAGGGGCCCTTTAAAGGAAAAGTCCAAGGTTTTTAAGTATGCAAAATGACCATCGAAATGATCGACAAATGAGTCACTAGTTTGAGATTTAATGAAATAAAAAGAAATAAAAAAATGTTTATGTTGTTTTTTAATCGATTTTATTTTCTGTGGGCTGGCCGTAACTGCTGTCTCGGGTTCTCCATCAATCACGTGACTTTCTCGGAAGTGAGTTAGTGCGGTTGCCATCTTAGATTGTTCATTGAATGTGTATGCGTGTGGTCGATAAAAAGCTCTAACCATGCCGGCCTACTGTATTGCAGCAAACTGTAACAACTCACAAGCAACCCAAAGCATAACTATGCACGAGTTCCCGCGGAATCGACCCGCTGTGAGGCGAAAATGGGTCAAATTTGTACTATTCAAACGAGCTGACTTTGAAGCTGCGCCGCACAGTTCAGGAGCTGTGTGAGAGTCGAGGTGGCCGTCCTGGGCTGTCCGTCCTAACGAGCCTTCTGGTTTCCGTGGACGTAAAGCTATATTGAACCATGCTTCGGCATTGGTCACAGCTTGTCCCTAATATGTCAACTGACATCTGAGGACATTAAGCAACACTACCTACCTAAGCTGCGCCTCAGTCACGCCCATTTGTGTAGCGAACACTTCGCTGAGTGCAATTTCGTAAACTTTATGGCGGAATACCAAATGGGGTTTGCTTCAAAGCGGAATTTGTAGGGCTGTCCACAGGGTAACACTTGGAAAAATTCCGTTCGAATCTCCAAGGATGAAGCTGACGAGCAGCAAGCGCACGCATGATACCAAAAATTGAGAGATACACTGATACCCTGAAACAAGCGCTAACAAGGCAAAGACAAAAAGTCTAACACGAATGCCTACGGCAGAAAAAGGCCGTGAAAGAAAGAGACCGAAAACAAATGCCTGTGGCAAAGAAAGAAAGAACAGACCACAAATGCCTGTGGCAAAGAAAGAAAACAACAAATGCGGTGGCAAACGAAAAATGGCTACCCTAATCAGTCAAGCAAACACTGACACCAAATGAAAGAAACAAACAGCTGAAATCACCCCCAAAAACCCCCAAAAGGTTGCCTACCTGCAAGCATAAAAGGGGGAAAAACACACACACAAAACACCACCAAATCACAACAGTCTAATAGACTACTGTCTGCAACAAAGGAGGGACGATACAGTCATAAGAGCACAGAGCAAAAATAACTGTGCCAACGACAAACAGATGGAAAGCCAAACTAACCATAACTAACTCTAACTAACCCATCACTAACCCGGCTTCCATCTAGAAAACAAAGGCTGCAGACTGAAAAAGCAAAACGCTAATCAGGACTACCGATGACAAAGCATCGGGGTGTAAACAAATGCAGACGACAAGAGAAATACAAAATGGCTGCCCTGATCATGCAAGCTAACAAGCGGGTACGAAATGGCCAATAAACCAAAGATAAAAAAGAAAGAACGGATGGTGAAAAAGAAGGGGAAAAGAGAGAGGAAACAACAACAATAACACTTTCTGAAAGGAAAGAGGAGGCAAGTAATGTCAGCGAGCAACGTGACAAAGGCTGGATAAAAGTAATCCGTGTACACGATACAACCCACTTAGCAGTGACAACAACACGGCAGGGCAACAGACGCTCACGAACTACCCCACAAAAAGAAAGAATGAGAGGTCTCGTTAAACATCGAGGCTACCCCCTCACTCGTGCATCGTAAATGAACGATATAACTCGAGAAACAAAAGGCAAGCCAAGAGAAAAAACAGTGTATGGCAAGAACGGTAACTAGCCCAGGGCCAAACCAACCAGGGAAGGCCACGAAATCGCTAGTCTATTGAATTTGAACGAACAAAACTTTTTCACTTTTACATATGATGAAACAAACCAGGCTAAACTGGGAAAATGAAAAAAAAACACCCAATAAAAGGCAGGCTCCCTGATGAGGTCTAGCCTGTTGTGAAAGCTAGAGTAAACACAACGAAAAAGACCGAACGCCACGCACCTAAAAGGTTTGAGAAAGATGAAATAACAAGGAGGAAATAAGGCCCAAACTAACATGGTGTCGGAGCTTCATCCTTGGAGATTCGAACTGGAATTTTTCCCCAGTCGGTTACCCTGTGGCTACTAGCCATTTTCAGCGACTCCCTAGAGTGACGTTGTGCGCATATGTGACATCATTGTTAGCGTCATGGCGACGCTTTCGGTACGGCAGAAAATGCCTGTTTTCGTGCATTTATAACCCTCAGATCACAATTTCGCCTACATCATTGTTCTCAGTGAACTTTAACGTAAATCGTGTCAAAAAATCACCCCAAACCTTGGACTTGTCCTTTAATGTCCTCAGATGTCAGTTGACATATTAGGGACAAGCTGAGACCAATGCCGAAGCATGGTTCAATATAGCTTTACGTCCACGGAAACCAGAAGGCTCGTTAGGATGGACAGCCCAGGACGGCCACCTCGACTCTCACACAGCTCCTGAACTATGTGGCACGAATAAGTAAACATGGTGCTTAACGTCCACAGGAACCATAAGGCTTATTAGGGACGGGGAGAAGTGGGGAAGGGGGTATGGAAGTGGGGGGGGGGGGGGGGGAGAGGGAGATTTTATACCTATCCTACACTGTCACCACCAGAATGATTCCGCATTAAGATGGGGAGCGATGAGAGCCATTTAATGTTTCAGTAGGAAGTGATGGACAAAGTCGCAAGACTGTGTCCACAAACCACAACCTCTTTGAAGAGAAAGGAGAGCCGAAGCGGTATCGAACCGAGGTCCTTCCGCTTACCAGCCTTACCGCTAGGCCAAACCGACTCACAATGGCGCGAAGATGATGAAGTGATGCTTAATGTCCTCAGATGTCAGTTGACATATTAGGGACAAGTTGTGACCAATGCCGAAGCACGGTTCAATAATTCTTTACGTCCACGGAAACCAGAAGGCTCGTTAGGACGGACAGCTCAGGACGGCCACCTCGACTCTCACACAGCTCCTGAACTATGTTGGCGCGAAGGTGGTGGTGTAGTGTTGCTTAATGTCCTCAGATGTCAGTTGACATATTAGGGACAAGTTGTGACCAATGCCGAAGCACGGTTCAATAATTCTTTACGTCCACGGAAACCAGAAGGTTAGTTAGGACGGACAGCCCAGGACGTCCACCTCGACTCTCACACAGCTCCTGAACTATGATGTTGGCGCGAAGGTGAGTGAGTGTTGCTTAATGTCCTCAGATGTCAGTTGACATATTAGGGACAAGTTGTGACCAATGCCGAAGCACGGTTCAATAATTCTTTACGTCCACGGAAACCAGAAGGCTCGTTAGGACGGACAGCCCAGGACGGCCACCTCGACTCTCACACAGCTCCTGAACTATGAGTTGTTGGCGCGAAGATGATGATGAAGTGATGCTTTATGTCCTCAGATGTCAGTTGACATATTAGGGACAAGTTGTGACCAATGCCGAAGCACGGTGCAATAAATCTTTACGTCCACGGAAACCAGAAGGCTCGTTAGGACGGACAGTCCAGGACGTCCACCTCGACTCTCACACAGCTCCTGAACCATGAGGTTGGCGGGAATAAAAAGTAAACATGGTGCTTAACGTCCACAGAAACCGCAAGGCTTATTAGGAGGATGTCATGATGTCAGTTGACACATTAGGGACAAGTTGTGACCAATGCCGAAGCACGGTTCAATAATTCTTTACGTCCACGGAAACCAGAAGTAAATATAGGTCCATGTCTGGGGCTGCTCAGGGGTGTCCTGACCAATTGACACGATTTGTTGTCGAGAAAGTTGGTTTCTTCTGCAGGTAAAGCCTCCGTCTCCGTATAGAGCCTCCATCTCCACATAGAGCCTCTAATGAAGTACGGAATTCTCTTGCCATTCCGTAGACTGAAACCAGAACCACTAAGTTCCGAGCACGGTGTGCAGCTTATGTGCTTATTTTGGGTAAAAAGAAGCATGCTGCATGAACGAAAAGAAAATGTTAAGCGAAAGATATAGTAGGGGAAGTAATCACTATGACTGTGAATTCAATACTAATGGTTGCCTCCCTGAGACCAAAACACGCTATAGACGTCCTGCAGTACCACCGCCAGTCCCATGTAGACCACAGTGTACACCCAGCTGAACCACCGCCAGCCCCATGTAGATCACAGTGTACACCCAGCTGAACCACCGCCAGCCCCATGTAGATCACAGTGTACACCCAGCTGAACCACCGCCAGCCCCATGTAGATCACAGTGTACACCCAGCTGAACCACCGCCAGCCCCATGTAGATCACAGTGTACACCCAGCTGAACCACCGCCAGCCCCATGTAGATCACAGTGTACACCCAGCTGAACCACCGCCAGCCCCATGTAGATCACAGTGTACACCCAGCTGAACCACCGCCAGCCCCATGTAGATCACAGTGTACACCCAGCTGAACCACCGCCAGCCCCATGTAGGTGCTGCAGTTCCCGGGCCCGGTTAAACCGGGATATTTATGACAGTAAGTATGGTCTGTGTCCCTGCCCTGTCAAGTAGTCTCAAACCGAAATGGACCTCTATAGCATCATCAGTTATCATCCTCATCCTCATCCACCACTGCATACAAATGATAAACTTGTCTCGGCTTCTGTAGCCCTTCGCGTCATGCTCTCGTGGCGACCCCAGTCTCTGTGTTTTGCCTCCTTCCTTGCCTGAGGCAGTTCTGATCAAAGCCCTCAACGTCAGAGTCTACATAGACTGAGGGACGTAGTGGTGGTCTGCTCTCTGGAAAAGACGCTCACACAGTCTGACTCTCCGATTTAGCTAACAATGGCTTCAGTAGAAGGCATAGTAGGGGGTGTCCTGCATTTGTTGAATCAGAACAGGTACTACTGAACACCACCGAACTGACTCGGCAGCAATGCCATGTCTCCTTTGCATGGCAGCACGCCAGCGATGTGACGTTTCCTCCTGTGGACCTCTGGGGGCAGGGCCGCGATGCAGAGTGAGCCCTGGGTGTTGTTGGTGGTTGGGTTGCCCGGATCAGACGAGCGGTGCGGTAGCAGTGCCCCTGAGGTCGGCACTGATAACAGAGCACAGCAAAACAAAGAACAAAACTAATAATAAACAACAACAACAAAAGAAGTGCCGACCCTGGACTAGGTACGGTGACGTCACATGTACCTCTGTGCTCATCCTGCTGCTACTTGTCTAGTTCACACTTTGTGAACGTGTTGGCACTGCATTGCCATCGGTCAGTATGGGATTGCATGATGGCGTCATCTGACCAGCTCTTGGCTGCTGATAGGCCAACGTCTCTTGTCGGCACAAAAAAGGGTTTGTCTGCAGAAATTATTTAGGGTAACAACAATGACAATAACAATATACTTTATTCATCCCAGCGGGAAATTAAAGCTGTCGTTCGATCGCACAACGAAGAACATATCTCAATAATTCTAAGTCATGAAACACACGCACATACACACTCTTAGACCCCCTTTCTCTCAATCTGCATACACTAATAGCAAACCCAAAATTACCTGGAATAATGCTTTCTCTGTCAAACCAAAATGTAAAAACTCTCAAATTAAATAAAAATCATTAGTTTCACACATCCCCAACCCTCCCTTAGAAAGTTATCATCCTCAACAGACGTCTTGACGCATGCGCACACTCAGTTAGTGACTGGTATAATTTTCATTAAAAACTGACAGAGCCGAGGGTTAAAATGAGGCTTCATAACGGTTTGTATTTGTTCTCGGATCTAATCCCAGTCTCATTACTATCCGTCAAGTCACACCTGAACAGGGGCGAAAAGACATGATAATTAATATGAAACTGCACACAGGCTTGGAGCATTAAACTGTCAAGTACTGATATTTGTTCTCCGCTGCATTAAATTTAAGTGTAGATAAGGCATGGAGGTAGTGGAGCAGATGGACAGGGGCAGAGGAGCAAATCAACGTCATTGCCATGCGTTGGCTAGGCCCGCCCCAGCCTGCAGACAGCGAACACAGCGGACATAATGTGACTGACACGGCTCTCATCGGCAGGGGCAACGCTTGTCAACTGCGGCTTTGGCTTTTTCGTCACTGGCTCATATGTATAACTATGTGTGTGTGTGCAGATGTATATTACGTCGTGTGTGTGTGCGCCTCTGCTTTTGGTTTCTTCTAACTCTGGAAACGTCCTTTTTAGGCGATAGCAAAACAGAATTAATGACTAAAGTGCTTGCTGTTCGAGATTTATTCTGCTGACTTGTATTTGTTTCTTTTGAACGCTACTCCCATCTAGACGCATGAACACGTAGAGCTGCACCACACTCCATACAGATGATGGGTAAAAGCAAGATGAGTCATTTCCTTGTGATATATAGATGAATCAGTGCGGTCAATGAACAAGGGCAAATAGAGCAGATCTGCCTGGCTGAAGATGACCGAAAAGAGAGAGAGAGAGAGAGAGAGAGAGAGAGAGAGAGAGAGAGAGAGAGAGAGAGAGAGAAGAGAGAGAAGAGAGAAGAGACGAGAGAAGGAGAAAGACAGAGGACAAAAAACAGTAGAGACAGAAAGACAGACAGGGACAAAAAGCGAGTAGCGGAAGACGAAGAGAGAGAGAGAGAGAGAGAGAGAGAGAGAGAGAGAGAGGAGAGAGAGAGAGAGAGAGAGAGAGAGAGAGAGAGAGAGAGAGAGAGAGAGAGAGAGAGAGAGAGAGAGAGAGAGAGCAGTGTGCAGGCCTGTCGCCGTCAGCAGCTTTCAGTGCACAGATGATGGACAAAATGATAATCCATGTGGACTGAACCTTTGGAGGAACGATGAAACTGTGAAGGAATACTTTCAAATCCGACCATCAGTCCCCCCCCCCCTCCCCCCACCCCACCCGCACCCCCCCTCCCCCCACCCCCCACCGCCCCCTCCCCTCTCTAAGGGCTAGGTTCTGACTTTTCCATTTTTGGCTATGCCACTATCCTTTGTGAGCGCGCGCGCGCGTGCGTGCGTGCGTGCGTGCGTGCGTGCGTGCGTGCGTGCGTGCGTGCGTGCGTGGTGTGTGTGTGTGTGTGTGTGTGTGTGTGTGTGTGTGTGTGTGTGTGTGTGTGTGTGTGTGTGTGTGTGTGTTGGTTTAAAACAATTGTTTATTGTTGTCTGTTGCTGTTTGGGGTTTGTTTGTTGTTGTTTACCAAGGACAGATTGTGAGACCAGGCCTCTGCTTAACATCTCTGTCCTGAGTATTAAACTATCTCACTCTCTCTCTCTCTCTCTCTCTCTCTCTCTCTCTCTCTCTCTCTCTCTCTCTCTCTCTCTCTCTCTCTCTCTCTCTCTCTCTCTCCAGTTCTTCCTCCCTCCCTCCGTCTATCTCTTTCTCTCCCTATGTGAGTACATATGACGATGTCATATTTTATTGTTTTGTGTTTTACATCAAGATTTTTCTGTGGAATTTCCTCATTACACAAGAGCATAAATTTTGCACAAACAGCACATTATTGACGAGAAGCACTGCAGGAAGTGCTGCTTATTGAATAATAGCAGCGAACAAGATTTAAAAAATAAAATAAAAGTCAGGTTAAACTTGTATGCAATGTTTCCTAGTTACTTCCATACCATCGCCCTGATGTAACCGCCCTGGTTTACACAGCGTAAAAAAAGGGAAAAAAAGAAAGGTTCTATACTAGCTGCAATCTTAATCACAGACGGAGAAGAAAAAGAAAGGGGGGGTGGGGGGGGGGGGGCACACAACAACAACAAAAAATAGCAAGACTCAGAAGAGTATACCTTCGCTGACACCGAGAGAACACATAAAGGCCAGTTATATTGCTGTTTATAAGCAATCCGGAAATGACTGGCAGATACTTTGATCTGATAGGAGCACAAAAGGGCCGGAAAATCTGCTTTCTCTTATCGTGTACCATGAACATAGCTGCACAGTTTGAAAATCAGAAAGCTTTTGCAAATTATGATTGCCATGTACCCCCCCTTCCCCTTCCTGCCTAAATATGTCTCCGTGATAGCTGATAATACTTCAGTACTGAGGCCAGATTCCACCGTTTGATAACAGAGAGAGTGAAGCGTGGATAGAGTTCTTCTTGTGGACATAGTGACCAACTTGATGAGGTTGAAAGCTCTAGCCGTCACTGATCTGTAGGGGTGTACGGGGTGAGAGAGAGGAAGGGGAGGGAGAAGGAGCGCCGGCCATTCGATTAGCGTAGCAGCTCTAGGTACTGGACAGATTCCTGGGTCGCAGCAGATGACACATTCTCAGGAAAGTTGTTCCGGTCAGCAATCGTCTTTTGGAAAGCATGAATACTTCCTGTATTTGGTTCTGGACTTCGGAATTGAATAGCCCAGTTGATGGTTTTGATGTGAACTTGTGCTGGAGAAGATGGTGAAACGGACGGTATTTGCTGTGGCCGGACTAAGGTGACAAAACGTGTCAAATCTGATGCACAGCCTGTACGTTTTGTCACTCCGGCACGTTTTGTCACTACGTGGTGACAAAACGTGCCGAAAGGTCCACTCGCTGCACGTTTTGTCACTCCTTCGCCAGCAACACTATAACCTGTCTTTTCGTTTCCTGGTTGTGTGTGTGTGTGTGTGGTGTGTGTGTGTGTGTGTGTGTGTGTGCTCACGCTCACGTGTGTGTGTTTGTGTGTGCCCGCGAGCACGTGTGTGGTTGTGTGTGTGTGTGTGTGTGTGTGTGTGTGTGTGTGTGTGTGTGTGTGTGTGTGTGTGTGTGTGTGTGTGTGTGTGTGTGTGTTGATGTGCATTTGTCCGTGGCAGCGCGCGCGCGCCCACGTGTGTGTTGTTGTGTGTTGTGTTGTCTCTCTTTCTCTCTCGCTATCGCTCTCTCTCTGTCTCTCTCTCTGCCTTCTGTCTTTCGTTCTTCCCTGTGTGTCTCTCTCCCTCCCCTTTCTCTCTCTCGTTCTGTCTCACACATTCGTTCTCTCTCTCTCTCTCTCTCTCTCTCTCTCTCTCTCTCTCTCTCTCTCTCTCTCTCTCTCTCTCTCTCTCTCTCTCTCACGCAAGCACGCACGCACGTATGGCACGCACGCACGCACGCACGCGCGCATTCATGCATACACGCACGCACTCACGCACGCACGCACGCACGCACGCACGCACACACACACACACACACACAAGTGACACATACAATATCACATGTACTGATATCCAAATGGGAAAAAAAAGGTGCAATGCCTGCACGATTTGTCACTACCTCGTCACCTTAGTGACAAAATGTACCGTAGTGACAAAACGTGCCGCAACATGCCCTCTTTCGTGTTGCCTGGAACTGACAAGTATGTGCCACCGTTTAGTGAATAGAGAGAGGGAAGACACCTTGACATGGCTGGAGTTGACGACCAGGTTTCGCCGTTTGATGAAAACAGAAAAGAGAGGGGGAAGACAAACGCTTGGAACTGACGAGGAGGTCCAGTCAATGTAACCAGTCTGTGTGTAAGCCTCCAGGACCAACCTGAATGGATGCACCACTAGGGAAGAACGAGCAATAAACTGAGTTTTAAATGAGACACGCTTTAGATGGTCAAAAGAGGCGAAAGGGGAGGAAGTGGGTAAAGACTAACGGGATGGTGAGGCGTGTTTCTCTTCCCACTGAACTCGGGTTAAAAAAAGAAGAAGAAAAGAAAAAGAAAAAAAGAAACAAGAAACATTCTTAAAAGCAAGTTCAGCAGTATGTCATAATCTCCTATCTTTACTCATCCACCCGGCATGTAGGTAACATAGCATTCAGAAGCTCAACTTGAAAGTCACGTCCTGTTTTGTGTTTCGTAATGAACATAGTGAACATAGTTGCCTTTAGTATGTGTTGTCTGTGTGTTCTATCAGAGATATTCCCCGGCCCGGCTGAGACTTGGCCGTGCAATTTGAATGACATTAATACTGAAAGTGAAGCGGCGAGGGTGGGGAAGAGGCGAGGGCGTGTACCACTGAACCATAACTGTGGGTGTATTCAAGTCATGGACTGGTGACGGCAGAGTGAGTATGCCAGAAGACGCCGGTACAATGCGGGCTATTTCGGGATAGTTCCTGCCATGACCACCACACAAACAGCCCACATTAAGCTGTCCTTTCCCTCACCTGCCGGCTCCTTCGCTCCTCCGCTTGTCACCAAGCTACGTGGGGTGGACCAGTGGGATGACACAAAGAGCGTGTGCAATGTCCAGGGTGTGTCACCAGTCACCAAGCTGTGGGGCAGCACACCTGTCCCCCAGATGACACATCAGCACCTAGTCCGATGCTTCACTGCTGCCATAGTATCACGGCCACGCGGTGTCGTGCTGAACAGTATATAAATAAAGCTAGAGGATTGTCGCGTCGTACCTTCAGTCGGGGGCTTGGTTGGTTGCCGGGGGTTGCTTACACTACGATTGACCAGTTTGGTTGACCAGTATTTTTGTCTCGTCATCCTTCCTGCCGGGACTTTGCCGGGTAAACATGACAGGGAGAGGGACCTGAAATCAACTGTACTGGCTTGCAAGTTGGTCTGGCTATCCAACCTATTTCCCATGCCTTACGCAGTCATCATTCAACGGTTCTACGTACAGTGTACGCTAACGTTTTCAGACTCGGGAGCCGGTCATAGCAGACGGCAAAGCAGCTCTGCATTTTCGTGGGCTCCGCGCACTCATACCTTGATACGGCATCGACTGGGCCTGATAAACTTCACAAGGATCTCTAATCATGATGATCGTTCAAATTTCGGAGATCCTAGATCGCAATTAAACAGACGAAGCAGAAAGAGGTTGGGGTGGAAGGTAGCAGCCTGGTGACGGTGCTGACTGTGGGGCTCGCTGCTCATAAAGTCATTGCTGCTGCTATACAACTTCTTCAAGCGCCGGAAACCCTGCTGGGCTTAGCTCCTCTTTCATGTCGCTCTTCCTAGGGGAGGGGAGAAGAAACTATTAGCAAGCGGTGCCTGTGAAGGTAAAAATACCAGGCCCATCTCCCTTTTCCTGAGCCCCCTCCCTCCCGCCAATGATAATTCAGTGTGCGCGGTGTCGTGCCGCCTGGCTGCAGAATGAATTAGCAATCCAGGCTTTGAGTCAAGTGTTGTTGGCTTGGTTTTCTTCCTCCTTTTTTCACCCCGGCAAAACCACCAGCCATTACCCGCAGATCGGCAAAACAGCTAGCAGGGTAGCTGGATGCAAATTCAGTCTTTTCCTGTCGAAGTTGTGGCAGCAGGGAGGAAAATACCGGCATGTGGTGCTTGTCTGGCTTCCGACGGTGGGACTACTGTCCAGACAGTGCACAACACGGTGTCTATTGACGCTAACATTAGTCGTCTGTTAGTGACCAGTCTTCCAAGGGTAGTTGTCATCTTGAGATTGCACGTTGAGTAGCGCTGCAGAGTTTGGCCGCAAGCCTCAAGTCAGTCCGTGAACTGATTACACAGATATGGATAAATACGCTTATCAGTCCAGTGGTGAATATTCATTATTAGCACTCCGGGGGCATCACATGGTGTAGCCTGAATATCACAATGCAGTTTAAACCAGAGGCCGGCTGGCCCAGCCACCAGGAAGGTTCAGGATGTATACCGAGGTTTTCCATTGCCACCAAGCGCCTAAGTGAACCGTTTTTTCCCGCCTGGCGTTTGCGACTGTGGACAATTAAGTTCTGAACATTGTTTTAGACCACCACCACACTCCAATATTGTTTCAAGTGAAAAACCAGCACACTCAGTGATATCGCATTCGCAATGGAAAAGGTGAAATTTATGTCTCGCCTATTGCCTACAAACATTTTTAAACAGAAACAAGCTGTACTGAGTTTAATTTCCTACAAGTGACAGTTCAGTGAACGCTTCTGTTCAGTGTGACGCTATGCTGTTGCCGTGTGATTGGCAGGAGTGCTTTGTGATGTGCTTGTTTGGTTTTTGCGCTACGGTTCACTGGTGTGGTACTGGCGCTCTGGCAGGAGTGCAGGAGATGGCTGGTTACATGGAAACTGCCGAAGGAGTTGTTTGCGGAGGCTGGCTGGGGTTGATATTTATGAAGGCTGGCAGTGGGTGCTGTCTGTGGAGGCTGGCACACTGCATGGTGTGGGTGTCTTTGGAGGCTGGTAGAATGCTAGGGGTGGCTGTCAATGGAGACTGGTAGAATGCAGAGGATGGCTGTCTGTGAAGACTGGCAGAGTGCCGGGGTGGCTGTCTGTGGAGGCTGGCAAAGGGGGCTCTGTGTGGAGGCTGGCAGAGTGCAGGGGGTGTCTGTCTATGAAGGCTCGCAAAGGGTGCTGTCTGTGGAGGCTGGCAGAGTGCAGGGGGTGTCTGTCTATGAAGGCTGGCAGAGTGCAGGGGGTGTCTGTCTATGAAGGCTGGCAGAGTGCAGGGGGTGTCTGTTTATGAAGGCTCGCAAAAGGTGCTGTCTGTGGAAGGCTGGCAGAGTCAGGGGGTGTCTGTCTATGAAGGCTGGCAGAGTGCAGAGGGTGTCTGTTTATGAAGGCTCGCAAAGGGTGCTGTCTGTGGAGGCTGGCAGAGTGCAGAGGGTGTCTGTCTATGAAGGTTCGCAAAGGGTGCTGTCTGTGGAGGCTGGCAGAGTGCAGTGGGGGTGAGTGCTCATAGCGAGTGGCGCTGAGGACGGCCACGAGAAGCAGGCGTCGATGGTGAAGACGGCCGGTGAAGCGGGTGAAGCGGCAGTTCCCATGACGGGCAAGCTCTCACGACACCCAGCACACTGCCTTGCCACACTCCACCTCTGCAACTTGTTTTGCGGCTTGGGCTTTGAGTTAAATACCCTTAAACACCCTCCAGGCGGCTGCGTGCGCTCTCGTGTTGCACCATGCATTGTAACCTTTCCATTCCGTGGTGAATGGAAAAATGTTTGAAGATGTTTAAAACTAGTGTCCCATTAGTGTTGTTACGAAAGTGAGACTCGTTGGAATAGAACTTAAGCCTAATAAAAATTAAATTAAAAAAAATCCCAATCATAAAGTCAAGTCAGTCAACAGACTGACAAGACTAATTCCTGAAGCGTTTTTATATGTATTACGTATAGAAACGCAGACACACAAAAAAGTAAATAGAAAAAGGAGGGTCTTTAATACAAAACGTTCAGGCCACTGGCCACTGTCTCCAAGCACCTTTGACATCACCGTGTTGCCTGACACCTGCCATGAAACCGTCAGATCATACATACCCGATCAGGTAGCTTTGAATGCTGTTTCAATTTTTATGTCATCGTTATTATTCGCTTGATATGACGAAGAGCGAGAATCACATGGATCCTCTCATTAACATACAAGAACAATAGACGTCATCGTTTCATACAAACGAAGACGATGTGGTGATGTGTCATTGGATGTGAAGCCAAATCTTATTCAAATATTCAAACATCTTGAGGGGATTCAGCTCTTCTCTCAGGCTAGTCCTCGCCAAGGCGTTCTCGTTGAGATGAAGAGATAAAGGCGGCGGAGAGAATGCCCCGAAGCTGAAGGCCTCACGTTCATCAGATAAGTTTTATCGGGAGACCTTCTCGCATATATGTATAAAAGAAGAGTCCATGGCAAAACCATTGCCTACATAAAGCGGGGACACGGCAAACTGCCTTAGAGCAGCCACGTGTAGCCACCGGAAACACTTCAGTTGAAGGGAAGCAACTGGCCCTACCTTGCCGACAGAAGCGGTGGAGGGAGAGCGGCCCAGCGCAGTGAGTGACGAACAGGCCTTGGCTCCACTTGCCTGCTGTCAAGCTCTTCCAACGGGCCCACGTCTTCCAGCTAAAACCAGGTAAAGTGTTCCTGCTCTGTCGTGCCTGTTACCTCCTGGTAGTTAACGAGCTGAGTTTTGATCATGCATGCGTAACTAGGGAAAGGTTGACTGGTTTGCTATGGGGGTTAAAGACAGGCGGCGGTGACTACACGGGTAAACGAGGTGACGGGAGTGAATTTTGCCTTTGTTTGCTGCAAGTCCCCAGGCTGTTGTGCCGTTATCTTTACAGCCATCTTTTCCTCAGCATTTTGACAGTCGGTACAAAGATAATTTACAGACGTTCAAAGTGGTGAAATATTGAGCAATAAGTTGGGGAGTCTACAGGCCTGTTGAACTGGTTTTGAGTTTATTGCTCGTACAGTCACCACTACGGTGCCCCTTTCAGTAAAAGGTGGTTTTAACCTCTCTTTTTTATTCTTTCTTCTTTTTTCGTTCTTTTTTTCCTTCTTGCTTTTTGCTCCTTTTTCGATTTCCTCAAGTTTAACAGAAATGTCCATGTGTTTGTTGTACTCTGTCAAGAATCAAGATGCCCCACCCAGCCTTCCACATGGGTTGCTAGTCAGAGACAAGGCTTGTCGGGTTGCTATAGCAAACAAAAAACAACAACAAAAGCTGCTGATTGATTGATTGATGATCGCTTTTATACAGCGCTATTCGCCCTCTCGAGCAGACTCATTCCATTTATGTCGCATGTGATTCTAAATGATGATTGTAGTGATTCTAAATGAGTGACTGTCGGGTTTTTTCAGCGCGTTTTAATATTCACCGAAGTGGTGTACTTACAGCGCTGTTTGGTTGTTACATGGATGGTGCCACGCGAAACAGCTGCCGTCTCGGCCTGTTCTGTGTACACCATTCAACCATGCACCATGTCACGTCACTTCATGCAAAGCCACATACATGGCCACACAGATGGCTGTACATGCGTGTTTAGCTGTAACCTGTCCCGTGTATCTTGGGCAGGATGACCGGGATCTTTTACGTGCTACTGTGGTAACACGTGGCGGTAATTGTGGCGGATAGGGTGTGTTTGCTGACATTTGTTGGGAGAACTGATCTCCGAAGAGAGAGAGAGAATCAAGTCGAATTGTTTTAAAAAAAAATGAAACTTACCTTTTATTTGAGCAACTTTAATTGACACCGCGAGTAGGCTTTGTTGTTGTTGCTTTTCTGTTTAACGTAATCGATAGGCAGAGTGATGCTATCTGACACGTTACATGGTGATGGCCCTGTGTCGTTCCATCACATCCACATGCTGTAAAGCTGGCCTTGAAAATGACAAATTTCTTTTAAATGGCCTGTGCTCATTTGCAATGAGTCAATTATGTCGAATTCTTTTTCTGTGGCAACTGCAACAGTAGGAGTAGGAGAATCATGTGAATATACCATACATGGAATACGAAACGAAAACTTACTGGCGGGGTGGGGTTATTTAGGGAACAAATACCAAAGTACCTAATCATTGCATTGACTATGTCTTGAGAACCTTTATATAAATGAAATCTGAGCAATGGTCCCGGCTGTTTGTTTCAAGAATGGGTCTGTTTGCGGGATGTCCTGCAACGGTGGGTCTGTTTGGGGGTATACATGCCCTGGATGTTTGTCTGTTTTGAGGTTGGGGGACAGAACGTTAAAATCCAAGAACTAATTATCTGTTTGGGTGTATATATATCCTGGATGTCTGCAACGATGGATTTGTTTAGGGTTATACATGTCCTGGCTGTCTGCAACAGTGGGTCTGTTTGAGGGTCTGCAACGGTGGGTCTGTTTGGGGGTCTGCAACGGTGGGTCTGTTTGGGGGTCTGCAACGGTGGGTCTGCAACGGTGGGTCTGTTTGGGGGTCTGCAACGGTGGGTCTGTTTGGGGATCTACAACGGTGGGTCTGTTTGGGGGTCTAAACCGGTGGGTGTGTTTGGGGGTCTGCAACGGTGGGTGTGTTTGGGGGTCTAAAACGGTGGGTGTGTTTGGAGGTCTGTAACGGTGGGTCTGTTTGGGGTCTACAACAGTAGGTCTATTTGGGGTCTACAACAGTAGGTCTGTTTGGGAGTCTGCAACGGTGGGTCTGTTTGGGGTCTACAACTGTAGGTCTATTTGGGGTCTACAACAGTAGGTCTGTTTGGGGATCTACAACGGTGGGTTTGTTTGGGGTCTACAACAGTGGGTCTGTTTTGGGATCTACAACGGTGGGTATATTTGGGGATCTACAACCGTAGGTCTGTTTGGGGATCTACAACGGTGGGTCTGTTTGGGGTCTACAACAGTGGGTCTGTTTGAGGGTCTACAACGGTGGGTCTGTTTGGGGTCTACAACAGTAGGGCCGTTTGAGAGTCTACAATGGCGAGGCTGTTTGGGGGTCTGCATGTCCTGGCTGTCTGCAAAAGTGCGTTTGTTTAGGGGTCTGCAACAGTGCGTCTGTTTAGGGGTTTTCAACAGTGGGTCTGTTAAGGGGTCTCTGCAAAGGTGCGTCTGTTTAGGGGTCTGCAACAGTGGGTCTGTTTAGGGGTCTGCAATAATGGGTCTATTTAGGGGTCTGCAACAGTGCGTCTGTTTAGGGGTCTGCAACAGTGTGTCTGTTTAGGGGTCTGCAACAGTGCGTCTATTTAGGGGTCTGCAACAGTGCGTCTGTTTAGGGGTCTGCAACAGTGGGTCTATTTAGGGGTCTGCAACAGTGCGTCTGTTTAGGGGTCTGCAACAGTGGGTCTGTCTGGGGGTTTACATATCCTGGCTGTTTGCCTGCAACGGAGGTTGGGGGGTCCCGGAAAAGGGGAATGTGGCCGCATAAACTGCGGTCCTCTCTCCTCTAACTTCCCGTTTTATTCAACTCCATTTCGCTCCCACTTCTCGCCCCATTGTTTAAATACAATGAACAGTTTTTCGCGTGGGTCCGTGGAATAAAACTGGTAATCAAAAGCGATCGATGCTGGTGTTTAGAGCCTGCAGAATGAATACAGGCCCCATAACATGCGTTTTCAAGTTGTGTCGTGACGGTAGATTTGATTTTACTTGTGATTTGATCAGTTGTGTTTGACTTCATGCAAATACCTTTGAACATGGTCTGCCGATCATGTCTCAGATCAGTTTCTAATCAGTTGTAAATAGTCAGATGTGAATATTAAATATTTCTTTATTACTTACTATTTTGATTTGACGTGAGTTCAATTTGAGACGTGAGAAAGTTTTCAATGCGTACTGATTGATGACAATGTTTCATCGTCTTGATGTGACCTTTTGTGCTTGACAGGACGATGAAATTCACCTTCCTACCCCCCCTATACTTTCTCACCGCAGTTGACAGGACGATGAAATTCACCTCCCTACCCCCCTATACTTTCTCACCGCAGTTGACAGGACGATGAAATTCACCTCCCTACCCCCTATACTTTCTCACCGCAGTTGACAGGACGATGAAATTCACCTCCCTACCCCCCTATACTTTCTCACCGCAGTTGACAGGACGATGAAATTCACCTCCCTACCCCCTATACTTTCTCACCGCAGTTGACAGGACGATGAAATTCACCTCCCTACCCCCTATACTTTCTCACCGCAGTTGACAGGACGATGAAATTCACCTCCCTACCCCCCTATACTTTCTCACCGCAGTTGACAGGACGATGAAATTCACCTCCCTACCCCCCTATACTTTCTCACCGCTGTTGACAGGACGATGAAATTCACCTCCCTACCCCGCTATACTTTCTCACCGCAGCTGACATGATGTTGAAATACACTTACCAGTTTACAAGCTGAATAACTTCTTGGCCTGAAGTTTGAGACATGTGAGCAATGGGTCTGAGAATAATAATAATAATAATAATAATAATAATAATAATAATAATAATAATAATAAAAGTATTAGGCGCAAAATCGTGTTCGGCAGGATTATTCTATGCGCGCGCGTGCCCGCACGTACACAAACCAACACACACACACACACACACACACACACACACACACACACACACACACACACACACACACACACACACACACACACACACACACACACACACACACACACACACGCACAACACCACACACACACACACACACACACACACACACACACACACACACACACACACGCACACGCACACGCACTAAAAAATATATAAAATAAAAAGCCTCCACCGGCGCACGCACACTCGAGTACACTATTGCATACACAATATTATTTACAAAGCTGAATTGTGTGATCTAGTCAGAGGACGAAAGGTCAGTACTCTTAACCCCTTCCCCTCCCCACGACCTCCCCCCCCCCCCCCCCCCCCCCCCACCCCCCCCCCCCCCCCCCCCCACCCCTAAACGCGCACAAAGAGAGAGAGAGAGAGAGTCGTGCGTTGAATTACTCAAAATTAATGTGCAAATTGTTCGACGAATTTTCGACGGTGGATTCTTGTACGCCGCTAGTCGGATTAGGACTGTATTAGGATGTATTCGTCAAGACGTCTACACACCAATCCTTCAGCTACAGGAAAAAAAAATATAGAAAAAACCAACAACTGTGCATTCGTATGATCCCATGCAGCCGTGTAGCTGGCTGGACACAGGCTGGGGGAGGATAAAGAAGGAAGTGGCGAGGGAGTGATCCGTCTAGCGACGACACCGTACAGATGACTGACTGATGGCTGCAATGAGCGGTGTGTCACTTGTTGCTGCTGCCTGGGACACCTCCACAGCCCACCGCACTTCGCACTCGGCTCGCCGTCTTCTGCCACGACACAGGGCGCGGGACAGCTGGACGTTTTGCCTGCTTTTGCCATAGATTACAATGTCTTACAACATATTTCACAAAGATAAAATTCCATATGGTTTGTGTGGCGGGGGGGAGGGGGGGGGGGTATTTTACGAGATAATGTGCCTGCGTTATCCCTCGGAAGTGAATTAAATATCACAAGAAAAAAACAGAAAACAACAACAACAGCATTTGTGCGTCTTTTCTTGACAACGATCAGCAGATGACAAATTTGTCATTCACAGCCTGACAAAAATAAGTGAAGCAGGCGGTGTCCGCTTCACACCACTAAATATTTTTCAAGAATTCATGTTCCCATAATTTATATTTACCGTCTTCACTTTTGTCTCTGCAGTTAGACATGTACACAGGTAGGTCTGCTGACAACGTATACTGTCACCTTTGAAATCCCGCTTCTCATCCGAGGATGAACAAACGCCTTCATAAATCAGTGCGCATTCAAACCTTTTCTCCTGTCAAAAAACTATAATCACGTTAAACTACACAGTTAACGTAGTCAATAATAAACAATATCAACATCTACATTGCATTTATTTAGTTTCTCGAAAACATTTTAGACAAGCTTTTCACACACACACACACACACACACACACACACACACACACACACACACACACACACACACACACACACACACGCACGCACGCACGCACGCACGCGCGCGCGCGCGCGCGCGCACGCGCGCGCCATCTACTGATATTCAAGTTCTACAAAACAGTATGATGATGATGTGGGGCTTCATGTAAACAAAACAGTCTAAAGGCATCACAATTTATCACCCTCTCTTTGGTGACAAATCTTGTCGGTGTTGACAGATCGTGTCGGTGATGACAAATCACGTTGCAACACGCCTCATAGCCAGTTGTATGAAGATGCCGCATAACAGTAGCAGGATATTCCGAATGCTGATTGTCAGAAAAGTCAGATGAAATCAATAAGAACAACATACAACTTTGATAATAGGGCGTATAAAGAATATATGCATTAGATTATATATATATATATATTATATATATAATTTTATATATATATATATATATTATAGTTTTGTAGTATTAAGTATGTGTGTGTGTGTGTGTGTGTGTTGTGTGTGTGTGTGTGTAACATATGATGAGTTATAACTTCATCGGTGCTTGTATGCCCCTGAATGGAAAACGAAAGAAGAAAAACAGGCAGAAGAAGGTAATGTAGGCTACATGATGGTCGTTTTGTGTAGAGATACCAGTTGTGTAAAAAAATGCTTTATTTTAAATGGCATTTATGCTGACACAACTAAAGCTGCCTTGCTACCGGCCCTCAGTCAGTCCAACCTGCAGTGCGTATGGCGCAGTCGGTGGTGGCAACGTGCTGCGGACCCAGCCACAGCGACTGCAGCAACAGTGGAGTGTCGCTTGGCCCACCGCGGGAATCGATGAGGCTGGGCGGGGTCTGCTCATGCAGTTCGCGCGCGCATTCCGGGCTGGTCTCGTCATCTGCATAATGCAGGGTTTGGCCTCCGCCTGCCTCATCTGCATACTGTGGGCTATTGCCGCCATACCTTTTTTCCATTGTCGGCGCTTCGTGTCCTCTGTAGAATATGTATGCACGTATATACACAGAGCAGAGAGACAGAGACAGAGAGGGTGAGGGAGGGAGATATCATCTGACTACAAGTCCCCTGTATTGCTGGATCTTCAAGTTATAGGTCGTTCAAAATGGACACTCGTAAATTGGGCCAATATTAGTACCCATTAACACCCCCCCCCCCCCCCCCCCAGCCCGTCATCTTATTTTTGGAATTTGCCGTAATTTAACTGTAACAATGTATGTATATATCTATCTATAGTTACAGTTGATGTAGCATAAAATAATGATTTTTTTTTTTAATACAAAATATACCCATTATGATCTGTTTGTATCCTTCAATCCATTTTGTTTTTCAGTACCTGCACTCAACATTCCGTAAACATTTGTTTGGTAAATGTTCCCATTTTTAATTTGGCAAAATGTTAACCTCGTGTAGTCCCCAACGAAGCCCTCACTGGGGGGAAAAATTTGGACATCCCTTCTCACTTTTTCATCTCATCTTGATCAATATTATACATAATTAAAAATGACTTATTTGATGTGTGTGTGTGTGTGTGTGTGTGTGTGTGTGTGTGTGTGTGTGTGTGTGTGTGTGTGTGTGTGTGTGTGTGTGTGTGTTTGTGTGTGTGTGTGTGTACAAATATTTGACTCACAAGTCACACACACCACACACCACACACACACACACACACACACACACACACACACACACACACGCCGCGCGCGCGCGCGCGCGCGCGCGCACGCACGCACGCACCCACACACATACACACACACACTGACTCCACGCCGAGTCAAACACACACACACACACACACACACACACACACACACACACACACACACACACACACACACACACACACACACACACACACACACACACACACACACACACACACACACACACACACACACACACACACACACACACACACACATGCACACGCACATGCGGACGCTCGCACGAACCTACGCACCCACGCACGCACGCACATGCTTTCAACACACACAAAAAGGGGGGGGGGGGGGTATAAAAGTCTCGTCTGTTTCACACAGAAGAAACCCGTCCCCAATAAGCCGTACTGTTTCTGTGACGTTAAGCACCATGTTTACTTACACAGAAGAACAAAAAGCATTCCTATAATCTCTATATCTATTTTCGTGAGTTCATCGATTTGGCCTGATAAGGCAGGCGGAGCCATGCTCGAGTCCATCAACTGTTTTAGTCTATGGACACTGTCCCCTGACTTTGTTCTTTGTTCAGGAAGCGGTCTTTCACGTTTACGCATGAATGTGGATGGGATCATGATGCACTGACTTGAGTTATGAGAGTTGACGCCCTTCTTCTGCCCCCCCCCTCCCCCCCCCCCCCTCCGCCCCTCTCGCCCCCCCCCCCCCCCCCCCCCCGCCCCTTCTTCTGCCCCTCCATTTTGTAGGGGGAAAATTTGCTGATAACATTTCCGTGTAGCCGAGAGTAGAGGAAAGCAGGAACTGGTTTGCGTTTGTTGGCTGCAGGAAATATCGCTGTAAGTTGTGTAACCCATATCCGACGTGCCTACTGACCGGACGCCGAGTGATGGTGACCGTGCGAAGTCATACTGGTCTTAATTCTCAATGTGTCTCTGCTAACATTTGTCCTGTGATGTCCTATTTTCTATGGCTGTTGCACGTTTGATCGACACCGGTCTTACCGGTATGACTCAGCCCTCGCTGACATCAGCCCCTTCACATCCATAAATCATCAGTGACGCATTTCAAACCACTAACGTACACAATCTGAGAGTTACGTCTGTCATGCCTAAAGCCATAATTTTGATTACGACAAGATGAAATGGATTGCATCCGCTTTGATTATATCTTGACCCGTTTTCACAGGTTTTGCCCGCGGTAGAAAGAGTTCCAATTTTCTCTCAGAACTGTCTGCAATTTTTCGTGCACCAGCCCTACTTCTTTTCCCACCAGGTAGGGCACCGCCGATGCAGAAATTAACCCCCTTTGCTAATAAAAAATAAGTCTATTACATGTTCCTTTTTTGCTATAAGTTGGGAGAAGGTCACAATGTAGCTTTGCATGCTTCAGACATGATTTTCCTGAAAAATCCAGGATGCAATCACTTAAAAAAACTTCTTCTTTTTAAACTGGACTTGAATGGATAAAAAAATAAAAAATAACTGACCTGTTAGAATTTTGTACGTATCGATGCGTGTATTTGCACTTTGATAGTTTCAAACGGTGACCGTGGCGGTTGACTGGAGATTAGATATTAAATAATTTAACTTTCGAGGTAGAAAACAGCAGGCATTTAAAAGTGGCATACTAAACGTTTCCTAGTCTTTTTTTAATGGGTCCAACAAAAAATTCAATGCCTCTTGTAGAGGTTAAGTTTCAAACGAAAACTGAAGTAAATATGTAGATTTGCTCAAAGATAGCGTAGTGATGGGGTTGTGTGCAGAGTGTGGTCCTGTACTGACTTGGACAGGGCGAGGCATGCCGGCATGGACGGGCTTACGGTGCTGGCTCTTCCCTTTCCTCTACACTTACAGCTCTTTTTAACAACAACCATTTGGACGGTTGTTGCAGCTGGCAATTTTCCTGGACAAAATAGTAAAATGACCACATAAGGATTAACCTGACAATTTTCGCGTCTTGCTTCTTTCTTTTGTTCTTCCGCAGTCTTTTTCTTGCGTTCTTTCTTGTTTGGCTTGCTTCAGTTCCTGTTTCTTTGTCGTACTTGTGTTACTCGTTGTGTTGTTTCTTTGTAGTGCTCGTGTTACTCACGGTATAATTGTTTTGTTTTGTTTTGTCGTGCTTGTGTTACCTGCTCGTTATGTAGTAACACTGGCAGCTGTAGGCCTAAACTTCAGTTCAGAACGAAAAACAAAGCGACAAAATAGTTGCATGTCAAACTGATACACACAACCAATAACAACAATTCAGTTGCTGATATCCAGGTGCTGGAACTGGATGGAGTAAGATATCTTTTATAAAGAATTACACGTCTAACCCAGAACTGCTCAAAAGTTCAGCGTGTGTGAACAGCAGCTTAAGTGGATAGTATTGCTGTGGGATCGTCGCCATATTGCTATATATATGGCGTGGACTTTGTGGAGCAGCTTTACTACTGCATACTTCAGTGCTAGCTGACTTTCCACCTCCTTGTGTTTTAGCCATTTCGCCGATAGGAGCTCACAGAAACACGAATTCTGTGGCATGGTGTGTGTATATTTCCCATGCCTGGTTGTGGGAAAAACTCGAGGACACACGTTGAAAAATACACGTGTTCACTACACATCACATGACCTTCCGTGGATATTATTTTCGGCTCTTGATCATTCTCGTTTTGTCCGCTTGTTTAAGCGTTTCTTTTTTACGTTTGTTTGCTTGCTTTGTTGTTGTTGTTGTCAACAGACCATTTTAGGGCCAGATCCTATAAAACAAACAAAAAC
>JABMCL010001731.1:777500-802500 GCA_018857735.1 Alviniconcha marisindica | reverse complement strand
TCGCGCGCCCATCTTTCTTTGCCCACCTCCCTGCTCCCTTCAGACAAACATCGCCAAGGCAGTGTACTTGTCACTTCATTTATTGACCATTAAACCGCAGGAAGCATTGGCAGCGGCTTTAGCTGGATTCTCTTGGCCTGGAATGGAATGTGCGCTGTGCTTTATATGTTACAGTGTTCATATTAAGCGTGTTCTTTTGTGCAAAATGTGACGCATTTAAAGTTGATGGGCTCTCTCTCTCTCTCTCTCTCTCTCTCTCTCTCTCTCTCTCTCTCTCTCTCTCTCTCTCTCTCTCTCTCTCTCTCTCTCTCTCTCTCTCTCTCTCTCTCCCAGTTTTGTGTGTGTGTGTGTGTGTGTGTGTGTGTGTGTGTGTGTGGTGTGTGTGTGTTTTTTGGTGGGGCTGGGGGTGGGGCGGTAGGGTGGTGTGATGGGGTGGGGATGGGGGGGTTGGATTACCCGCCCTTCTTTGAAAACTTGTTTTCCGTTATTTGCTTAATTTGTGTGTGTGCGTGCGTGCGCGCGCGCACGCGCTCGTGTGTGTGTGTGTGTGTGTGTGTGTGTGTGTGTGTGTGTGTGTGTGTGTGTGTGTGTGTGTGTGTGTGTGTGTGTGTGTGTGTGTGTGTGTGTGTGTGTGTGTGTGTGTGTGTGTGTGTGTGTGTGTGTGTGTGTGTGTGAATTGATATGATTAATATGTTCATTTCATTTTATTCTCACTTTTTTTCTGTAAAACTTATGTGAATTTTGTAGAGTTTCGTGTTTATATATTTATGTCATGCCTCCGTCAGTTATGTAATTCTGTGTTGACTGTCTTAATTTACGTTTGGTCTGGTAAAAGTCTGCTGACTAGTTGGTCTTGTATGTGGTCGCTTGTTCGTACATTGTGTATTTCGTCGCGTTACAACGTTTATGAAAGTATGGGTACACTTTGTATGTTACAATGGTTACGAAGTGGATCTATATTGTTGTACAAAAAGCTTGCATAAACAATGATGACGATGATAATTGTTTACATTTCTCTAGTAACCTATTTTCATTAGCACACCTAAAGATATTCTTAAGGCAAGCTAAATAGACAAGTTAAAACAGAAATGATTCGCGGTGAGTCAGCAGTGATTTAATAGTGTAATATAAAGGGGAAATACAAAAGGACCTTCATGAAGTCATTGGAGCGAATAGTTCTATTATTGTTGATGTTGTACCTGGACAGCATCCATGTTTAATGACGTGAAGGCCTGAGAGCGGCAGCCAGCCATGTCCAAGCACTGCAGGCCGGGTCACTGGCTGGTCACTGGGTCACAGGCCGACTGTGTGTATCCACTGTCCACCTTGCGGACAGACTGGACTCCTTCCTCATCGATAAACCCCTATCTAGCCCCTCTTTCATTTAACATGCCTTCATTTGTTCAGTTCTTCAATTAGTCATTCATTTTTAATTCGCTTTTAAAACATTGAAATGCATGGGAATAATGAAGACAATTTATTTACTTCGCTTTTAAAACATTTAAATCCATAAAAATAACGAAGACAGTCTATATATATATATACATACATATATATATATATATATATATATATATATAGAGAGAGAGAGAGAGAGAGAGAGAGAGAGAGAGAGAGAGAGAGAGAGAGAGTATAACAAAGTCCAAGCCTGTCTTGGTTTGAATTTTTTTACTCCAAATTGTCCCTTTCATGGCCTGGGCTTGACTGATTTTTACCATATGTATATGTGGGGGGTGGGGAGATGGAGGGGGGGTGATGGGTGTATGTGTATGGGGGGGGGGGAGAGGCCGAAGGAGACAAAGGGAGGGAAGGAAATATTGTTTTCAGACACTACCGAAGCGTGTTTTGCCTGCCGTCTGTTTCATTTGCGCGGGTACGTGCAGATTTACCGACCTATGTAAAGAAACGAGGTTGAACTGTGTGGCATGATTAGCTGATCCTGTTGGGCGAAAACTGGTGCTGCATAGTCCCACTTTGTGCTGTTAGTGGAGTGGGAAAAGTGGAAACACTTGCCTGCCAACGTGGTGAGGCTTAGGTCCCTAAGACGCAGCTCTGCTTCCCGTGCCTGCCTCCGCGCCATCTTCATCCCGGCCTCTAACTCAACGCATCCTCGCAATGCCAATCCTACCGCCATCCCACCGCTCTCTACATTCTGCTCCGCACCGGGTGCTGCGGACGCAGAAATTAAGATCCGCTCTGTTGAGAGCCCAGAGCTGACAAATGTTCTCCCTTTAAAGCCTGGAGTAGGTCAGGATATAGTTAAGTCTGCTTCGTCCACCGCCCCAGGATTTCTTCCTTGTTTTAATTTTGACCTTCACTGACAGTCCACTCACTTTTATTTTTTCCAGATCCTGTCCCTAGTTTTTAACTGCGTTAGTTTCGGATAATTATGTCGGCTTCCTGTCTTGGTCCGTGCCATAAAACAAGTCGTCCTGTTTATCGTTACGAGAGGCTTGTGTTGGGAGTGCCCGCGGAATATAAACATGCTCCAAAACATGTGAGAGTGTATCGTAACAGTGACATACACATGTGCTCGTGATTTTATAACCGTTTTCTCGCCTTTGTTGAGTCGGAACCAGTGTACATTGTCAGGGATTCCTTCTTCATCGGTTGTACTTAGTTGAAATATAAATAGTGAAATGTGCATAATAATTGATTTTTTTTCCCTTACTTGGTTGCGTTTCCTGTTGACTACGAAGAACTGTGGTCCAAGTTTTTGCAAGTGACTTTTCCTAACTTATGTTTTGAACTGATGTAAAAGAATTTTGAATTTGTGATTCGTGATCCCTATGCGGTTGACGGGACGTTAAAAATCCGAGAAAATAACAACAAAACAAAACAACAACAAAACCGACCTAACTTTGCATATGCTTTCTGTATCAGTGATTTTTACTTTGGTTTCTCCCCTCGTCTCTTTTTCTGCGTTCAGCATTTGGAACTGGCGGGGGTGGGGGTGGGGTGGGGTGGGGTGGTGTTATTAATATTATTATTATTTTTGTTTTGTTTGTATGTATGTTTGTTTGTTTTTCTCTCCTACTGTCTTCGTGATCCAGCCCCCCCCCCCCCCTCCCTCTCTCCCCCCCCCCTCTCTCTCTCTCTCTCTCACTCTCTTGACAGAGGGCAATGACCGAAGCTCTGCAAAGAAAGACAAAGGTACCCACGACACAGTTCTTCCTGATGCTAAACCATTTGCTCTTGCCCGCTGTGCAAATCAGCCTTCTCGTTAAATCATACCAGGGGAAGGTCAAACTGAAACGTCCGCTCTTGTTGATTTTGTTCCTCTATACTCGGTATTAATCGTCAACTGCAGATTCAAATACCACAAGCACCTTCGTCTTATGTATGATTATGTAAGCTAAGAACTATCGGAGCAGCTTGTTTAGTGTTTCATTCGTTCACCATTAGACACTTGGATTTCTGGGTTTTAGTCTTCCCCAATAGAGCTTCGCCAGCTTGGTGCAGTTCCTCTTCAAAGAACGACGACCCCATGCTGTATATGTCAGGCAGAAGAAAAGAGCTCCCAGTTGCCCCCCCCCCCCCCCCCCCCCCCCTCTCCCGCCATCCCTCCCCTCCCGTACAGTGGGTAATCGCGAAGTTCAGTGCCACAAGCTGACTTTAATTCAGCGGCCACAAAGCCCGATCCGAGCCACGCGCTTGACGAGCTGTATAGGAGATTGGAGAATTGGCTTTTCACAAAACAAACTCTGGCAGCGGGTTCATTTCAGTTCGCCGCGGACTGCCAAATGGATTTGAAGGACAGAGAGGGAAGGCTTCCGCGGCAGTATTTTCCCTGGGCCTTTGAGGACGGGGTAATCGACACACGTTAATTTCCATCGTTACTACAATGGCTTCAAAAGGGGCTCACCGGCTGGGCCGCCGGGGCCGCCATGGATGACTGAGGGAAAATGTCGGGCCGTGTCAGGGCAGGCTTGGCAGCAGCACAGTAGTCACCATACACTGCTGAACGCTCACTTTTTTATGACAACAAACACAGCATCTGTCGATTCTATCTCAGTCAGCCATTGGTGGCTTTCACGACCTATTTCATGTGCTGTATGTGGTGAAAGGAATAAAACTGTCCCCACTATGCTTTTCTGTGAAGAGAGGCGAAAAATCCTACCTTGAATTCGTGGATACTGACATCAGATGTGGCTGACATCAGTTGTGATTTGTTGACCATCAGTATTTTTCACTGCTCAAATCAACTAAATGAGACCCAAAGAGTTGCCACAGAGAGGAACTAGTTGGAATTATTCGCTTTGACCGCTGTGTCGTATTGTGTTAAGTCTCTCTCTCTCTCTCTCTCTCTCTCTCTCTCTCTCTCTCTCTCTCTCCTCTCTCTCTCTCTCTCTCTCTCTCTCTCTCTCTCTCTCTCTCTCTCTCTCTCAGTAGCCTAGCAAGGACTAGTTGTTAGACAGGATTTTGACTGAACCTAAACTACAATCCTTGTAAAATAAAGTTTTCGAGTTCGAGTTCTCTCTCTTCCAAATGTCTCTGCCAGCCTCTAGGACTGCTGTCCTGCAAATGTACTGTGGATAAGTTGGGCTTCTCTCCAGTTTTGTCACACCCTGGCCTCCCTGTTAGCGTCACGCGCTAGCGTAGGACCCTAAGATTTGTTAATAAATTTCACCTTGCACAATTTCAACCGGTGAGATTTTTACTGCTGTCGATCTCATTTTTCATTTCTTTCACTGACTCCCCTTTTCAGTCTTCGCTGAGGTTTGAGCGAGGGAGGACATTTTCCATGTCACTGCGTCTGAATAGAGCGCCGCTCTTTGGGACTGGGTGGAGCAGGTGCGAGTTGTTCCCCCTTTACTCTTAGCCTTTTTAGCACCAGTGTGCCAAGACATGAATGGAAAGTAAAGACTTTTTGTACAGTTGCTATGATGTCCATTCCTTTGAGTTTTATATGTTGAAGTACGAATGGTTGTCTCGTGTGTGTGTTTTTAAGTGGGGGCTGAAACAGCATTCGCAGCTTGGACTGTTCAAGCTTCAGCTGAGGCACTACTGTCTGCAATGTTTTCGGACAATCAGCGCTGGCTCGTCTGTTATACTTGCGGATGCAACGGTACAAGGTGGTGCGCGTTTTGTTTCCTGGAAAATATCCGTTTAATTCGCAATTAAGCGCCGGCAATAATAAACGTTTTTTCCTTTCTTCAAAATGAGGAGCCTATACCGAATTGTCTGTGATCATGACGACAGACTATTTGTTAATGGGAACTACATCTTCCTGCGGGACCCATGAAACCAAACAGTTGTTCTCTGTCCAGAGCTGAAGCTCGTACTTAGCCGTCCACCTTAGCACAGTCCACCTGCACTGCTTGTCATCCTTTTTGTAAGATGAAAGTGTTCCAGTGCTATCTCGATTTGGCAGGCTGAGTACAGCACCGACCGGATGGTTCTGTTTTTGTTTTTTGTTTGTTTTGTTTTTTGTTGTTGTTGTTGTTGTTGTTGTTGGTGTGTGTGTGTGTGTGTGTGTGTGTGTGTGTGTGTGTGTGTGTGTGTGTGTGTGTGTGTGTGTGTGTGTGTGTGTGTGTGTGTGTGTGTTTTACTTTCTTCTAAACTTGTGGATTTTAAAATGTTTGGCTTGGCATTAAGAGCGAATAATGACATTTCAAGGCTTTGTATAAATACAAATCTATTTTTAGTCTAATAGTGAACAATGATGCTTGTTCGGTTCGGGTCCACTTCAAACGCTTATTTGGCAAACTAAGGTTATGAAAAAAATCGTTTGCACAACATTACCACAACATGTGATTTTTGATCTGTGCATAACTCCACTAAAGGCTGTTGCTGCCGACAAGATTGCGAGTAAAGTCAGAATATAATTATAGCTACCGGATTTGCGCGGGAGTTGAGGTCAGAATTCAACCTGCTTATTTTCTTCAAGACACCGATTATCCATTTGCATTCTTCCTGTTGCTTTCCAATCAACTGTGGACTGCGGGTATTATCCAGTGAGCGTTAATACATAGTCTGGTAAATAGTCATATATGTTCTAATACATATACATACACATTCTTTGACATTGTGTTCAACAACATGGCGATATACACACATGCCGAGTTTCTCATTTTGTGTTTTTGTGTTTCTGTGCTTGTTGCTAATTTCCGACTAAAATATAAATTAGAATCACACATTCTAATTGTTAAATAGCTAGAAATTAACTTCTCTGTGCGGAAACATAAACTAAGATCAAAACACACAAAAGGTCTAAGTAATCAGTAAAAGAGCGCGCACGCGCGCTCGCGCGCGCGCGCACACACACACACACACACACACACACACACACACACACACACACACACACACACACCACACACACACACACACACACACACACACACACACACACACACACACACACACACACACACACACACACACACACACACACACACATGGTTATTTATAACTTTGATTTATTTCACCGTCAAATGGCCTTCGCAGGTGACCGGCGTCAAATTATGCCTCTGTAGCTTACAGTAACTTTATTTTAACCGGACAATGTCAAACATGCACTGGGGCATAAAATAAACTGGTAAAAACAACAATAAAATAATAGTAATAATAATAAATTAATAATAATGTGATCTGGGAAAACGTTTAGTCAGTCAAATATTAAATCAATGAAGACAACAACAACAAAAACGTTTTAATCGACAATTGTTTAAGCTACAAATTATGTTAATGATAACGAAACAAATAATAGCAAAAAGAAGAAGATGGAGGATGAAACAAAAAGCTAACATTAGGGGTCTACGATTATATTTTATAAAACTTGAGTATAAAAATATAAAAATTGTCAATGTAAAAGGTGACGTTGTTCAATAGCAGATGGTTTAAACATACCTTTATTAACTACACAACGGGTTATTTCACAGGGAAAATACGGACTGGGCAAAGCAAAAAGTGAAAAACTAAAGCATTGCCCAGTTGCATTAGCAGATCATAAATTGATCCTATACATTGGAGACAGTGGGAATAAAGATGTCCGATCGAAGGATCGAGCTCTGTCTATACAGCCAGCTTTATATTAGGAGTGTTTTAAGTCATTCAGATCTGAAAACAGTCCTCTTGAATTAGGTGGTAGCCTAGGCGTTGACAATGTCCAATGTCCAAGCAAAGATACTAAATATACTAGAGTGTCTCTGGTCCAGGTAAGGTCAAGAGCCGATCGCGGCTCTTAATGACGGTACTGACTAGCAACAGACACACAGAGGCGACCAGCCACACGCACACAGAGGCGACCAGCCACACGCACACAGAGGCGACCAGCACACAGGCGCTCAACGGCGACCAGCCACACGCACACAGAGGCGACCAGCAACAGGCACTCAAAGGCGACCAGCCACACGCACACAGAGGCGACCAGCAAAAGGCACTCAAAGGCAAAATTGACTTAACCAGTGTACTGGTTTGGGAGGAATATACTGGTTTGGCTGCGAAACAGTGAAGGAAATGTTTATGGGACTGCTGATAAATACACCTAAACACGTGCATTCAAGTCGGTATAAGCGATAAAGCATAATTACGACGAAATTTGGATTCACCCGTTTTGGAACCAGGGAACGACGTCACAGAATATTACAATAAAAACAGCAGATACCAGTTAGCTGATCAGTTACTCAAAACAAGTCCACCCACCCCGACATCGCCGGAATCGACCTGTGCAGAAATAGCGCTAGTTTTATAGACACTAGTTTTAACATAGAATCTGTGGTGTGGCCTGGTGTCCCAGTTGTGCTGCGCGAGGCCCGATGGTGGCAACAGTTGAGCGGGCCCAGCGGCAACACATGGCGGCTTTACGCAGCCACAAACTGACAAAGCCGGAAAGCTGGAGACTGGTGGGGACACCACCTGATGACTGACGAAAACCAGACGAGGGGTAGCATTGACATAACACTTAGCTTGGCATGGGCTAGTGTGGGAGTGTGGGTGTGTGTGTGTGTGTGTGTGTGTGTGTGTGTGTGTGTGTGTGTGTGTGTGTGTGTGTGTGTGTGTGTGTGTGTGTGTGTGTGTGTGTGTGTGGTGTGTGGTGTGTGGTGTGTGTGTGTGTGTGTGTGTGTGTGGAGAGGAGAGAGAGAGAGAGAGAGAGAGAGAGAGAGAGGAGGAGAGAGAGAGAGAGAGAGAGCTTCACTGATGATATTGTGGATTTGTTATTCTATATGTATTTTCTTAAGTTTAAAACATTGCAACAAAATTGATTCTTATCGTCTGGCGCTAACAGAATAAATTTATATAAATAACACTTAATCGAAGTGTTAATGACTGAATCATCACCGGCTTTAGTCGTGTTGAATCAGTGGCGGTATCGCAGCCAGTAGATGATATTCAGAAAAGGCCTGCGGGACGTGTACATGTCGTTGGTTTGTGTATACTGCTTCAGTCTCTAACGCGGCGAGATACTAGTGACGGCTCTCGCGGTTCGTTGTTAGGGCAGTGACCTTTTAAACTAAATAAAGTTACCTCCGGTGATCAGACGGCTTGACCGAGGTTATGATGGCTGATCAGGAACGAACTAGGCTGAAAACGAGTCTGTCAGTCGAGCACGTTTAGTCGGCCGTCATCAGGTGTGACCTGTAGGTTTCTTTGCAAAGAACAGCGGCGGAGATTATCAGTGTAGCTTTATTCAACTCATTTGTTGTTTCGGAATTTCAGTGGAGCAAACGGCACATGATAAGGAAAGGAAAATCTGTCGCCATTGAAACCATAAGTTGGCCTTTTTGTTGATAGGTTGACAAGATGATAGACAAGCATAGCCCGGTGTCAATGATGATGATACGGAATTTAGGGAAGCGCGCGCGGGTGATGTACCACGCCGAGACACTTTACATGATTGACATCACTTCATACCGCCCCTCGGCAACAGCCAATCAAATTATGGCCTTCTTTGCCCCGAGCCAATAGCACAGCTCGCCACGTTGTGCTTTGGTGAACAGCCGCTCCTTCCGGACTTGATACAGACGTTTCGGTCCCTTTGTCTTTGCCGCCGGTTGGGTCATGCATGCTCTGTCTACGTCATTGCAATGGTTAGGGTTTTCCGTGATGGGCATATTGCCTGGCATGTCGCCAGTAAACTGCTGCCTTTTTTATGATGCAGTTTTGCGTGACGGGACGCTATAGATGAGGAATTTTGATCAGAGAGGCGAATACCGCGGCATACAAATAGAGAAAATCACAAGGCAAACCTGAGCACACCTTACCGCGGTACGGTTGCTTTGACTGACGCCCAGGCCTTGCTAATATCAGGCTATATGTTTTACTGTAACCCGGTCATCCGCCCCACTGCCTCTGCCGGGCTGTCTTCATATCTCAGTTTCTTTCCAGGATGAATTATCATGCTTCTACACCACCCCAAAAAATAAAGTTTCTACCTCAGGCCCACCAAAAAATAAAGTTTCTACACCCCCCCCCCCCCCCCAAAAAAAAAAGAAGAAGAAGAAAAAAGAAGAAGAAAGTCAAGTTTCCCGGAGTGACACACATGCACTAGTTTGTCAGTTTTTCGTGTACCTGGTTATTGCACACATCTGCTTTTAGCTTTCCCCCGACCTGTTAACTAAGATCAATCCCCGTCTGTCCGGGCAGCAGTTTCTTTAGGGCTGAAACGCTTTCACAGTTTACCCCCCCCCCCCCCCCCTCCCCCACGGTCGAGCTCCTTGGCTTGGCTTGCCGCTGCGTGCGAAGCAGTGAAGCGTGGAACGTTTAATATCTAGGTCATCTCGCTATGCTTCAATATCGCACGCCGACATATTGGTAGGGAAGGAGGGGAGCGAGGTGAAGGCAGGGGGCGCGTGGGGGGCGGGGGGGGGGGGGGGGGGGGTTGCGAGCGGCGCGGCAAGACGAACTGACAGACCGACACACAGACAGCGGCCTGCGCACAGCCTGGGCAAGGATGAGCGGCTAACGGCCCGCACTTCAGTGACTCGGGTTTCTAGTAACCCGAGTCCTGCCAGGTGAAGACATGGAAGCCACACAGCCCGGGATGTGAGATGAGAAAGTGTGAAGATTAGCGAGTTCACGCCGTGGTTGTCCCGTGCTGCCCAGCCGCTGCACTACTTCTGGCTCCTGCCCGTGCCTCCCTGGCCGTCCGCCTGGCTCCCCCAGCCCATAGAGCCGGAGAGAAGGTGATTGATTAGCTAGCTCTTCACACCGCTGTCTTCCTCTTTCTTCGCCGACCCGCAGGTTGGTCGTTGGCCCAAGCTTCCTTTCACAACCTTCCCCTTTCGTTTCAGCCGCAGTCGTTACTTGGGTTTCGTTGTGTTCTTTTCCATTTGGAGAAGCTACAATCACAACCTGATGCTGCCCTATGTTACTTTTAGGCGGTGTCTTGGGGTCTCAGAACTACCCGGCTGTATGTAAAAGTCAACACATGGAATCAGGTTTTACTTGCACAACGGCTGATGATTGTCATGCTGTGTTGTTCACTTCCTTCGACGCGGTGGTTAGCTGGTGTTGAGTTCTTAAGCTGCGTGACTTTTGTTGGGCGGTTTAGTTTCATTTCATCGAAATAATCATCATTCCCCGATCTAGTGAGTTTTCTAATGCTGAGTTTTCCATTGGGCAATAAAGCATAATTCTACTCGGGCCGCGTGGTCGGGCACCGACTCAGTAACTATAGTTCCTCGTTACGGTATTGCCGTAGGTTTGTGAAAAAAAAGAGAAGAAATGTGTTTGGGTTTGAGTTAATGTAAATGATTTTGCCGTAGTGACGAGAGCAATGTGGGAGTGTCGGTCTGTGCTGGCAGTGCGTGCAGTGCGTGCTGAGTGTGATGCGGGCCAGTGAACAACTGCCACTCCTCGCCACCATAGCCACCCTGCGGACCACCAAGCCTTCCCTTCGCTGTCTCTTCCCCCTCCCACCCCCAATCGGGCCGTCCTGTGAATCTTTGATGACAGCCAGTCTAAAACATTGATGATCCCGCAAGAGCCCCAGTCTACCGTGGCACGAACCAACCCTGGTCGGCTGCCTTTTCAAGACGTTGCTATATAGTGTCCACAGTTTTCTGACGCACCGAGTGACTCTGGCTGTTGGATGTTGTTGTTGTTGCAGGCAGCTGTGGAGGACGGAGGATGGTGGTCCCGCGCCCTCAATGCTGCTGCAGTGCCGTGCTGCCGGCTAGGAGACAGCAAGTCGTGGAGGGCGGCAGGGAGAGCGCTGGCTGCGGCAGGCGCCGTACGGGACGTGAACAGGTTGTTGTTGCCGCTCCGCAGGAGGTGGTCATTCCGTTTTGATACACACTCAAACCTGACCATTTGGTGGCCAAAGCAATCTTAAACTGAGCTGACCGTCTCAATCGAATTCGGGACTTGTTTTCTACAAGTGGTGAAATTAAATAATGACATCTGCTGCCATTTGACTACAACTCTCCAAGGCAGAGACGGAGATGGAGAGAATGAATGACTTTGTGGGATTTTCATCTGCCGCTTTCACTTCCTTCTGGCGGCTTCGTTGACTGCAGAGGTGGACACCACTTTCAGCACATGTCACTGTGACCGGACCCACGCCAGTGCGTGTACGTCACTGGGAGACGGACACATGCACTAAACAGTAACCAGTTTCAGTGTTTGTTGCAGTCTTTAAAACATTCGTCCATGAATGAAGCGAACAGTCACTTTAGCGTCTTCTTGCCGAGGGCCAAATTCATCCTGAGCTTTGTCAGCTCCATGACTTGCTTGCAGCTGTTGCTTCTATACACTGATTGTGAGGAAGAAGTGGGCGACGAACGAGAAGGGCAATTCACACCTTCTCTCCTCCACCGCTGGCTACAGCCGTTGACGTTGTGAGGACTTGGAGACAAAGACGTGGACACTACTGCCTGTGACCCACAGTCCCGGCGTTTTATCGACAGTTATTATACTACAAAAGCGCCCGCCACTGCTGAATGTCACCGGCTAAAATCATTCACCCTAAAGTGGCTGCGGCATAGTTTGTAATGTCAAAACAAATTAGGAATTCAGCTGTGCTAAAAGTCTTGTCAGCCATCTTTCGTCGAGACTGTTTCATATGCGGCCAGGACAAGATCACCCCAAACTGTTATTTTTCTCAGTATAGCAGTTAAACTAACAACGCAAACACCTGATCAGCAGCCAGGCCACAAGGGCACAAAATATGCGGCTTTGGTCAGTCATGAATGTTCCCGTGCACGCCACTTCGTTTTTCTTTGCACTTCGTTCATAACCTGTTTCAGGGCTTCTCCTGTGCACATTTGTTTTGCCGTATGATTTGTGCATTTTTGTGTGAAATCGTGTAATTTGTTGTCTCCTACCATTCAGTTGTTTACCAGCGTGAACGTTTTTTTTTTTTTTAATTTTATTTTTATAATTGCCCACCCCACCCACCCAAAACATTTTTCACACAGTATCCACGCCAAGCCTAGAATTTGGGATCGACGTTACTGAAAGAACTGTATTGCCCCTGGCTCCGGTTTTGTCTTTGGTTATCTAGCTGTATGATTGGAACTGAAACATCATAAAGCTAGGTTACCAAAGGCAAAAATGGAGGCCAATGCCCACCGGGTTCACACTGAGGGGCTAGAGGACGAAGGACGCACAGCGCCAGGGACTGCACACGCCGGGATTGCAAGGTGAGTCTCTCTCTCTCTCTCTCTCCTCTCTCTCTCTCTCTCTCTCTCTCTCTCTCTCTCTCTCTCTCTCTCTCTCTCTCAAACTCTGCAATTGACCGTGGTCAGTGTCAGCATGCCATGTCATGCTTTTCTGTCGTGTAGGTATATGTTAATAATAATATCATTTATAGTGTTCTTCATATCAGGTCTTCCTGTGGAGAATATTGACATCGGTTTTAGGTTCAGTTTTTATTGCTTGCCTGGCTACATAAACAACAACAACAAAATTGGGGATCGGGTGTGAATGCCAAAAGCGTTTTGTTGTTGAAACAACAGGCGGCCTCAGAAATTATTCTGATATCCAGAACAGCTTACTTTAAACATTTTTTTAATAGCCTGTTTAAAGACAGGTCGAGACGCAGAAGCGAAAATTGGTTTAAACACAATTTTATACGACGGAATATCTCGCAGAAAAAAGAAGAAAAGAAAAACGAAAAACAACAACAACCGTGAACTAAAACCTTTTTTAAATCATTGTCCAAATACAATTTCTCATGAATATTTACAGCCAGTCATATTAAAGAAAAAGAGGAAATGACATTTCAGTAACCAGATCAACATAGAAATTAAGGGGGGAGGAAGTACTCTGCATGTGACGTACACGTGAAATGAAAAGCAGAACATAGAATGGGAGTAGCAAATGAGTACTTACACGGCAAATAAATGATCAGGTCAAGTTATGGATTCTTGGTTAGTTGCAAATATGTAAAATTCAACTCTATGACCACACACCACACACACACACACACACACACACACACACACACAAACACAAAGCCAAACAATGGGAGGGGGGGGGGATATTTAAATTCTTAATCTGGAAGGGTTTATTATTTTGCTGGCTGCCTTGGTCAGACACGCATTTTGCTATCTGAGGGGAGATGCTTCGCCTGAATCTTGCAGAACATTTTACGCCGATAATGCGCTCACGTACAGTTATATAGATAGATGTGTGTGTGTGCGTGTGTGATTTATATATTTGTTACATATGTCGAAGTGTAGAGGGAGAGAACAAGCAAGTAAATGATTGTTAAAGTATTAAATGATAAGCATTATATCAGTGGTAGTTCATGATTGTTAAAGCGGTATTGTGTAGTAGTTCAGGGAGACCTTAACCCTTTCACTGCCATTCTTGCCTCGCCGTCATTTGGAAAAAGAGCAATAAAAGTGCCAAATCTGAACCATTAAAGCTTTTTTGCCCCTTTCGCATGAGCACGTGAAAGGATTTCCGTCAAAATGCACATTATTGAAAGTAGACTTGTTACAAGACCATCAGTGTGCTGTTTGGGGGCCCGGAAATTTCACAGGCTGGGGCGGTGAAGGGATTAAAGCAAAACAGGATAATAATCAAAAAGAAAGAAAGAAAGAAATGCATACTTCCTTCGCCGTAACTTGAAGAACCTGCTTGGTCCGCCTTCACCGGTCCCTCGCCGGAGCCGATTCAGATTTTAGTCCCCCGAAGCAGAGGGGTTATCACTATTCCTTATCCTGGTGAGAGAAATATGTATATTATACAGATATCCTCCATTTGTTGAGATGGATCCGATGCGAGGGGTGCTTTACAACTAGTGGGTAAACGATACCTTTTAAAAGCTGACTGAGCACTAGAGACAAATATATGTATACAAGATCACAGTAAATTATGTTTGGTAAGAATGTTATGATATATGAATAAAAACAACAACAAAAGGGAGAAAGTGTAATTTGTCAGATGCTTGGTAGTATTACTAGTTAGTCGCGAAGATCATATCATGACATCCATGGAAATCGGAAGACAATGCAGTGTCCTTCCCGGATCATGTGAGACGAGTGATTTGTTTGTCGCCGTTTGACCTGTTCTGACCGTTGACAAAGCAACACGTTTGACTCCAGCAATGTACTGATAATCTGCAGTTCACACACTGATCAGCTTCTTAGTCAAGTCAACTGGTGTGACAAAGTTTGCCTCAAAATAAAATGAGCAGAACTTTTTTTCTCGTTAATTGTCTTGTAAAAATAGCTTTATCCCTACTTGCCATGGGGATGCTGTTCATTTGATAAAGGAGATTCTACAGAGCGTCCACTGCAGTGAGTACGGCGCATTTAACAACAGATCATAGCAACAGGCAAACATCGTAGGTACAATATTAAAAGAGGAGAGGAAGACAAGGTCAGTGCATAATGTTTGCATATGTACAATTTCAGACACTGCTTGACACCTTGTGTGATTATTTACGACGTCAGTAGTTGTTTTCTTTCTCCAACTATCCACAGAGAAGTCGTTGTACGAAAGGGAAGGGAAAAAATCGGGTTTCCGTGCTTCTAGAAAAGAGTCTTGTTGTGGTATATTTGTGTGTGTGTGTGTGTGTGTGTGTGTGTGTGTGTGTGTGTGTGTGTGTGTGTGTTGTTGTGTTGTGGTTGTCACAGTGTGTGGTGTGGTGTGTGTGCGTGTGTGCTTTTTTTCTCTCGTTGTTATTTACATATTTTATCTTCTTAATTGTAGTTACCTCCCCTTTATTTTATAAAAGCTCTCTCTCTCTCTCTCTCTCTCTCTCTCTCTCTCTCTCTCTCTCTCTCTCTCTCTCTCTCTCTCTCTCTCTCTCTCTCTCTCTCGCGTGTGTCTTTTGTGTTTTTGTCTTCTTTCTTCTTTCGTGACAAAAACATTTTGTGTCGAAACGTTTAATTGTTCAGTGTCAGTGTCCCGATTTCAAAACAGTTTGCTTATCCTCTTTCGCGTATATATATTTTATTTTTATTTTTATTGTTTAGTCCCATTTCTGTTTCTAATGTTGTTTTATTGACCTAGTTTTAGTTAGCGCATGATTTGATTGACTATATGAACTATTGCTAATAAACACCAAACGCATCTCACTGTTTCGTTGAGTTTATTCAGTCTCTCTCTCTCTATCTCTGAACGTGTGTGTGTGTGTGTGTGTGTGTGTGTGTGTGTGTGTGTGTGTGTGTGTGTGTGTGTGTGTGTGTGTGTGTGTGGCGTAGTTCTGGCGATGATGATAAACAAATGTATACCTTTTTAGAAATACAGCCATATTATGCTTGAGCATTCGCTGTGAAATAATGTTTGCAATACTATTCTTGGAAATTGTTGATTTTCTTTCTTTTCTTGTCCCCCCCCCCCCCCCCCCCAACATCATTTGCATTCTTATCTAGGATAACTGGAAATGCAGGATTAAGCAAAGCAATTATTGGCTCCCTTCTGACATCCATCACATTCAATCATCCCATGCCTTCAGAACTGCGTTAAAATCTCACCTCTAAAAGCAATACCACAAGTGATTTCAACTTCTGTCTTCTTTCTTTTGCCCCTCCTCCCCTCCCACCCCCGTTACATTCCTTTTGTGCGCCCGTGTGTGTGTGTGTGTGTGTGTGTGTGTGTGTGTGTGTGTGTGTGTGTGTGTGACTATATAATTATTATTTTTGAGGCTTTAATATATATATATACGTTTTTGTTGATCTTGTAAAGCGCTTTGTGCTTACCCGGTGAGACACGGCACTATACAAGTGATCGCTATTATTATTAATATTCGACTGCTAATTAACGTACGTGCATTACCAAACAACTCTCTCTCTCTCTCTCTCTCTCTCTCTCTCTCTCTCTCTCTCTCTCTCTCTCTCTCTCTCTCTCTCTCTCTCTCTCTCTCTCAAATGGGAGAGAGAGAGATCGAACTTTAATACTCGAGGATAAAGATTTTTGTCAGAAGTCTAGTCTGACAATTTGTCTTTGTAATGTTAAAACACAACGAAAACAACAAAAGCGCACACCCATCTATGCAAAGTATAGTGATATATAGAGCCAATATACCAAAAGATAAAAGTAAAAGCCTAACCTGTCTGAAAAAGACGCCTTGCTAAAAGAAGAACATGGAATACTGAAACAGAAAGAGATAAATAAATATATAACCGACGTTGGGTAGTTCCAGTAGTGATCAGTTTTATATATATCCCATGCACATTTATTAACAAACAAAAATTAAAAACGCGAGACAAAAACATCCGCTATTAATCAATATTTATAGGTTTATTAATTCTTAATCTGCAGAGCGAGCAAGAAATATATCGTCATCATTTCCATTTCTCCGTACTTTTCCATCGGCTCTGTAGGTTAAATAAAATTTGACATGCGGAACAAAAAGATAGAAAACACACACTTTGGTAAAACCTCCACGCAACGGGACTGCTGGCATCCCTGTCCTCTGCTAGGAAGCTCGTGTAAGCTGGCCTCCGTGAAAAGGGCCTCTGAAAATTCGCTTAAGAAAACTGTTATATATATTTAAATCTGACCGGCTGAAACTGGTGCAAGATAAGAGAGACGAGAGAACAAACGAATGGTTTGTTGACCTGGACCATATTTCCGTGTCAAATTGGTAGGTGGGGAGCGAAAGTAGTGCAGGCATACACATAATCCATATCTATCCATATACAATAGGCTATTAACAATCATCCAAAACACATACACACTCTCACATTTATTCTCCTCTTGCACCGATTTCAGCATGTCATATTTTAAATTGTATCAATAAAAATGAGAATCCATTCCGATGATGATCCTATCTGGGATTTTTCCAGGGAAAAATTTCAATTGCAATATGTACTGGCGAGATGTAAAATCCTGCCAGAAGAGATCGCAATTTTGATCCCTTCGGCCGGAAGAAATCCCGGTTTTAATTTCTACCGGTAGAATTTGAAATCGTATATATATATATACAGAGAGAGCGAGAGCGTATAACAACCTGCACTTGTTTTACTGGTACTGGTTTTAAAAACTTTATATATATATATATGTCATAGGAATCCAGCCGACTGGACAGGCCTTGACAAAGCCCATATGGGCGAAAATTTGGAATAAAAGTTTTTCTTTTTAAACCAGTACATGCTTGGACTGAAGTTATACGTTCTCTCTCTCTCTCTCTCTCTCTCTCTCTCTCTCTCTCTCTCTCTCTCTCTCTCTCTCTCTCTCTCTCTCTCTCTCTCTCTCTCTCTCTCTCTCTCCCTTTCTTGTAATAATTTTTTTCCGGCAAAGGAAGAACGAGCCCAAACATCTCAATCCAACTTTACAGGGCTATGACCCCGGCATAGACACCAAACCCCGTCAGGCGAGACGGACAGCTGCACCTGTACTTCTCAAGAAAATACCTGGATTATTATCCGGAGTCCCTCGACGAAAAGAGTAATTCACGCTGGGTTGGTTCCCACAGCAGAACAACATCATACAAACACAAAACAGCGAGGTTATGAACTCGACCATAATTGTGCCATGACGCAGCGTAGGAAATGTCATATGTTCGTTTATGCACCATAATGGTAGAGTGTCAATAGGCCCCTGTGCGCCAGAAACGCTGTGTGCTGTGGCGGGCGGCCCAAAGAGACGCGCATAGTCAACTGCCGGCTGAGGCAAGGCTGTTCCTTGCAGACACAACTAGGGACCACGCAGCATGATCCAGTGGTTGTTTGGTCACTTGCTTGTTTGGTCTCTGTTGGCTGACTGGTCTCTTGGTTACTTGCTTGGTTGGATGATTGATCGCTTGATATGCAAGTATGCTCGGTTGGCTGAACTGGTACCTTGGTTTCATGTTTGGTTACTTGAGTGGTCGCTTGGTTTTGTCGGTTTGGCTGGTTGATCCAGTAGACGCTTGGTTACTTGCTTAGTTGGCTGACTGATCGCTTGGTTATTTGCTTAGTTGACTGACGGATCACATGGTTACTTGCTTGAATGAGTGACTCAGTGGTTGCTTGGTTACATGCATGGTTGGCTGTTTCCTTGCTAGGTTTGCTAACTGGTAGCATGGTTACTTGTACTGGCTGATTTTAGCTTATTTGCTTCCTTTGCTGGCTCATTGGTCGCTTGGTTATTTGCTTGGTTGGCAGACTGGTCGAGTGGCTATTTGCTTTAGTGACAGGTGTCTTGGTTACTTACTTGGTTGGCTGGCTGTTCATTTGCTATTTGTTGGTTGACTGGTCACTTGGTCTCTTGCTTGGCTGGCTGACTCAGTGTTGGCTTGCTATTTGCTGTAGCGACTACTTCTTTGGTTGGTTGACTGGATCCTTGATTGCTTGCTTGGTTGGCTGACTCAGAGACCGCTTGGTTATTTGTTTGGTCGGCTGACTCGGTGGTCGTTTGTTTGTTTGGTGGCTGACTGGTTGCTTGGTTACTTGCTTGGTTGGCTGACTGGTCGCTTGGTCTGGCTATTTGGTGGACTAGTTATTAGACTGCAGCCACATGCACATTGATTAAGTAAGTGGCGGTAAAACACGTGTGCTTTATTTTAGCATCCATTTTCTTGTTCTTGCGTCAGGTGTCTCGGTTAATTTTTCTGCCCCCAACCAGTTTAATAATAATAATAATGAGAATTTAGAACCTAAATTTCCAATAAAGTCCTAACTGCGTATACAATCATGACAAGTAAATACCACTACACATTAATGAAAAATCAAAACACACAGACACACAGACACACACAGACACACACAGACACACACACACACACACACACACACACACACACACACACACACACACACACACACACACACACACACACACACACACACACACACACACACACACACACACACACACACACACACACACACACACACACACACACACACACACACACACAGGCACGAACAAGCACATCAGTGATGGAGATGGACGGACAGGCGGGAAAGATGTGAAAAGTTTGTGGTACGAACAACTGAAGCTCAAGAAGACAGAAAGGTTTTGAGTGAAGACTTGAAAGACCGAAAGGAGTGAGCATGTCTAATGGTTAGTGGCAGTTCCAAGAAGAAGAACCCTGGTATGAAAAGGAGCACCGTTTTTTTAAGGTTTTGCGCGGAAAGAGCGAGGAAACTGGTGTGCACATGTTTGTTTGAATGTTTTTGTTGTTGTTGTCTATGTGTGTGTCCGTTTGTATCTGTGCGCCTAGTCTGTGTCTTCTGTGTCTGTCTGTTAATAGCTAAATTTCCCAAAAGATCTGTCCATTTCACTTCAGTGCTATTTGTACAAGAAAGCACCGGTCAGTAGGTATGTAATTTGTTTTGATGCACCAAACAGAAATCGACAGCGGTTCGGCTCACTGCGACACGGCATACGGCCGCCGTTTCTGTTGCAGCCTCAGGTTAGATTTTGGGCAGGTCTGGTTGGCAGAGACCGGAGACCATGCATTTACTGTGGTGAAAGTATCTCCGCCCATTTTGTGCGTCTTCGACTGGCTTGGGCTTGCTTATGTGTGACAGGATGTGTGTGTATTTAACAAAGCCGTTGAAAAGCCAGCTGTTCTACGCATAGCGTGTGCCAAAGGTGCCGCTTTTTAACTGGTTTTATTGTCATTTTTCTTTAGTCTTGGTTGCCCGGCAATAGTATTAAACTTATTCATAGCCAGTAGTGGGTGTCCATCACAGCTGACAATAGTTTGTCACTTGTAGCAGCTATTTCAGGTCGTTTGGCAGCCCACTGATCACTTGTCTGTCTATTGCCATTTTGCTTGCTTGTTCCTTCGTTCGTTTTTTATTTTGTTTGTTTGTTTGTTTGTGCCTTTTGATCAGTACAAACCGTCAGCTCAGATGCAGAATCGAATTTATTGCCGGAATAGTATTTATCATATTTCTACATAATTCGCTTCAGTTTGTTCTGGTTAGTTTAGCTTGCTTTGGCATGATCTGGTTGTCATTTATTTTTAAATAACATCATGAGATGAATTTCGATTAAAACACAAATGAGCGGTTTTTTCAAGGAAGGCTTTATGAGTTATCATTTTGCGGAATCAAGTTTGCCCCTCAGGCCAACGAGAATGGCGGTGCATCAAAATCGCCCATGATGCCTGGAGGGCGCCAAGTTATCAACACGTGATGCGGCTGTACACGCTTGAAGACGTCTCACTTTACCTCCACATCAAAGCTTGCAGCGTGGCTCGAAGGCTGAGGCACGTGCAGTTTATGGTGTGTGCGTTATGAACACCATCTGAACCGCCAACCCGGGCCTCTCTCCTGCCCCCTACACTCAGCGCTGGTAGCGGAATCACCGAGACAACTTCAGTCACGCTCTTTTCTCATCCTGTATCCTTGTTTCAGAGCCCCTGAGCCGCTATGGAAGGCTGAGTCAGTATCACTGTGGACTATAACGTTCGAAAACGTGAGGTGGGGCGTGAACAGCAAAAAACGTACGGTAATTGTAGGCTATGTTAATCTTCTCTTCCGTCGTACTTCGTAACCGTAGATCGTACCACGAGGGTTGGAGAGAATTACAGCGAAATAAGAAACACGAGTTGTGTCCATTTTACCGTAGACAAAATTCGCTGGCTAAAGCAGACTGACTTATGAGTGGTTCTTGTTTCGCAGTAACACACGAGGAACGCAGTGTTTAAGCTATTTGTTGCACTATTGTCTCTGTACACGCTTGAAGACGTCTCACTTTACTTCCACATCAAAGCCGATCATCGTGGAAGTCAAATTCTAAATCCAGAGCAAAGTTACGCCAGTATGTTTCTTGTCGTCAAACACTGAGCTGTATGCCATGGTACTGTGTACTGAAGCTGACCGGTCATACAACCAGCCGCTTCAGATAAACTGGTACACGGCGTAAAAACCAAAATGTGAAACTATGACTGACTTGTTCCTTCCTATTTCATGCCCTACATTGGTTGACTTAAATGACTAATGAAAAACATTGTAGAGTTGACCTTCCAGAAATATAATTATGAAGCACAGCAGCAATATTATTCAGGCCTGTACTTTTTTTTATTTATAAGGCAGGACTAAATGTCTACCGTAGATAAGTTGCAAATCCCAGGATCATAAAGAGGTATACAAGCAACCGAGCTGCTGTTAAGGGGGTGTGCAAGTTTAAGATCCCACGGAACGAAAAGAGAAAAGTACCGTATGGTAAAATTCTAATTAGATCGATGCAGGGACTCGGTGTCAGTGACTTGCTGAGACGTGTCTGCTGCATCAGGCTTGTCCAGATGAAGCAAAGCGGCGAGAAGGCAACAAATTGCATACACCAATAAAGACACACCACCCCCCCCCCCCGCCCCCCCCCCCCCCCCCCCCCCCCCCGCCCCCCCCCCCCCCCGCCCCCCCCCCCCCCCCCCCCCCACCGACATACAAACGGCATAAAAAAAGAAGAAAAGAAAGATTATCTAAAAATTAAGCTCTCAGAAGTCAGATCTATTGTACACTTAATTAACTCTGTGCCTGACAACAAAGTGGATGAAGAATAAACCGCATGATGCAGATACAATTCTTTGTGTGTCTGCCTCAGATTTGTTTCCTTTTTATTTTTATTTTTTTCCTTCTTAACACGTGAAGATCGAGAGAAAATTGCATATGTACTTTCTTCTGCAGGGGCACTACCCTGATGTAACCGTCATGGTTTACTGGACGTTAAAAGTCCATTATTTCACTATTTGCAGGGACAGCGGTAGTGTGCTTTTTGTACGTCGCCTGATGATGGAGAGTTCGTTAGCACTGATTGTCAGGGGTCGACAAACATCGCCGGTCGTGAACAGTCCATAACAAAATTCATATACAAAGAGTAAACGAGTTAGTATTACTCATAACTGTTACAACATTAGGACTGAAGGTCTCGGTTAATTCTACATATGGCCTCTGACTAACACATCAGTGTGTCACATTTTGCCATCTCTCTCTCTCTCTCTCTCTCTCTCTCTCTCTCTCTCTCTCTCTCTCTCTCTCTCTCTCTCTCTCTCTCTCTCTCTCTCTCTCTCTCTCTCTCTCTCTCTCTCTCGCATAGCAGTTGTAAAATATGTATTTTGGTTCCGTGAAAGAACCATAGCTAACAGATGCAGTCGGTTAAGCTAATCAACAGATGCTGGGAGAGCAGGGTAGAGGATAGGGCCAAAAGAAGGTAGTTAGAATGTGAGATTGGCATCTGCCAATCACATTCACTCTGCTTGTCACGCGAACTCTCGAGTGCGTGCTGACTGACGTCCCGTGATTTCGCTGCAGGCCTACGCATTTAGCCGGGCTGCCATCTAAAATACTTGCTGAGACAAAATACTTCATTCAGTGAATTAATTGCCGGAATATAAGATCGCTTTATGTTTTGCGTCCGCCTAGATACTTGGATAAAAAGTCTATGAAGACGCTAAGAAGATGTGAATAATTATTCGGTCGTTGAAGCTACTGTTCTATTCAAAATGAAACATGATGTGGGGCTTAATGTCCTCGGATGTCGGGCTGACATATTAGGGACAAATCCAAAGTGACTATAGGTGTATGGCTTCATAAGCGCACTGAGTCATGCGTAATGACGACTGCACACGGTCACACTCGCAATACTGAACCTTATTCACTCTTGCTGACTGCAAAGGGAATACTTTCCACCCTGTTACTTTGTCCGAATTCATATTAAACATTTTAATATATATCTTCTTTTCCTTTTTCTTCGTTTCCTCCCTTTTTTGTTTGCTTTGTTTGTTGTTGTTGATTAATTGTTTGTTTTTGTTTTGTTTGTTACCAGAACAGCCTTTTTTTCCCCTGCGGAATTTTGCAGGAGTCGGTTCGCAGAATGTTGGCAGCTGGCCTATTTCTGGCTCCCAGCAACTGGGTGAATTGGGCCTAGTTCACCATGTACTGCGAAGTTCACGTCTGAATGAATGTGATTTGACCTACATCCGGACTGAACGCGAAGGCCTACGCTTAAACTACAGTCTTCGATAGTCACAGGTTTCAGAAAAACAACAACAAAAAACAACAACTTGTAAACAGCGGAAGTGTGTAAAATGTATGGAGCGGTAACGACGAATGCAAGTTTCTCAAAACCATTCAGTTTCCCGCGAGTCTAACGAACCTAACAGTAAACAAACAAACAAACCAGCCACACGACATGGCTAGTGTTCAGCACAGCGGGGTCTCATGCTTTCTACTCCTTCTTCACTACAGGGCCCGTATGTATGATGAGCAAATGAAATTAAGGCGGACAGCCCCAAATCCTCATCTGCTAAAGAGTCCATAAGTCCCACCGTCCTTCCACATGTACGAGTTGTCAAAAGGTTTGTGTTTATTTTTATATCAGGAAAGTCCTTTGTCAGTGCAACGCGCGTGACGTCGAAAACTCAAAACCGATTGGACACCGCATGAGAACAACTATGTCAGTTTCAGTGAGTCAAAGTTCAAGGTCGAGTCGCGTACATTGCTCGATTTTGACAGCCTCAACGGAAACGTCCCCGGAGAAGCGTGAACGTTACTGAAAGAAAACAGAAAACGACAGACCTACTTTGTTTCGGCTGGTGAATTCGGAGCATAATTAGTTCTGCTTACTTCCAACAGCCTGTCTTTCATCGAAATGTAGCAGACCTGTTATAGTGACCCATTCGATATTTACTTTTCACTTTCTTCATTGTCTGTATTAACTAGGCTGTGTCTTGATGTGTGAATCCGAATTGTTGAATAGTTTGTGATCATTAGTGGTACTTGGGACGGTGTCGGTCCCTACAAGTGTTCGTTTTCTCCTCAACAGTAGCCTTTGTCGGTAACGGCAGCATCGAGCAGGCATTTTTATACGGAACTTTGGCTGCTTAAACGTAGAACAAATATAACTTAAAACGATTTACGGCCGGCCGGATAGTCCTATTTGGGCATCACACATGCCGATATTTCCAGTGTTGTCGCCGTTTAGAAGAAAAACGCGATCAAGGGCGAATGTTCTTCATACATATGGGCATAGGTGGACAACCTCTCTTAGCCTGGTGGTACGATCGGCCTAATGACGAGTCCGGGGACGGACCAAGACGAAAAGCATGTCTCACCTTCTAAAGCAGATGAAAATCAAAGACGAGAAAGGAAAATTCCCTGGCGGCATGGAAGAAAACAATGAAAAGGTAATTCCCTCATATGCTACTCTGGATAGCGCTGCTCTTCCACGTTAAGGAGGCCTGAATTCTGAGGAAGAACTGGCACAGTGGTAAAGTCTGCTTTTGATAAAAACAAATACCTACTTCACAGTAAAAATTCTGTTTGATTTTGCCTCAGGCGCGAGCCTTGGGACGACTGGCATGAGAGTACCGGCCCTAAAACTTAAACTGAAAGAGCGGAACGAAACTGAACAAACAAACAATAAATTCCTGTTACCTTGACACGTACGACTACGGTGCAAGGCTTACCGTGCACACGCACTGCATTTGTCTACCTAACACTGACGTTTGAAGTGCCTCAAGCGTATCCTCTCCTCCCAGCTCGGCTGACTGTTCCTGATTGGGAATGGAAGAAAACCAAACGATTGAGGATAATTTCTCCATCATTTTTGTCCCGTGTAGACAAAATCTGTTGCCGAGACACTTCCATTATTCTTGCAGCCATGTGAAATCAAAAGCACTTTGAAACATTCCGTTCGACCCTTCAATCCATCTGCTCAAGTC
>JABMCL010001731.1:757500-770000 GCA_018857735.1 Alviniconcha marisindica | reverse complement strand
GTGTGTGTGGTGTGTGTGTGTGTGTGTGTGTGTGTGTGTGTGTGTGTGTGTGTTTGTGTGTGTGTGTGTGTGTGGTGTGTGTGTGTGTGTGTTGTGTGTGTGTGTGTGTGTGTGTTGTGTGTGTTGTGTGTGTGTGTGTGTGTGTGTGTGTGTGTTGTGTGTGTGTGTGGTGTGTGTGGTTGTGTGTGTGTGTGTGTGGGTGTGTGTGTGTGGTGTGTGTGTGTGTGTGTGTGTGTTGTGTGTGTTGTGTGTGTTTGTTGTAGGGTGCGGGTACAGGTGCCTTCTTAAAAAGTTGTGAACAGTTTCAAAGTAGAAATCCCTAACGGGGGTGAACTGTTGTACGGTATAATGCGTGTTTTGGAATTTTGTGATTTATTAAAACTCAGACCCCCGATGAATGCCCACTAGACCGAAATATTGGGAACTGATATTGCTTGTTGCCTCTTTCTTTTCTTTTCTTTCTTCTTCTTCTTCTTCTTCTTCTTCTTCTTCTTCTTCTTCTTCTTCTTCTTCTTCTTCTTCTTCTTCTTTCCTCCCCCTTTCTCCCTCTTTGTTTATATAATTGCGCTAGTAATTACCGTCGAGGCTTATATTTCCTTGCCTTTGTTGAACTGCATCGAAGCCTAAACACCTTTAGGGCCAGATCTGAATTTTTCAAGCATCCTTCTGGGTCCATAGGTCATTACGTTTTCATTACGTTTTCTCCCACGCTTGAGAAGAAAGTCATAATATTAGTGGTCTTTGTTCGATGGTTACGGTTAAACAATTATCTCCGGTCATGATCACCACTGAGCCATTGATGGGTTCTTCTTGAGCCAGTTTAAAGAATAGAATCGGAAGCACCTTATGCTCCCAAGTAGGTTCTCTCTGAAGGGAATAGTTTTCTTCTTCTTTCTGTGCGAGCAACTCTTAAAGGGTATTGTTTATCCACTATCTGTCCATCAGAAAGAATGCGTAACTCTCTGGTGCAGCTAGCTCTGTTTATTTCCCTTACGTAGGCGGGCTTTTATTACCTCTCTTTATAAAGAATTTCAAAATTCAGTTTAAGCGCTTTGGCAGCAAGTCTCTATTATTCTTTTTAATAAAAACTATTCAAAATAATAATCAGTTAATAATAAAAACAGGAATGGTCTACCTACATGCCTAAACAGGAAAGTTTTCAGCAAGTCTCTATTATCATTTTTAATTTAAAAAGAAAAGAAAAGGATTGGTCTACCTAAATGCCTAAACAGAAAGTCTTCTATTATCATTTCTTTTTTTCTTTTCTTTTTTTATAATAAAAACAGGATTGGTCTACCTCAATGCCTAAACAGAAAAGTCTTCAGTAAGTCTCTATTATTATTTTTAATAAAAACAAACAAACAATAAAAACAGGATTGGTCTACCTAAATGCCTAAATCGGAAAGTTTTCAGCCGGGATTTGAATTCAGACAGAGAGTGGGGATATTTCGCAGACTGGCAGGCAGCGAATTCCAGACAGAAGGAGCTATGAAACTAAAAGAGCGCTGATCAAAAGATTTCAAATTACTTTTATAAATTTTCAAAAGCTTAAGGATCGGAGGGATCGGAGGGTGCATGATGTTTGACGTGCTGTCGAAGTGACGGTACGCAAAGGTGGCCACCTTGTAATCGCATCGGAATTTCACGGGCAGCCACTGCAGTTTACTTAACAGTGGGGTTATGAGATCCTACTTACGTTTCTTTAGAACAAAGCGTCGTGCGCTGATCAACCTGCAATTAATACAAGTCAAAAACACGTTCAGCCAAAGCCTATGCTACGTGTTCACACCCACATTTTATACATAAATGGATGAGAGAGGGTTTAGATACACACACACACACACACATGCACACATGCACACATGCACACATGCACACATGCACGCACGCACGCACGCACGCACGCACGCACGCACACACACACACACACACACACAATTGTCGGGTTGAGCATTTGTCCGTTACTTATATAAATACACGGGGAAAAGTCGGCCATCAACACTGCAACAGTGTCTGTCTGCCCAGTTCTCGGTGATGCCAACGGATAAGGGTCATTCTCCTGAAAACTGGTCAAAATTGTGACATAGAGGGTAAAAATTCAAAGTGTGAATTTTTTAATGCTATTATTTGGAAATGAAATCTTGACATCTCTTGTGAAATAAATTGACAGGGTGACAGGAACTTGGTTAATTGTGCATTATGTTACGTCATAGGTCAGTGTCTCGCGCGTTACAGAAGACACCAGAAATGCATGAATAGAGTCGGCTCAGTGGCCAGTTTGACTCTTGCCTTTTTATTATACAATATTTCCTAATTAATAAAGGGATATCTGTCACTTCTGACATTTACACAAAAAAAATGTCCTGCCTCTTTAACGATTTTGGTTTAAAATGTCTTCATCGAAGTACAAACATGCACGAAATAGATTACACATTTCTTTTCCATATTATTTTTTTCTGCCCCAAAGTAATTTGGAGGAGGGGGGAGGTGCATTGCACTAACTTGGTCTGAACCTTATATATAAATATACATGTCAGAGGGATATTTGTTTCTTGCTTTCTAAAGTTAATAACCAATCGCACTTAATTATAATCTGTCTCAATATGTTCTGTAAGTTACATGCATTTAAATGTCTCATATGTTATGTAGACATCACAAGTACAAAAGGATATACTTGAACCATTGACCAAAAAACTTAATAAACAAGTATATTCATTACAAAAGCAATGTTCTTTCCACATTTTCTTGATTGGAACCGGTATTGACCCCTGCTTTAGATATCGGGATAGCCAAGAGTGGCAGCAATCTAGTCCACAGCCCCCCAAGCCATATTCTCGTCTTACGCCCTGTGTAAAAGCAAGAAAATCTTTTCACTGTGTCTTACCCTGTCTTGTGATGATGTACCATCAAACTAATTTGGATCTCAAAAGTTTCAGTATTTCTGAAGATCTAGTAGAAACGATTGTGGCTTTGACCTTAAACCCTAGCAAAATGATATTTCTGTGATACTTTGGCTGATGATGATGCATCACCATACTAAGTTTGACGATCAGAGATATTGTCCGGGTAAACATTCACTTTCAGAACCTTCACTGTGACCGTACCTTGAATACAGCAAAGCAACCTTTCACAAGACACTCCAGCTTATGAAGTGCATTGTCAAACTAAGTTGGTCGCCCCGCAAAATAAGCAGTTCAGAACATATAATAGAAATAGTCATATTTGATTGTATGAACCGAAATTCATTTACTGTGACTTTGACCTTGAAGATAGAAACCCATTTTTTCGCATATGACGCTCTGGCTTATAATGATGTCTCGCCATACTGGTTCAGCGATGCATAAAATATCATCCAAACTAACATTAACTGAAACTTTTAACCTTGGCTGTGCATTGACCTTGAACACGCAATCCAACATTTTCACTGGACACTTCTTTGCTTATGATAATCTACACTCAAATTGAGTTTGGTTGAAAAAGACTCACTGGTTTAGAACTAATAAAAGATATAGTAGAAACTGTCATATTTTGATTATATAAGCCCACACTGTGACCTTGACCTTGAAGATAGAATCCCATTTTTTCCATGACATTCCGGCTCATGGTGGTGCACCATAATACCAAGTTTGGTTAAAAAAGATTCAAACAAACACTCAGCCGAGTGGGAACAAATATGTGTCACGAGCGTTACATCCCTCACCCTGAAGACACCACAGTGCTTTCCTTTTCTAATAAAATAATACACCACACACAGCGCAAAAGAGGTCAAACGTTGCTGCCGCAAGTCAGCTGATATGGATTGTATTAGGGTAGTTAAAAGTAAAGGTACAAGCAGAAATCATTATTTTGTGTGCTCGCACGTTACACATGTAAGACACCACGTCAACCACCCCTGAAAAAATGACTGTAATTTATTTCTATCTACTCTTTTGTCATCAAACCAGCATTAAAAATAAGGTGTAATGTGGATATCTACTAAGCTGATGAAAAAAAGACAGTTTTATGGTTTCCGTTGTGAACAAGTCACAATATCGTGATAACACTCAGAAGACACCATGGTAACGTGCAAGACACTGATTATCTTTCCTTTGTTTGGAGCTGTTAATAGCAAGCAACACACAATAAATACCATTTGTATGTAAGAACTGCTCCCTTTTTTTCATGAAACCTGTTTTTATTCAATCATGAAAAGATTCCAAGGAAATATTTGCGATCAGTTAACCTTCTCAAGCCATGCACAAATGGCGGCCATGAAATGTGCGATTTTTACAAAAAAAGGCTCACAGCGCAAGAAATAAGATGCATTTACCTATTGTGGCATTTCCCTTATTTCTCCAAACACATTACATCAGAAATATAGCGGTAAAAAAAAAAGTTTCATGTTTTAGTTAAAATTTTATTTCATCGGGAAAAGGCACCCTCATTGGTCCAGTTTTCAGGAGAATGACCCATAAACGAAGAACAGATTCCATGTATGGCTACTACGGCTGTAGATAATGGGCCAGGTCAAAATCCCCACCAAAAGACGTGTTCTATCCTGTCACGACTAACTATCAAAACGCAAACAGGGAAACTGACATCTTGGTCTGACACATTAATTGACACTGACAGTTTTATCTCCGCGTCGACTGGCAATGAGGAGCGGGAGCTAATTGTGTTTGTGAGTCAAGTCATGACGAATCCGACCCCATTCGATTTGTCTGACTGTGGGCCTAATGAGGCACAAACCCGGCCTCCCGAAGTAAAAGGAACAGGCCGACAACTCTTGTGCTGCCCGCTTCGGAGGGGGAGGGGGGGGGGGGGGGGGGGGACAAGGAAAGGAAGTGATAACACCAAAGCTTCATCCCTACAATGTGGAACCAGGATCTGTGGGAGCGCATGATTTCACTGATGTGATGACATCAAAGAAATCCCTATCAGAAATAAAAGTTCACTCAGCGTGTGAGTCATAATGTTACGCAAATTCGATTGATAATTGCATAAGCAGAAGAAGAAGAAGAAATGTTCCTGAGTTTTTTCCCCCCACCCCCACCCCCCAAACTCGCCCACCGTTCCCCCCCGCAACACCATTCTTCAAAGCAATATTCTTCTTTTCAGTTTTCAGTTTTTCCTATTTCACAATTAGAAATACACTGAAACTTTTAAATCATGTTACATGTTTTAGGCTGTGTATATTTAGCTTTGTATAGTCGAATGTTCTGGTGCGGGTGCCTGTGTGTGTGTGGGGGTCGTGCGTGCGTGCGTGTGCGTTGGTGTGCGTGCGTTGTGTGTTTTGTGTGTTTTGTTATTGTGTGTGTGTGTGTGTGTGTGTGTGTGTGGTTTTGTGTGGGCTTGGGCCCCCCTTGAATAGTCTCTAGGAACAAGATTTTTCGCTTTAAGATACTTTAATTACTATTAATTACATGTCACATACATTATGCGCTGACTGGTTGGCATTGCATGTAAAATCTGGTGATTGTAACCCGCCTGCAACGTTCTACACGTACTTTATTGTTTCTTCCATTCAAGATTCAAGATTACTTTATTATCTCATCAGAGAAATTAAAACGTGGCTGAACATCAACCACATCACAGTACGCAATAACACATATTGTATATTTTAAAACTCAAAGAACAGTTATTGAAAATACAAAAGTTACATAATAAACAAACTAGTAATTTACGTAATTTACACACACACACACACACACACACACACACACACCACACGCACGCACGCACGCACGCACGCACGCACTCACGCACGCACGCACGCACGCACGCACACACCACACACACACACACACACACACACACACACACACACACACACACACACACACACACCGCGGCGAAGAAGACGAGAGTACAGCCTGGTGACGAACTGTCTGAGAACGATTGACAAGAAAGTCGACAATCCAGGGAATCAGTCGTGGGTTAACGTCGAGCTTCAAAAGTTTGCTTGTGGTTGTATGGTACTGAAGGCAGAAGAAAGGTCGATGAAGAGAATTCGGACAAATGAAGCTGTTTTTTCAAGATGAGTATATGCATTCTGCAAAACAGTGAGTGTTGCGTCTTCGGTGCTTCTGTTGTGCTTGTATGCAAACTGGTATGGGTCTAAGTGGGGCTTCGTGTGTTTCATGAGTTGGTGAAGGATGATACGTTCAAAACACTTCATTACATCAGATGTCAGAGCAATCACGCATTTACCCACCAGTATATAATAATGTTTGCTACTGATGATTTCATAGCCCCATGTGTCCACCCCCATTCCTGCCTGTCTCATATCATGTTTGACGTCTGAACTTCACTTATTCCATGTGTGTACCGGCGTGTTGTAGCTTAGAAAATGTGTACACGTATAATTAGATCTAGAGTAGTCCCTTGTTTGGCCGAGGGTTGGATGTAAAAAAGTATACATGCTTATCTATTATCCTCGTAAATAAAGAATTCTCTCTCTCTCTCTCTCTCTCTCTCTCTCTCTCTCTCTCTCTCTCTCTCTCTCTCTCTCTCTCTCTCTCTCTCCATAAAGTTTCCAATAGTGGCAGTGTGAGTCTCGTCATTTTATCGACTTTTTTTCATCTCTTTTTCTCCGCCTGCCCTTCCCATGCCTGGGACCAATGGAGTGTCTTTGTTCTCTGGTTGCCCATGACAACGTCAGACACGCTGTACTTGGTGACTGGCAGACAGTCCCGTCCTCCACGCCTCCTCTCGTAGCGACCTTTCATGGTTTAGTTTTGGGGGAACGCCGTTTTCCGAGAAACAAACCTATCAGAAGAACAAGAATAAGCAGAAGAAGAAGGAATCGATGCACTCCATGGAAAGGCGGGAGGATGGTGAGGAAAACGAGCGGGAGGGAGGGGTGGGGGAGGGGGCGGGAAAAGGGGGTGGGGATGGGGGGGTGCAAAACATTCTATACGAAAAACTGACATGTTGTCGTTGTTGTTGGCTAGTGTTGGTACTGTCTAAAACGGCCAAGAAAATCGCAGTCGAAGAGCCTTGGAAAGGATTAGGATCTAAATAAAGTTTGACGACGCTCTATCTCTCAGAGAAACGCTAGACGAAGAGTCTATCCAGTGAAAGTGTGTCCACAGACTGGCGAGTTTGCTTTTTTCTCAGAAAATCAGCCTGTTTTCGTGAAGTTGTTTCAGAATTAAGATAAAACGAATATTTCTTATGCTCTGAATTGCTGCTATCTGTGACTACTGTGGTATTAAACTGATAGTCCGTGACTTTTTGTTGTTTTTGTTGTTTGTTTGTTTTTGTTTGTTTGTTTTGTTGCTGTTGTTTTGTGGTTTGTTTGTTTTTATAAGGGGACTGCTTGTGGAAGATGAAGCCAGGAAGGTCGTGACTCCATTTATATGAACCTTTCGAATACTACCACTGCGAAACATTTTGGTATCGCGGGCGTTTTTGTTTGTCTTGTGTGTGTGTGTGTGTGTGTGTGTGTGTGTGTGTGTGTGTGTGTGTGTGTGTGTGTGTGTGTGTGTGTGTGTGTGTGTGTGTGTGTGTGTGTGTGTGTGTGTGTGTGTGTGTGTGTGTCGTGTGTGTGTGTGTGTGTGTGTGTGTGTGTGTGTGTGTGTGTGTGTGTGTGTGTGTTGGTGGGTGAGTGTGCTTCTTTGTTTGGGTGTTTTTTTGCCTTCCCCCCCCCCCCCCCCCTTTTTTTCTTTCTTCTTCTTCTTCTTCTTTCTTCTCTCTCTCTCTCTCTCTCTCTCTCTCTCTCTCTCTCTCTCTCTCCTCTCTCTCTCTCTCTCTCTCTCTCTCTCTCTCTCTCTCTCTTTTAAATAATTATGGCATTATACAGATGTAACTACGCATGGAAAGATAGCTGGTGTTTAGGTTTGTGGCAAGAACCCGCTACCATCTCGCAACTTTGTCACAAACAAGCGGGTAATTTATTTAGTTAGTTTTTCTTTACTTTAAAATCCACACTCACCCGGAAATGAAGCGCTTCGTGGGTGTTGAATCCCATAAGTCACCGATGTGCTCTAACTGCTCTTCAAATCGATTGGTCGTCGAGTTCGTCTTCCACGACTGGATGCTCGCTGTGTGTACGCGAGAACACGTGGTTCAGCCCCAGTAGAGCTCAAAGCCCCGTGTTCTGCTTGTCTTTGGGGTCACGCTTCACTGCACACCCACACAGATTACAGGTTGGAACTATAGAATTGCTACAGTTTTTGTGTTCACCCATAGATCCTAACAGTAACAGGCTAGATGCCCCTGCGGACTCTGCCTGTTTGGCTTGTTCGCCCCGTTTGTAGGTTTGGGGAAGGCGAATGGTTTCTTGGGGAAAATTACAGCTTGCTGTGCTTTTAAATGCTGAGTGGTTTAGAATGAAAGAGACCGTGTTTTGGGTAATTCTGGATAAAGATACAGTCACATAAAGAACTGAGATGCGTGTTGTGAGTAACCGATTCTAGATTAAGATACAGTGACATAATGAACTAAGATGCGTGTTGTAGATAATTTTGGATAAAGATACAGTCACATAAAGAACTGACATTTGTGTTGTGGGTAATTCTGGATAAAGATACAGTCAAATAAAGAACTGATATTTGTGTTGTGGGTAATTCTACATAAAGATACAGTCACATAAAGAACTGATATTTGTGTTGTGGGTAACTCTTGCTAAGAATACAGTCACATAAAAAAATGAGATGCTTGTTGTGGGTAATTGTGGAGTCACATAGAGAACTGATATGCGTGTTCTGAGTAATTCTGGATAAAAATACGGACACAGAATGAAATAGGACACATCGATCTGAATCTTGGTCGTCGTAATTTATGCTTTCAGACAGTTGACCTACAACAAAGCGGTAAATGAGAATTTCCATGGTAACGAAAGAATGGCCAAACCCAGTAAGATTTGTGAAAGAAATTTAAAGACCACTGAGAAAGCACAAGGAACGAGAATAATTTTTTCTCTCAATAACTTAGGCCTACTCCTTTCGACTGAACAAGACTCATTTGGTGAGGAATTTTAACGAGATTAGTCTGCAAGAACTCATCAAAAAATTCTGGGAAGTGCAAAATAATGCAATAAAATATGAAAGTGGAAAAATACACTGAAACACCAAAGTGAAAAAAAGTAAAATAAACATTTATTCGGCAACTGCACATGCATGCATAACATTTTATAAGTAGTTACTTATGGAGCTAATGAACCTGTAAACCCAGTGCTTTCTGTTAAACTGACTCTACTCATAAGACCGTACCCATTTAAAGATTTTACAGTTGTCCCCCTTCGCTCTAAACCGGATGTTGATGCCATGGGGTTCGGCGAGACGTGATACTGAAAGTAGACAACACATTACTAGTAATAGCTGTTGCTACAGGTCTCAATGGGAAAGACGTACTGTATGTGCTGCCCGTACTACACGGCAAAGAGGTTAACATACGAACTGTGATGCCTCTCAGAGTTTCAAAGTACAAACACTTGCGGAAAGCATGTGGCAAGTACGGTTCAGATTGGTTAGGAAAGATTTTGAACACTGATTTCAGAACATTTACCCTAGTCTGCTTCGAGTTGGAACAGTGATAATGTATCGTCGATTTCTTCTTATCAATCGTACAAAACAAACAACTAGGTGTGTACGCAAAGTATATGGATCTGTGAAACTAGGATTCGTGAGTGGGACGATGACACACCAAAGGGACGATCACATTTCAGGGGGAAGATGACATACCAGTGAGACGATCACATTTCAGGGGGAAGATGACATACCAGTGAGACGAACACATTGCAGGGGAAAGATGACATACCAGTAAGACGATCACATTGCAGGGGGAAGATGACATACCAGTAAGACGATCACATTGCAGGGGGAAGATGACATACCAGTGAGACGATCACATTGCAGGGGGGCGATGATACACCAATGGGACGATGACACAGCGGGGGTACGATAACACACCAGTGGGACGATGACATTGCAGGGAGACGATGGTACGGCAGTGGGACGATGACACAGCGGGGGTACGATAACACACCAGTGGGACGATGACATTGCAGGGAGACGATGGTACGGCAGTGGGACGATGACACAGCGGGGGTACGATAACACACCAGTGGGACGATGACATTGCAGGGAGACGATGGTACGGCAGTGGGACGACACACCAGTGGGACGAAGACACAGCGGGGGTACGATAACACACCAGTGGGACGATGACATTGCAGGGAGACGATGGTACGGCAGTGGGACGATGACATAGCGGGGGTACGATAACACACCAGTGGGACGATGACATTGCAGGGAGACGATGGTACGGCAGTGGGACGACACACCAGTGGGACGATGACACAGCGGGGGGACGATAACACACCAGTGGGACGATGACATTGCAGGGAGACGATGGTACGGCAGTGGGACGATGACACAGCGGGGGGACGATAACACACCAGTGGGACGATGACATTGCAGGGAGACGATGGTACGGCAGTGGGACGATGACACAGCGGGGGACGATAACACACCAGTGGGACGATGACATTGCAGGGGACGATGTAACACACCAGTGGGACGATGACACAGCAGCGGGCCGATGGACGGCAGGGACGATAACACACCAGTGGGCGATGACACAGCACCACACAACATCACACCACACACACACACACACACACACACACACACACACACACACACACACACACACACACACACACACACACACACACACCACACACACACACACACACACACACACACGCAACACAACTGGTGGTGGTGGTTGTGTGTGTGTGTGTGTGTGTGTGTGTGTGTGTGTGTGTGTGTGTGTGGTGTGTTGTGTTGTGTGTGTGTGTGTGTGTGTGTGTTGTGTGTGTGTGTGTGTGTGTGTGGTTGTGTGTGTGTGTGTGTTGATGAAATGAGTGCATTGCTTATGTGTTTGTAAACGCTTTGGGCTCTTACGAGATGGGGCGCCATAAATAATCTATTATTATTATCACTATGATAATTCAGTGTAAGACATATGCATTTTTCAAGTGTGTTAAGCAAACTACAATTATAGCTAAAGGTTAACTCTTGGGGGGGGGGGGGGACGTCCACCGGGGAATCGATCTTGCGTCAGTATTGTGCCCCGCTTTTCTATCAGATGCTCTGCCCTCGCTTTTTTTTTCTTTTTTTTCTTTTTGTCTTTTCTTCCCCCCCCCCCCCCCCCCCCCTTCCTTCTTTGAATCTTTTCGTTCTTTAAGCTTTCTTTCTTTTCTTCCCTTTCTGTCTTCTTTCTAAATTGTTGTTGTTCTTGTTTGTTTTCCTGTTTTGTTATACTCAAAGACTTGTTCATTCCTTTATCTTGCTCATTGTATTTCTTCTTCTTCTTCTTCTTCTTCTTCTTCTTCTTCTTCTTCTAATCCCAACTCTTTTCCACAACAATCAGTTAAATGAACTGTGCAGCAAACACTGAAGTCATAGCGAAAACAACCGAATGGCAACGACAATGTTACCACCCTTGTCGCAATAACACTTTTTATTAATCCACAAGACCTGCAATAAAGGAGTTGGCGAAAGTAAATTTGCATTGCACTGACCCCCCCCCCCCCCCCCCCCCCCCCCCCCCCCCCCCCCCCTCCCGCCCCCCAACTCCCCGCCCCCCACCGCCTCAGAATAATATGGTGGGCCGGAGCCTTTCTTCCCATTGGCTGCAGACGCCGGTTCCGCCCACTCCAGCACGGTCAATACTGCCACACAACTGTTGCTATGGTTGCCTGCTTAGGGGCGGGGACCGAGTGTTGGCGGTTCTCTCGACTTGGATTTTGTTGAAAGATTGATTTTGTAATACTTGGGTGGCGGGAGGAGGGGGGAGGAGGGGGGAGGCAGAGTTAGCTTGAACATTCAGGTGTTTCTGAACAGGTCGGTATGCCGGGAGCAGGGAATCACTAGATACCTGCATGCGTGACTAACGTACGTGTCAAGAACCCGAGTGGCGACTGATTTCAGATCGGCAGTGTTTGTATCCCTTCAGTGGCTGCCCTCAGACCCATCGGGTGGGGGAGGGACGCGGGGGAGGGTCGCTGTTGCTGGTCAGCGCCCGCCAGATCCGCTGACGTCGCTTTGCACTTGGAGAGAAAAAAGCAACCATGTGTGCGTTCATTTTTTGTTTTCTTGTTTTTTGTATTGGGTTGTTTTTTGTATTGGGTTGTTTTTTGTGTTGGGTTGTTGTTTGTTTTGGGTTGTTGTTTGTATTGGGTTGTTGTTTGTACTGGGTTGTTGTTTGTATTGGGTTGTTTGTATTGGGTTGTTGTTTGCATTGGGTTGTTTTTTGTATTGTGTTGTTGTTTGTATTGTGTTGTTGTTTGTATTGTTTGTTTGTTTTTTGTATTGTGTTGTTGTTTGTATTGTGTTGTTGTTTGTATTGGTTTTTTTTTTTTTTTACTTGTGGACGGATGAATCTGATCTGCTTACTACTACAACGACTACAACGACGTACTGCTCCTACTACTGCTATTACTGCTGCTACTACTACTGCTACGTACTGCTGCTGCTACTACTACTACTACTACCTGCTGCTGTTGCTAC
>JABMCL010001731.1:747500-752500 GCA_018857735.1 Alviniconcha marisindica | reverse complement strand
ATTAGTCCCATACATATAGGCCGTCAGGGTAATTTGTTTTGAGTTTATGTCTCCTGAACTTTTCCCTCTGTTTTCTGGTTTGTGGTGACAGCCTAGGCTTTTGATTTTCTCTATAGCTGTGCGTCTTAGATCAGCCAGTGTGTGGCCACTGCCGTTGAAATGCCTTGCCACTAAAGTGTTGGTTTTTTGTTTGTTTTGGTTTTGATGTCTGATCTGCGGTGATAAAATCGGGTTTGCAGGAATTTCCCCCACGTACTGTACAGACCCGCACTTAGCACAGTCAGTCAGGTATATAATGTTGCTGGAAGAGCAGATCAGGTGGTCCCTGATGGAGAATGTCATATTTGTGGTTTTGACACTGCTGAAGGTGGTGGTTTGCTTCAAATGTTCTTTGCAAATGATGCATTTTTTCGTACACTTGAAGCATCCCTCTGTTTCCTTGTCCTGTTCTGGCTAATGTGGCTTCAGTGTAGAGGGTTTGGACGGCATCAGCATCTTTCTTAGGTTGTTACAATTCCGTTCACCCACGATAGGTGGCGATGGTACTACCTTTCTCATTCTATTCTTGAACTAGAATGAAGAACAGGTATGTACTTTTTAAGCCATTCAGTCAATGGTGGGTTTCCCGGGTTGCGTGTGATGACGAATGGTGTTCTGTCCATGGTCTTCGTTTTGGACTGGTACTGTAGGCTGTTGGTGTGTGTGATGGAAGAGACTTTAGTGATCGCTGAGTCTATCAAATTCCGAGGGTATCCTCTTTTCATCAGTTTTTTTTTCTTTCTCCAGCTCTTGGCATCTCTTTTCAAATGTGTTGTTATTAGAGCAGATCTGTCTGATATGGATACACTGGCGGTAGGGGATGCTTCTGGTACAATGACGGGGGTGGCAGGATGTAAATGGTAAATACATATACGCATCTGTCTCCTTGACGTGAAGGTCTCTGGAAATGTGACTATCTGTGATACTCAGGCTGACGTCCAGATATGGTATATCTACGGTTCCATAATTGGCCGTGAATTTGATGATGGGGTGCTGGTCGTTGAGCAAGTCCATGAAGTCTAGCAGCTGTTGTTCCCCTTTAAACCAAAGCATGACTATGTCGTCAATAAATCTTTTCCACAGACTGGTGTCAATGTGCCCTGGTGATTGTGATAATAGCTGTTGCCAATCCATGAAGACATTGGCAATGGAAGGGGCCATGGGTGTGCCCATCGCTGTCCCCAAGATTTGTCTGAAAATTTCTCCGTCGAATTCAAAGACATTGTTGTGGAGTATGTGTTCAACAATCTCCAGCAGTAGATGAGTAGGAGGTGCCTGGGTTTCTAGATGGTCATTGCCAGCTAGCGTCTCCGTAAGAGACGTAGTTACCTCATGGTGAGATATCTTGGAATATAGTCCGACCACATCAAGGGTCCCAATGAGAGCCTCTGGTGGTAGAGGTTCGTATGTTCGTTTCCATTGTTCAATCGTCTGAAGAAAGTGAGTGGTGTCTTGAATGAAAGAGGGAAGACTGTGTACTACTGGTTGGAGCCAGTGGTCCACCAGTTTTGAGAGCTTCTCCTTGGGTCCATTCACTCCTGACACAATAGGGCGGTCCGGGGGGTTATTTTTGTCCTTGTGTACTTTGGGCAGGTGGTAATAGTAATGCGTTCTGATGCTGCCAATGTCTACCAGGCCCCATGTATAGCAGTGGTCGTCAATAATTCCATCGTCGTGAAGTCTCTCAAAGAAAGAGTTCGAATGTTGTGCTATATTAGTTGTTGGGTTCTCTTGCAGTCGTTGGTAATTGTTCAGATTGTCAAATTGCCGAAGAACTTCTTTCTTGTAGTCTTCAAAGTTTTGGACAACCACTGCTCCGCCCTTGTCCGCTGGCGAGATACATATCTTTGTCCCTGACCAGCTGTTATAATTCATGAATGGCAGTAAGGTTTTTTTCTGCTGATAATTTGCTGTCTAGGAGGTTGGGGTACGTGGGTACGTGGGTACCAAGGATGTTATGGTAGAACAATAAGCTTCAAGCGCCTGATCTCGCCCCTTCTGTGGTTGCCACATGCTCTTTTTGTAATTAATACTTTCAATACTTTTAATGATTTTTATTATTATTACCAGATTCTGATAAATATATAATAGCTTAAAATATTTTATTAAATTATTTTCTTAAATTAAAATATTGAAATAAAAGATAACAGATTAAAATATTTTTAATGATTATTATCAGATTCTGCATTGCTTTGAATAGACTACAAGGCTACTGCTGCTTGAAGCTCTGTGACCTGTGTCAAATATGATTATACAGAGACTGTATATGTGTGTTGTGTATGTCCTGTATGTTTGATAGAATGATTGGTATGGTTTGATGTGGTTGAACGTAAACGTTGGTGTGATGACTGTTGTTGTTGTTGTTTTTAATATATGAAACAAGAAAAAAAGAATGAAACAAGTACTGGACATACCCCAAAAAGATAAGTAGATTGGCTGTCGATCTCATTTTTCATCGTTTTTCACCGTTTAATTGTTGTTTAAATGTCGTTTTGTAGCTTGATAAAGAGGATTACCCCGAAAATTCGCATGTTCTGATTTGTATAAACAGCGTTATTTTGAACCTTTTAGGTGTTTAGATCTGTTTAGTTTTTTGTCACAATATTTCACTGTTTGAAATAGCATAATACGCCTGAAACGTTTTTGGTATTATTAATTATTATTTTCCCACCTGCTCTCAGGCCATGAAAACATTGTGGTTGAACTTATTTTGCTCATCACTCCTGACCGGCTTTGATTCTTCCACCAACAGTAAAACACCGCCAATATTATTTCCTTAAGGAGGTTATTCCACTGTGCCGGCCTTGCTGATCTCACCGCACACAGGCGTTAGAAGTAAAACAGAAAGTCGGTTCCCAATTGAAGTTGGCTAATTTAAAAATGGAAACACAGTTGTGTGTTGTTGTTTGGTTTTGTTGTTGTTGTTGTTGTTGGGTTTTTGGGGTGGGGGGGGGGGGGGGGGGTTGTTTGTTTGTTTTGTTTTTCTTTTCTTATCCAAAACAGTGGCTGTAATCTTTGTTTGAAATTTTTGCTATTTAACTCAAGAGGGAGTACGGGTACAACACCATTGGCATAGCCCGAAGCCCCCCCCCCCCCCCCCCCCCCCCCCCACCACACACACACACACAAAAAGCAGCAACATTTATTATTCAACAGATGTCACTAATTTTCAAATTTAAAAAGAACTGTGAGCATTTTGCAGAGAAAAAGTATGATTTACTGCTTCTGAAGTTCAACGACTGGTTCTGAACATTTTAATCGCTGTATATTGTTTTGTTGTTCTCATTAATCCTTTATAAATACTGTTCATTACTGCTGCTGCTGCTGCTACTACTACTACTACTCTCTCTCTCTCTCTCTCTCTCTCTCTCTCTCTCTCTCTCTCTCTCTCTCTCTCTCTCTCTCTCTCTCTCTCTCTCTCTCTCTCTCTCTCTCTCTCTCTCTCTCTCTCTCTCTCTCTCTCTCTCTCTCTCTCTCTCTCTACTCACACACACACACACACACACACACACACACACACACACACACACACACGCGAGCGCGCGCGCGCACGCACGCACCCACGCACGCACCCACGCACGCACACACACTGCTTGTTTCAATCGATTTATCTGTTCAGAAATGCTATTAGGCTGTAGTACAAAACTTTGTTTTGTTCTCGCTGTTTTTGATTTCAGTACGCGAAATTGGCTACCAGATGAAAGAAGCTCATAATATTTAACAAGGACACGGATGTGGTCATCCACAGTCGCCTTCCGTACCATATGGCATTCGTACAACTGACATAAATGTTCTTGTCCTTAACCCACAATCTTGCCACACACATTCACTACTTTGTTCAGGACATTCTTGCTTTTCACACTCAATTAAGCCACCCAACCAGCAGATGAACGAAAATGTTAAAGCTGATTCAGTACAACTCCGGTAGAAAGTGCGTAAAACAGCAGCATTTACATTAAGAGATCTGAACGTTTGAAGGCAAAATATTGTTGGCTGGCATCTTTTGTTAATAAAATCCGTGTTTTTGTTAAAATTCAGTATGTTGTGTGAGACTGTTCCTAGATATTTGTACTCGGTCACTCTTTCAACTTTTGCGCCATCAATAAACAGATCTGGAATGACAACTGGAACTTTTCTAAAATCAGTCAACATTTCCTTAGTTTTCTTTACATTCAGATCAAGCGAATTATCCCTGCAGGAGTTATTGAACTTTTCAAATTCAGCAAAATAAACAGAATCTGAGTTGGAAAGATCGTCTATTGCAGAATCATCAGAATATTTTATGTTTGGTGTTGTGTCAGTGCCTGTGCATTCATTTGTATGGAGTGTAAAAAGAACAGGTAATAGGACAGTGCCTTGTGGAGAGCCGGTGGAAATAGAGCAGGAAGACGAGAGTGCAGCTTGGTGGCGAAATGTTTGAGAACTGTTAACAAGAAAGTCAACTATCCTGAGAATTAGCCAGAAAGTCAACAATCCTGAGAATTAGCCTGGGGTTAGCGTCGAGTTTCAAAAGTTTGCATGCCATCAGGTGTGGTTGCATGGTATTGAAGGCAGAAGAAAAGTCGATGAAGAGAATTCGAACAAATCAACCGGGAATTTCAGGATGAGTATATGCATTGTGCAAAAGAGTGCTGCGTCTTCGGTGTTTTTATTATGCTTGTATGCGAACTGGTATGGGTCGAAATGGGGCTTCGTGTGTTTCATGAGTTGGTGAGGGACGATACGTTTAAAACACTTAATGGCGATAGATGTCAAAGCAATCGGACGGTAATCCCATAAAGAAAAAGGATTTCGTTTATTTATTTTTTTGGAACAGGACAGATTACAGAGGTTTTCCTAGTAAAAAAGTACAGCGTTTTTCTTTCAGAGACCATGTGAGACCGAATACAACACAGAGCTGGGAAGCGCCCATTTCAAAAGTCTTCCACAGATGTTGTCAGGACAAATGCTCTCAGCGACAT
>JABMCL010001731.1:715000-742500 GCA_018857735.1 Alviniconcha marisindica | reverse complement strand
CTTATTCCTCTGTCATTCTTCCTTTCTTTCCCTCCCTCTAAACCTTACTCACACATCTGAATCATCTCTGACTCTTCTCTCAGGCGGTGATTTGGAGAGAGGTCTGGAGACCTTAGACTTGTGCTGAGAGACAACTCAGGCAATACTCCTAAAACAACTTTCACGAGTTGCTTCCCTGACAATTGCGGCAACTCTCTCTCTCTCTCTCTCTCTCTCTCTCTCTCTCTCTCTCTCTCTCTCTCTCTCTCTCTCTCTCTCATAATTTTGTGTGTGTGTGTGGGGGGGGGGGGGGGGGGGGGGGGGGGGTAGGTGCGTGCGTGCATGCGTGCGTGCGTGTGTGCGTGTACGCGTGTGTGCAACGGTAGCAGGATATTCCGCAGATCTGAATCAGCGTGTACTCATGTTTAAAATGTTTTGTTCGTATGCCCCTTTGTAAGCTGCCACAGCCTCTATACATAATAAAACACCAATGAGTCTCTCTCTCTCTCTCTCTCTCTCTCTCTCTCTCTCTCTCTCTCTCTCTCTCTCTCTCTCTCTCTCTCTCTCTCATCGGAAACAAAACCGCAATGAAGTCCTAAAATTTAAAATTTAATGGTTAAAAGGCAACCAAAAAACCCGCTAATTTTAATGGGACTGTATAAAACGTGTCCAAATTTTCGGGGTAAGCCCCTTTTTCAAAGCGACAAAACGACAGCTAACAACGATAAATGAAAATATACTTATCCTGTTACGGTTTGTGGAATGCTTGCAGTGTCTGGAAGAATGCTGAGCAACAACCGGCGTTCTTTTTAATCGTTTGCGTGGATGTATCACTGGTGGAGTTTAGGCATCTTGTGTTTACTCGCAGGCCTGGTGAGTAGGCGACTCAGGTTTTTGTTATGACGTATTTCGAGCGCTAATCAACTCCATTGTTTGGTGATTTAACTATCTGTGTGTTTGGCTCTTGGAACTTTTGGATCCAGTGTTTACGCTAGCAGTCAACCTTGTTTCAGATTTTTGCTTTTGTTATGAAGTCATCAGTCACAAAGTTCCTGATGTGACCGTTTTTCGGTCAGCGGGACTAGCTCAATGGTTAGATAATAATATGATAATAATAGATTATTTATGGCTCCCCATCTCGTAAGAGCCCAGGGCGCTTACAAAGACATAAGCATACACGCATTTCATCACACACACACACACACACACACACACACACACACACACACACCAACACACACACACCAAGACATACGGTCATACTGCCACAGCGATCAACAACAACTACTGACAGCAACCTCTCCTCGTCCCCAGTCACGTGACTGTACTTTACGTAAAAGTATTTCCAAAGATATTTACCAGTTATGCAAATAAGAAAAGAAAAATTAACTTTCTGAACCTTCACGCCAGAAAAGTATACTTTCGTACCCATATTGAAGCCATTATTGATTGCGTATCGACACTGTAGTACTCAGAACGTGCAAACTCCCTCAAACGCTTAAGAGCGTACGTAAGAGCGCGATCAGCGCGATGTTCAAAACCAAAACTGGCTCCAGCCAGTCTATAAATCCTATCCATTCTACCCCTCAAAGAAAGGTTTAACTATAAGGAGTTCTGATGCACCAAATAATGTTCGGAAATGTCCCATACGCTCTTTAAACTAAATTTTCCGCATATCAATTACGACACTCTCAAAAACTCAAAATACCAATCACTAGAAATGACTTCTTCAGCTCTAGCCTAGTGTATTCTGGCAGTGTTCTTTGGAACTCACTCGTTGACTCTCTTAGATTACCAGTCAGCACTGAAACATTGACGTTACATGGCATACTTTTTGCACTGACTGGTTGTCCTTGTATATGTTAAACTTGGTGATTGTAACCCATCTCCTACGCTTTATTTGACTTTGTTTCCCATTCTTCACGCATACACCCATCGATAATGTTGGTGACTGATGATTTAAAAACCTTCTATATCCACCTATCTGATCTCCCCTCACCCCTCTCTTTTGTATCATTTTTAATGTCTAAACTTCATTTATTTCATGTTTGCAACAGTGTCTCTTAGCTTAGACAATGTGTACATGCATACTTAAGATATATTAGTTGCTCGTTTGGGAGACGGCTGCATGTAAAAAAAAAAGTATACGTTCTTATCGAAAACCTTCGTAAATGAAGACTCTCTCTCTCTCTCTCTCTCTCTCTCTCTCTCTCTCTCTCTCTCTCTCTCTCTCTCTCTCTCTCTCTCTCTCTCTCTCCTGAATTATACTGACCCTGAAGAAGTTTTGTTAGTGTAGTACAATGTGTACCTCAGTGTTATCAACAGACACGCGCCACTGAAGCACAAGCGCGTCAAACATCCCAAATTACCACCCTGGCTTAACAAAGATGTAATGCAGCTATTGACAGAACGAGAAAAACTAAAGAAAGAAAAAACGTTTTTCAGAATATAAGAAGCTAAGAAAAAAAAGAAAAAATCAGGTGAGAAAACAAAAAAGACTACTGAACAAAAAAGACGATCTAAAGAGCGAGATAAACATATTTCAACTGTGTGGTGTGCTCTAAATACATACACGAAAGGGAGCCAGTCTCATTCTGCCGATGTCCCAAAGAACCCAACGGCTGATAAATTCAATAATCACTTCCTTTCTGTGGCAGAATCCCTGGCAAAACCACGATTGGATGATGTATATGACTCTGAATGCTCAAATATTCTACATGAATTTTGTGAGCGAAAAACACGAGGGCAGGAGCCATTTCTCATCCCATATATTTCCATTCCAGAACTCGGTAAATATATATCCAAACTGAATAACAAAAAGTTGTCTGGACCCGATGGCTTTAGTATCACTTACTTAAATTGTCACTGCCTTACATAATAGACTCACTTACTTACATTTTTAACCTATGCATCGAGAAAAACCATTATCCATCTGCGTTTAAGAAAGCAAAAGTGATCCCACTGCCAAAAACTTGCGACAAGATAAATTTGACTGACTCCAGACCAATATCACTGTTATCTGTCCTGTTCAAACTCCTCGAAAAGCGTGTGCATGTGCAGTTAAAAATGATTATTTGGAAAAACACCTACTCATTCACCCCTTCCAGTCTGGTTTTCGATGTAAACACTCTTGCAATACCGCCTTAGTACGGCTTACACATTCTTGGCTGACAGCGATGAACAGATCTGAGGTGTCTGGCGTGATATTCCTAGACCTAAAAAAGGCCTTTGACCGTGTGGATCACAATATCATGATGTACTAGTTTGGATGCTACCTTCAAAATTCAAGTTCTCTACCGTTTTTCAATTCGTATCTTCAAGGCAGAACGCAACGTATGTTCTTCCATGGCTCATATTCTTCTAAGGCTCTGTAAAGTTTGGGGTACCACAAGGATCTGTCCTAGAGCCTATTCTGTTTAGTATTTTTATGAATGACCTACCATTGCGTGTAGAGAATATTTCTGTTGCTTGCGACATGTTAGCAGATGACACAACACTCCACACATCCGGAAAAGATATTATGCAGGTAGAACACACCTCACAGGAAAGCTTAGACCAGGTGTCATGTTGGTGCGACAATAATTCTACGGTAATCAATCCAAAGAAAACCCACTGTATGACAATCGCTACAAGGCAGAAGCATCACCTTTATCACTCGATCTGATACTACATGGAGTGAAAGTTGGACAAGTGGCAGAACACCGACTTTTAGGAATAATTATAGACAAACTGCGGTGGGATACACATACTGACACACTGTGCAAAACCTTCTCTAAGCGTGTCTTCCTTCTATCTAAACTAAAGCACATTGTTGACACTGATACTTTAAAGCTTTTCTTCAATGCCCACATTAAATCCCACATTGATTACGCATCCGTAGTGTGGGGCGGCTGTTGTGATGCTCTCAAAAAACGATTAAATTCTCTACATAGAAGAGCCGGAAAGCTAATCCTTCCAAATACAAATCTAACCACTGACCAGAAGCTGAATAAAATAGGAATACTGAGCCTTCACAAACAACTGGACGAGGGTGTTTTTATGTATAGGACACTTACGCCAACAATGCGCCAGTGTACATATCTAGCTTGTACAAAGCTCCCCACTCTAGCTCCAGAAACAACTACCTCCAGTTACCAAGGCCAAGAATAGATTTATTCAAAACAAGCATAGCCTTTTCTGGTGCCCTATTTTGGAATAGTCTTCCAGTGCACCTCAGATCATGTCACTCACTCCGCTCTTTCATGTCACTCACTCCGCTCTTTCATGTCACTCACTCCGCTCTTTCATGTCACTCATTCAAGCTCCTCCATGAGCACCTTAACACAACCGTATAAGACAGCTTGTGACCCCCCCCCCCCCCCCCCCCCCCCCCAACCGCCCGCCATCATTTTACTCTGTACCAATGCTTGCTATTGGGCGGTTCAGTGAAGCTGGTTTGCACGAGTGAATGCCCCTAGTAATCTTTCGCGCAAGAAGTCGCGAGAGGTCGCAGCGTCACTTCCCGGCCGATTTCTGAGAAGGCGTTGCGTCATGCTGTGTATAACAATGGAAGTTGAACCTAGGATTGCGAAGCAGTACAAATGCCACCACTGTTGCAGTTGCAAAAATTACCGAGGAAAGGGGATGGAGGGTGGGGGAAAAGTGTCTTTGCGTCGTTTTTTGGCTGGCCAGAAGATCGCGAGTTCGTGGGGAAAAAAATGCGTTTTGGGGCATCCTATAGCACGAGCAACAAGTCACTCACTCGCTTGTTGCCAGACACATTCTGACTACGGGCCTCCAATAATGTCTTTAAAGTTGGCAGTGTAAAATTCGAAAATTCACTGTCACCCCCTTCCATTGTGAAGAGAGTACACACCGGAAGTAAAAGCAGCCAAAGGACTTAAGCGATGCCGGGCAAAAGTCAAGGGAGCCTGAACCGCCCAATACAGATGCCGGTATCATCGTTTATCACAGCACTGAAAAGCGATTTACTGTTGCTACCGCACTGTGTGTGTGTGTGTGTGTGTGTGTGTGTGTGTGTGTGTGTGTGTGTGTGTGTGTGTGTGTGTGTGTGTGTGAATGCAGCATTAGTATTATATATTATTTGTTTGTTCCTGTACGTTTATTACTATTAATAGTGGTAGTATTATACATTATTTGTTTGTGTGTGTTTAAATATTACTCGAGTTTGTAAAGTTTTCTGTGCTGTGTGTGTGCGTGCGTGCGTGCGTGCGTGCGTGTGTGTGTGTGCGCGCGCGCGCGTGTGTGTGTGTGTGTGTGTATGTGTGTGTGTGTGTGTGTGTGTGTGTGTGTGTGTGTGTGTGTGTGTGTGTGTGTGTGTGTTAAATATTTTTTCTCTCCATTTTTCACTTATTAAGTAGTTTAGCAAGGACTAGTTGTTAGGTCTAAATGAACCTAAACTACAATCCTTGAAAAATAAAAGTTTCGAGTTCTCTCTCTCTCTCTCTCTCTCTCTCTCTCTCTCTCTCTCTCTCTCTCTCTCTCTCTCTCTCTCTCTCTCTCTCTCTCTCTCTCAAGCGCTTAAGGCCATTCTCCTACAATCCACAACTCTAGCGATTTCAGACTATAACGTCCTATCTATTCTTCCCTCAAAGAAAGGCCTAACTACAACAAGGGAATTCTTATACACATTTTATGTCCGGAAAAGTTCCACCCTCTCTTACGGCTAAATTGTCCCTAAACCAATCACGACATTCTGGAAAACTCAATATACCAATCCCTAGGACTGACCTCTTCAAGTCTAGCCTAGTTGTGGCTATATACCGGTAGTGTTCTTTGGAACTCACGCCCTGACTCTCTTAGATAACCACCAAGCACTGAAACTTTTAAATCACGTTACATGTCATACATTATGCGCTGACTGGTTGGCATTGCGTGTTATATTTGGTGATTGTAACCCGCCTGAAACGTTTTACCATTTTGTGTCTCCCATTTATCACGCATTTATCCACCAAATGTTTGCTACTGATGATTTCATAGCCCCATGTGTCCACCTCCATTCCTGCCTGTCTCATATCATGTTTGACGTCTGAACTTCACTTATTCCATGTGTGTGCTGGTGTGTCGTAGATTAGAAAATGTGTACATGTACTGGAGTAGTCCCTTGTTTGGGCGAGGGCTGGATGTAAAAAAGGTATACATGCTTATCTATTACCCTCGTAAATAAAGATATTTCTCTCTCTCTCTCTCTCTCTCTCTCTCTCTCTCTCTCTCTCTCTCTCTCTCTCTCTCTCTCTCTCTCTCTCTCTCTCTCTCTCTCTCTCTCTCTCATATAAACCGACACACAAAAAGACAAACTGACATTTTTATGTTATTTTATTGAGAAAGAAATGAATACAGATGTAGTAAATACGGAAGTATGCTAATGTTTATATATATTATAAATATAGATGGCACTAAAATATGTGTGCAAGTCAACACATAAGGGAGTTGATTAGCGTTCGAAATACATCACACAAGCACAACAGCAAAGACCTGAGTCGTCTACCGTAACTCTCACCTCGCATGCGTGTGTGTACCTTGTAGGTGAGAGTTACCGAAGGCGATTCAGGTTGTTGTTGTGCTTGTGTGACGTCTTTCGAGCGCTAAATTAACTCGCTTGTGTGTTGGTTCTGCACGAGCGCTCTGGGCCTCGTTTTGTTTCTATATGTGCAAGTATTTAAAAAAATAAAAAAATAAAAAAATAAAAAAAACTTGACATTATACCAGGATATGAACAAGCACATTACAATTCTTTTTTGTTTTGTTTTTGCTTTACGACTAACACACAATATAAGGCTACAAACAAAATCTAAGGGGAACTGAACCGTAGAGGCTAGCTGGTCAAAAAACGTAGAAAATATATAAAAATTTCCATCTGTGTGCTTCACTTGCTTATTCTATCAATATCTGGAGAGAGAAGAAAAAACAACTACGACGAATTTGAGCTCATAGGGGAGCATGGCATTTTGATTCACTCTTTACAGAAAAAGTTTGTCTCGTGATGTATTTCATATCTTTTGCTACACATACCGGCCCTGTTTATGACGTCACTAATACAGACTGTTGGGCACAAAATGGCAGCACTCATGGTCTTGTTCTCGCGACTTTTAAACGTCGATCTTTAACAAACCGGACGAGAACACGAGTGCAACACTGCTGTGTGTTTAATTTCCTTTTCGCATTACTATGTATAGTTCGGTTCGGTTCGATTCCCCTTAGGGAAGGCAATTGTCTTTTGAGACGGAAAGCAGGAGAAAGACCGACAGAAGGACGGAAAGAGAGGGGAAGACAGACAGATAGACACAAAGAGAGGGGAAGACAAAGAGAAGACAGAAAGAGAGACTGATCTTAAGCTTTTTAAGAACAAAGTATTTTGAACTATTGGGTTGAATACATTTGTTTACATAGGCACACTGTCTTACAAGGTAACACAACTAAATTAGGCTGCAAACGCAAATCAAACTGCAGGTAAATGTGTTTATCAAGGGTACGCACTGTAATAATTACAAAATAATAACAAACAACGCATGAACTATCTTGAAACACACTCAAACTGCTGGCGAAAATTGTGATTTTTTTTTAACACTTCATATAAAATGTCTGTCATTTCAGCAGTAGTGTTTCTATGTCTGAATATACACATTCCTAGGTATCCACTATAATGCAGTCAAACTGTGCGTGCGTGCGTGTGTGCGTGCGTGCGTGCGTGTGTGTGTGTGTGTGCTTGCGTGCGCTAGCGCGCGTGTATGTTTGTATGTATGTATGCGTGCATTCTCGCGCGCGCGCGTGTGTGTACGCGGGGAGGGGGCAGAAGGGGGAGGGTTCTTGGCAAGCACTGCAGAAAGAGCCACTTAGACTCAGTGGTACTTCGCAAGTGGTACCTGAGTGGTATATGTCTGACACGTGCATTTTTAATCTGCTAAGAACGGATTAAAGTGTCAGTTTTGTTAAGTCTTTATAGAAAGGTTGAATGCGGGAGTTAAAACAATCAAAACATACTGATAGGGTGTTAAAACTGAACGCATTTTAATTAAGTGTGTATACAAGTTTTCTACTGTAGTCTACTGAGAAGGTAAAGTGGACAGTCAGATAGAACAGAAGATAGAAGAGAATTACAACAGTTTAACTTAGAGAGAATAAAGACACAGACAGTTCTGGCTACTGTAACCATCAAGTACTGGCGAATAGAGCAGATGCGTCTGATTTTCACCTTAACAGAATGGCAAACAGTTGAAATGTGCTTGTTGTCTGAAATCATTAAACCAAGGTTATGAGCACAGGTCATGAAAGGAATGTCGGCGGTGCCAACACGAAGACAAGCGGGCTGAGCGTCAGGAAAAATGGTTCTGTTTGACTTCACGAGGAGAGCCTCTGTCTTGTCATTCTATTTCAGTTTGTTTTGCGTCATCCAGGTCTTCACGTCAGAGATGCATGTCTATATGGTCAAGACAGTGGCGAGTATCTGATTAAGAGACAGGACTGAAGTGTCTGTGTCATCAGCAAAAGACTGGCTGGAGGCAGAATGAGTTTCATTCAAAGACCATAGAGAATGAAGAGGATAGGGCCAAGAACTGATCCCTGTGGGACACCAAACAAAACGTCAGCAAGTCTTTAATTCTGGCCATTGACAGTCACAATTTGAGTCCTATCAGTGAGGTAAGACTTAAACCATGAAAGAACGGTGCCAGAAATGCCAGAAAGAGATTGAAGTCTGTGAAGGAAATATGGTGGTCGATGTATCGAAAGCAGAGAACAGACCGGGAATGGTTGAAACAGACACATCACCACCATCCAGAGCAAGCAGAATGTCAATAGTCATTTTGCGTGGAGCTGTCTCGGTGCTGTGACATGGACAATAAGCAGACTGGGAAGGGCAGAGATTGAAATTCATGGGAATTCAAATAGGCGGAGAACTGCCACAGAACTAGTACCTCAGAGACTTTGGACAGCAATGAAAACTCAAGGACAGGACTGGACGATAGCTCTTAAGGTTGTTGTGGTCAAGAATATACTTTCTGAGAAGAGACTTAACAGAGCATGTTTGAATACTGACGGGAAGGAACCAAACAACAGACTGTCGTTAACAATCTGAAACGGAGCCGGTAGAAGGTCGTCTAAGCAATGATGTAGGAGTGGGATCAACCGAGTAGCTCGTGAGCTTAAACTTCAAAAGCACACTCTCAAGGTCACACCAGACAGTATGAGTCCAGAACAGAAGACAAACACAAATCAGGGCAATTAACAGGCGAGGAAGGGGCTTGTTTGTCAAGGTCAGAACGTATATCGGTAATTTTGCGAGTTGGATAATCACAGAATACATCAGCAAGCTGGCAAGGCGGGTAAGTAGTAGGAAGAGGAGAAGTTTTCTCACGGCCGTTAAGCCGTTTACAGACAATGAAAAGTTGTTTGCCGGAGGAGCTACTGGCTTAGTACAGAAGGGGGAAAAAGGGATTTGGTCTTATGGACAATAATAAGATCCGCTGAAAGACTGGTACCGTTTCGTTCCAGTTAAGAATCGTTCAGTTTTAATAACCTCATGGGTGCTTTTGATCTGTGAAGTATCGGTAAAACATATGTTGACTGCATAACGAAATCGAAAGCTGGATACACCGTCCTGCGCTTCACAATCATCGAGTATTAAATCAAGGTACACACAGCCTTGGTGTGTGTGTGTGTGTGTGTGTGTGTGTACGGAAAAAACAAGGCTCTCTGTGACTCCTGGGCACTGCACCGTGCAGGAAGGACTGAGCATGGTGTCATGTAGAGAAAGTATAACAAAGTCCAAGCATGTTTTGTATTGGAAACCTTTTACTCCGAATTTTCGCCCTTGAGGGCTTTGTCAAGGCCTGCCCGGTCGGCTTGACTGATTCCTACTATCTATATATATATATATATATATATATATATATATATATATATATATATATATATATATATATATATATATATCGGTGTGTGTGTGTGTGTGTGTGTGTGTGTGTGTGTGTGTGTGTGTGTGTGTGTGTGTGTGTGTGTGTGTGTGTGTGTGAAGTTAACCAAAACAGTTCAGCTGTTCCAAAAAGTGCTGGCTCACAGAATGTTTCTGTGTTTACAAAAACTACGTGAGATTCATCATAAAATCTACGAGGTTTGTGTACTGACAGACTTTGAAGGAAATGTTGTTCAACATAATGCCAATTAAACATTTTAAACAACATAATCATGGCATACGGCAAAGCATTCCATAACACTTCCGTTTTTTTGTTTTTGTTTTTTGTTTTGTTTGTTTGTTTTTAATCACAACAGTGGTTAAAACAAACATTCAACAACTGCACCTGAATTTAGGACAGTGTACAAAATATACACGACATTGACAGAGTCAGTACTCTATGAATTCACCACAAGTTACTTCTTACACTTGCTTCAGTTTACTGATAATAGTGTCAGTTCAACTCTGTTCTCTACCAGAAAACAAAAAACAAAACAAAAAAGCACAAAGTGTTCACCATGAAAATGTATAATACTGTTGCCACTTGATTTGATTTACGTGCTTTGCATACTGCTACGGTGGTAGTCAACAAAAAATTCAAACACATGTTAACAGACAGATAGAAAGAAGAGCGAATGCTCAGTTGACCTATATTCAAAACAGAACCAGACCTAAATTCAAAACTGAACCAATGTGTGAGGCTTAGTAGAGGTATATGTGTGTGTAGGTCTCACCAAAAACGGCATCCAAGACTGAAATGCTCACATTAGGGTTTTGACGTTTTATTATCTGTATTAATTACCACCCAAGTCATGGAAAGCATGTCAGTAATAACTATGCAAAGTTTAAACTCAATCGGGACAGAACTTACAAAAAATATTATAACTGCAACTTTTATTTAACCTTTCTTAAGCCACTGTGACCTCAAAACTATAAGAAAGTGTAAGGAAGTAAGTACGTAAATTGGTGTTTTACGCCCAGTCAACCAGTCCGGTTATATCAGGGCGATGCACATTTTGTCATCATATATTACTTTTTAAAAGTGTATACCTGTTAAAATTGGTATATGTAAAATTTTAAAACCATACTTAAAAGGGAAGTAAGACATAAAGCCAAAGGTGATCTCAAGTTAAAAACAAATCCAAAAATATTGAATTCTACCAATAAGAAAGCGTAAGTTCCAAAGGGGTTAAGACCAAAGTTTCAATAACCTAAACCAAAAAAATTCAAATACCTAGTGTAAATAATAGTCTTAATCTTCTTCTCTCTCTCTCTCTCTTTTTTTTTTTTTTTTTTTTTTTTTTTTAATTTACGACACGAAATACAGAGAAAGAATATTCAAATACAACAGTGACAATATTTTTGGCGCTAAACTACGGAGTAGTATACTTCACTTTATTTGACTACTGTGGGGAAATGAGAGACCAGCGTTTCCATATATACGTATTTTTAACAAAGTCGGCAGGAAGTGCGAAGAAGTACCAAAATTCACATGGGCGCCTGACTCTCCTCAAATAAGAACAGACATATTAATTTCTCGAATGAGATCATAAAGTAATCTTGAATATCAAAGCTGATTTGCTGACAACATGACTGCTGGACTATGCGTTAGTAGTACATAAAGAAAAATGATCAAAATCAGGAATAAGTATATCATTACATTACACGCAAATCCTTCGATCTTTGAGCAATGAATAAAAAAATCTCAAGATATTTTTATTTTTATTCTTCTTCCTTTTTCGTTTTATAGTTTGGCTATCGCAACGATACACACAAAATAGCTGTGTTGTAGCCGCACATGAATAAATAGTTCTTAAGTGAACACGAAACGTTTTGCCTCGCGGACTAGCGGATTGTTTTGATTCAGTATGATGAAGAAACAGTCGGAGCAGTCTCATATTACTTTCAGGTTGCCCTCAGTACATATTAGACAAACTTCCAAAAGTTCAGAATGAAGCAGCAAGGCTTGTGTGTAAAGCTAAGAAAACTGACCACATCCATCCTATTCTTGAAACTCTGCATTGGCTACCAGTAACACATCGCATTCAATACAAAATTTCAACTATCTGCTTCAATTCCATCTCTGTCCGATCTCCTTCAACTTTATACTCCAGCAAGACAATTACGATCCGCATCCGATGCGCGAACATTTGTCACCCCCGTGTAAACACAAAAACATTTGGTGAAAGGTCGTTTTCTTACGCTGGCCCATCTGTTTGGAACAATTTGCCTCAAACACTCCGCCACTCTGATTCTGCCTCCTCTTGTAATGCCGCCCTCAAGACGCACCTGTTTAATAATTATTTCTAAACTGTTTTTCACAGCCGTGCCTATCCCCTCGTCCGACGCGTGAGCGTGTGTGTGTGTGTGTGTGTTATTGTAAAGCGCCCTGTGCTCCCACTTTGTGCGGTAGATGGGCGCTCTAGAAATCCTCTTTATTATTATTATTATTATTATTATTATTATTATTATTATTATTATTATTATTATTAAAGCAATATATTAAAGGATTTTAACGTACCATCAACCACACAGAGATGAAATATATCATGCAACTGTCAAACCAAAACACAGTAATATTAAAGTAAGAACATGTATAATCACACGTATTAATACTCACAGCAAAGTAAAAAACTAAACAAAAAACAAAAACAAAAAACTGCACAGTATATATAGTACTTCTTTGAACAAAAGCTTGACAATATTATTTATCAGCACTTGTGGATACGGAGAAGAAAATCGTCAAAAGTAAACAAACAGAACCGAAATAAAATGGGCAAAAGCCTTCGTTTAAAATGACATCATTTGTTCGCTTGTTTAACAGTTTGATTATTTCTCTAGTAATGAAAACAAGCAGATGTTCTGGAAGTCGTATTTTGACTTTCATAAACTATGGTCTTGAAGGCAAATAATGTTTTGTATACAGATATCAAAATAGGAGGCAAATAGGTCTGGATACATATGTATCGAACAAAATGTCTCCCAAGCATCCTTTGAGGTTTGCAACACGAACTATTGCAAGATATGACCCTACCCCCACCCCAATTAAATTAAACATGCACTCAAACCGAAAGGTTAAGCAACTTTAAGAAGGGAGGTGTCTAATACGTTTCTTATTCTCAAGTAATAAAGTGAGATAATGATTTCAGAAAGTCGATAATGATTTGTCAGATTATTGCCACTGTGGACGATAACTTTCGTGGATATCTTTGACATTTCCTAGCTATTTGTTTGTATACTTGGCAAAGAGCCTGCTGACTGCAAGCTCATATTGAAAACTGTCTAGCAATTGCGTGCTCACTAAGCCAAGTCTTTGCTATCCGGTAACATAAGTTTAATGACTCTTGAACCTAAGTAATACTGGCAAAACTGGACACCTTTTTAAACACATTGGGAGCGTATGTCCTCCACGCGCTGTGGAGTACGTGTAAAACTGAATACATGTTGAAAACCTGTGAATGTTTTGTGAGAGTAGTTTACTGAGGTTTGAACACTGAGCACTGTTGTAAACAGTTGCTGAACTTTTGGGCTTGAGTTATTTTACATTGCATTCATAATTATTACATTGTTTAAAAAAAAGAAAAAGATTAAGCATATTAAGCATATCTTCAGATGTCACCTTTTAATGTGTTAACTAATAAACAGCAGTTCTTTTATGGGTACACATGCATGACCTTTCGAGCAGGCATGAAATCTTTCCATGAAACAGCTTCGGGTTCTGCTGAACCGAGTAACAATGGCATGGAGGCGTGCATGGCGCCGGCAGGTCTGCTGGTGAGAGCCTCCCGCTTCAGGAAGTCGTTGCGGTAGTTGGTAGACCATTCCGTCCTGTAGCCCAACTTGAGGATGTTTGAGGAACGTGGACGCAGCGACTGACGCTTCTCGATGACCGTGTGCTTGATGAGCTGCATGGGCTTTGCACCACGTGGATTTTCCTCTTTCTGAAAGCTGTGAGACATCACAGAGCTCATTAGTGCAACGGAGGGCGGACGCACTGGCTGTCGTGGATCAGCCGGCCAATCACTGCTTGGTTCTTGATGCGTGGCTTTTGTGTCCATGGCAGTGATTGGCCAAGAAGGTCTCGGGTCAAAAGGCACCTCCTCATTCTTGACGAACAACGGCTTTTGGGGCTTGCCTTTCTTTGGACTGGATGGTCTGCTGACAGTGACGGCGGGGAGAGGGTCCGCGGTGGCCCAGTGTTGTCTGGGGTCGGCCAAGGCCTTGTGGTGTTGGTCTGTCCGTTGGCCGCCGGACGCCGACATGCTGACAGCACTGGACTCTGCCTTGTTGGCAGCGATGGGCGGCAATGTTGCGTAGGTAGCTACCCCGACAGATCTGTTCTGAGTTTGTTCACACTCTTCTTTCCTCTTCGTCAGTGCGACAGAATCTTCTCCAGCAGATACTGTAGACAGGTCGAGTCTAGGTAGAGCTGAATACTTAGAGAACGGATTGTTTGAGGTCTGCTCATTCCCTCGCGGTGACCTGACAACATGGGCATCTGCGCTGCTGACCGGATTGTCCTTTGGCCGTCCCGTAATCTTCACCTTCAAGGGCGATGAGGGCGCAGAGACAGGCTGAAAATCTTCATTGGGTTTGCGCCAGGTGGCTCTGTGTGAAGACTGTGCCATCAGAGGGGGCTGTGCCGTGGACCACAGCTGACGTGGATCAGTTATCTCCTGTTGCAAGACACTCTCCACTTCACACCATGTCTTCCGCTTTGATGTATGTGAATCTGAAACTGCAGCCGCTGAGTCTGCCAGGGTCTTCGGAGATGCCTCTTGCTCTAATTCCTTGTGTATGGCGTGATGGCTCTCTTTAGGTTTCGACCAAACTCTTTTGGGTGTCTTCGAGCTCTGCCCTGGCTTTAATGCCTTGAACTGTCTCTCTTGCAGATATTTCCTAATGTCAGAGTTAACATCAGTGGTTTCTTCTCCTAGAGATATACTTTCAATGTTGTGGTGTTGAGTCTGGCGTTGGGGAAGTTGCTTCTCCGTAAAATCACTTCTGAAAGTGGTTTCGGCGTAGAACTGCTTGCTGCTGGTGAGAGAAATTTCATCTCTTGGGGTTTCATTTTTACGCCTGACTTGCATTTGAGGTTCCTTGTAGTCCTGGCGAGATGTAGTGTTGCCATCAAAACTCCCGTCGATTTTAAGGGCGGAGTCGTGTACAGTGTGACGTTGTTGTTTGCTCAGCTGTAGTTCCACGAAATCCTGTTTAGTCACAGTGCTGCCGTAGAAATATGTGTCTTCTGTCAGGCTGACTTTGTCCTTCGGAACCAACTTCTTCCACTTTTGTACTTTGTGCTCTTGGAAGCTTTGTCGGGATGTTGTGTTGCCGTCAAATTTCCCCCCGCTCGTTAGACGTGTGTCTTTTGGGACAATCTTCTTTCTCTTCTGCAGGCCATGCTCCGTGAAGTCAGACTTCACTGTGGTATCACCGTGGAACGTTTTGTCGTCAGTGAGACCATTGCTGTCTCGGGGCGTGATCTTCTGTCGTTTCTGTGGCTTGTTTTCTCTGAAGTCCTGCCTTTGGGTCGAGTCGCCGTAAAAGTTGTTGTCATCAGTGATTCCCTGATCTTGACGCCTGATTTTGTCCCTTTTCTGCAGTCCGTGTTCTGTGTAGTCTTTCTGAGATGTCGTGTCCCCATGGAACGTCTTGTCGTTGGACAGACCGTACGATTCTCTTGGGGTGTATTTTTCTGTTTTCTGAAGATGGTGTTCTAGGAAATCTTGCCTTTGTGTTGAACGCCCGTAAAACGTTTTGTCGTCTGTGAGGCCTTGGTCTTTACGCCTGTGCATTTCTGCTCTGTTCAGTTCGTGTTCGCCATAATCTTGCCTCTGGGTCGAGTGTCCATAGAAGTTTTTGTCATCATTTAGACCTTGATCCTGACGCCTTAGTGACTCTCTTTTTATCAGCTGGTGTTCTGTGTAATCTTTCCTGGCTGTTGAATCGCCGTAAAAGGTTTTATCGTCCGTCAGCCCGCTATCTCGGGGGGTAATCTTTTCTGTTTTTCCGAGTTCCTTTTCGTCGAAATCTTGCCTTTGGGTTGAGTCGCCATAAAAGTTTGTGTCGTCCGTCAGGCCGTGGTCTTGACGTCTCAGCGTCCCTCTTTTCTGCACATCGTGTTCCCTGTAGTCGCCACTCACTGTTGTGTCCCCGTGGAAGGTCCTGTCGTCCGTCAGCCCGCTGTCTCTCGGTGTAAACATTTCCGTTTTCTGTAATTCATGTTCACTATAGTCTTGCCTCTGTGTGGAACTGCCATATAAAGTTCTGTCGTCTGTAAGGCCTTGGTCCTGACGTTTCAACTTCTCTTGTCGTTGAAGCCTGTGTTCTGTGTAATCTCTTCGCGCAGTAGTGTCTCCGTGAAAGGTTTTATCGTCAGTTAGGCCAGTGTCTTGGGGGGTGATCTTTTCCCTTTTCTGCAGTTCCTTTTCATTAAAATCTTGCCTCTGAGTACTATCGCCATAAAAGTTCTTATCGTCAATGAGGCCCTGATCTTCAGGTCTCACCCTCTCTCGTTTTTGTAGTTCGTGTTCTCTGTAATCATCTCCTGCCGTTGTGTCTCTATAAAACGTCCTGTCGTCATTGAGCCCACTGTCTCTCGGAGTAATCTTTTCTGTTCTCTTCACCTCGTGTTCATTGAAGTCCTGCCTCTGAGTCGAGTTTCCGTAAAAGTTTGTGTCGTCCGTCAGGCCGTGGTCTTGACGTTTCAGCGTCCCTCTTTTCTGCACATCGTGTTCCCTGTAGTTGCTACCCACTGTTGTGTCCCCGTGGAAGGTCCTGTCGTCCGTCAGCCCGCTGTCTCTCGGTGTAAACTTTTCCGTTTTCTGTAATTCATGTTCACTATAGTCTTGCCTCTGAGTTGAACCTCCGTAGAAGTTGGTGTCATCAGTTATGCCATGGTCCTGGCGATTGAACCTTTCTCGCTTTTGGAGTTCGTGTTCTTGATAATCATTTCGAGCTGTAGTTTCTCCGTGAAACGTTTTGTCGTCGATGAATCCGTTGTCTCTTGGGGTAACCTTCTCGGCTCTTTTCACTTCATGTTCCCCATAGTCTTGTCTAGCTGTTGAGGCCCCATAGAACTGCTCGTCATCTGTAAATCTGGTGTCCTTCGGGGCAAAGTTCTGTCGTATTTGGAGTTCATGTTCAGGATAATCTTGCTTGAAGGTAGTGTTTCCATCGAAATCACCTTCATTCTTCAATGAGCTGCCTATGGGGACATGCCGTTTTTGTTTTTGTATCTCATGTTCTTTAAAGTCTTTCTTTGATGTAGAATTGCCATCAAAAGCACCATCCATCCCAAGTCCGTGGTCGACAGGTTTGTGTTTCCGTGTTTTCGTCAGTTCATGTTCCGTGTAGTCTCTTTTTGCTGTCGTATATCCTTCAAACTGACCCTCCGACCTCAAGTTATCTTTCTGTTTGTTTGATGTTTTCTCTCGCTTTGGGAGCGAGTTTTCCTTGTAATCATTCCGAGCGGTGCTTTGGCCTTCGAAGTGGCCGAAGTTGCTCTTGTTAGCCGACGCTGCTTTGTTGCGTTTTGGTCTTTCAACGTCGTGGGGAGGATAATCAACACGAGTTGTTGTGTTGCCCTCCATCTTGTCCCTGGATTTCATGATGTCTGACTTGATGTTGTCTCCCTTCCTCTTCCGGACAGGCGGGCCCAGATAGTCGGTCATGCTGGTCCCGTGGTCTCGACTACGTTTTCTTCCCGAGTGTATTTTGCCGTAGTTTTCTTTCTTTTCTGACAGTGATGGCGTTTGTCGTGGCCTCTCTCGCTGATGTTCATTTTCTCCTGTTAAAATGCAGCAAATGAATTATTTTTTAGTCTCTGTCTGTCTCGCTTCTCCAGATGTGTGTGTGTGTGTGTGTGTGTGTGTGTGTGTGTGTGTGTGTGTGTGTGTGTGTGTGTGTGTGTGTGTGTGTTTAAAAAAAGAGAGCATATGTTTCAGTGTGCTCGTTTATTTGATTATTTGTCCAATTGTGTTTCAGTGCCTTTATATACATTTAATTACTAAGTATATAGTTAATGTGTGTGTGTGTGTGTGTGTGTGTGTGTGTGTGTGTGTGTGTGTGTGTGTGTGTGTGTGTGTGTGTGTGTGTGTGTTGCGATCTACACACACTATACCAAAATAATCGGGGTGTACACACGCACAGGGACAACACACCCACACACACATACACACGCAGTTACGCACGCACACGCACACACCCTCTCTTCCTTCCTCTCTCACGCATACACACTCATACATATACACACAAAGTCAGGCATATGCACACAGTCACGCACTCACACGCGTATTAATCAATTCACACAGAAACGCCGTCTCTGTCTGCCTGTCTGTGTCTGTCTCTCTCGTGCGTGCACGTGCACACACATGCACACGCATACACACGCATGTACACGCACGGATGGACACACACACACACACACACACACACACATACACCCCTTCGAACATAAGTACACCACTCACACGCGCGCAAACACGAATAAAGCACTGGACATAATTGTGTATGTGCATTCTCTATCACACACACACACACACACACACACACACACACACACACACACACACACACACACACACACACACACACACACACACACGTACAAACAAGCGAACATTAGACATCTCACACTCGTATGGGCACAAACACACATACGAATAAAGTATCGCACACATAATTATATGCGCGCTTCTCTCTGTGTCACACACACACACACACACACACACACACACACACACACACACACACACACACCACACACACACACACACAAACTCACTCACACGCACATCCACGCACAGCGCATATTCTCGAAGAAGACCTGGCAGTACGTGATCTGTTTATTTATAATAAGGGGAAAAAAACTGTTGAACACTCCTGCCTGCAGCCACTTCTTATCTACAACGAATATGTTACACACACACATACACACACACATACAGCTCCTCTAACAGCAAAGCAAAGCTGATAAACATTGCGTAAATTATCAATCAGCGCAGCAACACAAAATGATTGCTGTCCTACACCCGCTACAAAATAGGGGGGGGGGGGGGGGGGACACACAAAAAACATTTTTTGATAAGAAAAAATTCAAAGAGGCAATGTTAAGTTTTTGAAGACAATCTGTCGTTTGTTATAACAATTATTGCTTTATCTTACCCGAAACACTTTACACTCGAGTACCGCTGTCATAAGATTTAGTTGAAAAGAGAGAGACAGAGACAGACAGACAGAATGAGAGAGAGAGAGAGACTAAGTACATATAGTAGATTTACATTTCTGACTATAGACGGGGAAAAAAAGTAATTTGAAACAGAAATAACTCCCATTAATGCTTTATTTCTATTTTTATTAAACATTTTCTCTCATTTTTTTTTCTTCTTCTTCTTTTTTCTTGAAAGGATGTCACGTGTAATGAAACAACATTGAACAAATGTTACAAATCATATCTGAAGAACACAATGCCGTTTTGTGGCACTGAATGCAAAAGACTAAAACTAAATTGTGCTATTTTATTAATTATATAAATTATAGATGAATCACAACAAACATTGCAGAAATACATTGCACAACACGAAAAGCTTTACGAAGCAATTATTTGTTGATATGACATGTTACGTCAGTGAAAGCCTCTCTCCCCCCCGCACTCCCCAATATCTATATAAAAAGGATAAGAAGAAAACAAAGAGAACTAAAAGAGCTAGTGCAGACTGAAAAAAGAAAAAGAAAAAAATCTGGATATATGTATATATATACACAACATTCCTGACGGCTCAGGTCAAGCATAATACAACAAAGTGCATTTCTGTGCACGTGAACGCTGACTGGCTGGGATCACCCGTTTAGCCTCAGCTACTGCCAGTCCCAGAGGCATGGAGCATTTAACAACCTATTTATGGATTCTTGGTCAAAATCGAAATTGAACAAATGAATACGTCATTAGAATATTCCACGCCGCTGGCTTATTTTCTTTCATAACATGTCGAAAGAAGGAAACTGTCCGAAAATGTGCCGCCCAAAAGGTGAAATATTCAAAAGCAAGAACTAAGCAAAGTAGAAAGGTAAAAAAAAAACAAAAAAAAACCATTGTTGAAATGTAGACGCTTGAAATCAGTCAAACGAAACCACAGACATCAGTAGGAGATCACAGAGAGCGAGTGCAATGTACAAAACACAAATCGTTCCTATGACTTGCGTTGATTGTTATATCATATCATATGTACACATGCTGTAGAAACCAGCTATATGTTCACACACATTATTCGTTGTCTTTGTTACTTGTAATCACAAGACTTGATGATACACTCTGACATGCTCTATACCTTCCGCAAATATATCACTACTAACCATTACAGCATCAGCATTATATATATAATGAGAGAGAGAGAGAGAGAGAGAGAGAGAGAGAGAGAGAGAGAGAGAGAGAGAGAGAGAGAGAGAGAGCAGTTGTGCTCAGCAACAGAAAACTCTTCATATCTAGATTTAAAAATATATATAAATTACAAAACGTTTGAGAAATCCAGAGAAGAAAAAACGTTCCGAGAAGCGGCAGTTTTCCCCCCCCCTGGAGATGAGGATTAAAGTAATCCTCATGGCCACAACATGGCCAGTTTCACGACCGTATTTTCTTCCATCCCTGACGTACGTTTCACTCTCCTTATACGGAGACTGGCGGTGCTTGGGGGCTCACGTCACGCCATGACTGATAGTCTTGCCTGTAACCTGTGTTATCTTCGAAAGCGTTCAGATTTTGCAGTGGGCGGTTCTGGGGTCTGAAGCTGGCTTGCTTGGGGGCATAGGCCCCGGTGAAAGAGGCCTTTTGAGTAGAGATACCTTCAAACCGATCCAAGCTCGGCTGGTACTCGTTCTTAGGCTTTATCAGCTGTCTGGTTTGCGTGGGTGGAGCTGCGAAATCGCCCATGTAGCTCGACCCCTCGGCAAACTTGCCCTCCCCTCTCAGTAAGTGTGACGAGCTGGGCTTGGTAATCACGTGACGCTCCATGCGACCAAAGTCCCGGAAAGTGTCGCGATTGCTCGTTCGTAGATCCATGGAACCTTCTGGCTTGACATACTTCTCCTGCTCATGACGGTATCGGGGACTAATCTCATGTTCCAGGAAGTCGTCCATAAACGTTGTCTTTCCTTCAAACTTGGAGTCCGAACTCAATGGCGTCTGGTCAGGCTTGAAGCTGCCGCGTTTGGGAACATATTCTCCTTGGTAAGACTCCTTGGTGGTGGTGCTGGCCTTGAAAGGCACACTGGGGGCAACGTACACATCTCGCTCGCGTGGACGTCTCGGCTGGACAGGTTTCTCTACGAAACTCGCCCTGTTTTCTGTGGAGCTATCAAAGGGAGCATCGGAACTGACCGGTTCCCACATAGGGCGAAACGACTGACGAGGACTGAGTTGCTTCTCCACGTAATCTCCCTTGGCGGTGCTCTGGCCTTGGAACTTCTCCGTGGGCGGCTCATAGTTGTTTTTAGGCTTCATGGCTTCGCGTCGCGGTGACCGGTGCTCGAGGAAATCTGCATTGTAACCGCTTTCCTTAGCCATAGGGCCTGAACCACGCAGAATGTGAGAGGAGCTGGGTTTTTCTATGACATGGCGAGAAATGGGGAACTCTCGGAACTGGCTCTGGTTGGTGGTGCTCAGGTCCATCTGTCCTTCAGGCTTGACGTAAGGCTGGTAGCCATGCACGTATCTCTGACCCAAAGGTTTCTCCTGATAGTCGGCCTTGTTTGTCGTACTACTCTCAAACGGAGCATTGGAGGCAAAAGCCGCACGGTCAGGACGACAACTCTCCCGCTTTGGTTGGTACGGCCCAGTGAAATCGCTCTGTTTGGTTGTCTGGGCATTGAATTTGACAGCCGGCTGTGTCCACAACTCACGCTGTCGGGGGCGCCTGGGTGGCAGCTCATGCTCTTTAAAGGTATCTCTGTAGCCAGTGGAATCCATGAATGGTCCGTCCGGAGCGCTCCACTGTTCCTGACGTTTATACGTCTCCCTGGGGCTCAACGTGTGCTCCGTGAAGTCCTTCTTACTGGTGGAGCTGCCCTCGAACTTTTCCCCAGGCGGCATCCACTTGTCGACCTGACGCCGGTGACGGGGCGGCAAGCTCCACTCCCGGAACTCAGCTGTGGACAAAACAGGCAGTCAAGGGCACGCAGGTCAACAGGAAGAGGGAGCAACGGAAAGTAAGGCGGCAAAACAACAGACAAAGCTGTGCTGAAAGTAACTGAAAGTGCGCAGGAATTTCTTGCACACCGTAGGAATGTGACACTCCTATCCCTTGCTCCACTTACAGTCAAAACAACAACGAAAGGGGGTCGGAGAGAAGAAATTACATTATTTGTTTGAAATTACATTATTTGTTTTCTGAGTATTGAGCTAAAGTCAGTAAGACACTGCTTAAGAAACTTTAACAAAAGATAAATATGCGAGTACAATTCATTCCAAGCTCTAATGTAATAAATGCGTAGGCCTATGTGTAACTTTAAAAAAAAATGCTCTCTCAACGTAACCTTTCATTACATTTGGATACAGTTATCACATCCTTCACATTAAAGCCAGCACTTGTTGAAAAAGCATCTTGTTTTTGTTGTTTTTGTCTTGTTGTTGATTGTTTGTTTGCTTGTTGTTGTTGTTTTTTTGGTTTTTATTGTTGTTGTTGTTGTGTTTTTGTGTTTGTTTGTTTTTGTGTGTGTTGTTGTTTTGTTGTTGTTGTTGTTGTGTGTGGTTTTTTTTGGGGGGGGAGGGGGGGGGCTGAAAGCAGCATGATATTACACAGAAGTTATGAATTGCAACTGTCATCACAAAATATATTCTATCATTTCAATGTAAGAAAACCGACTTGGTCAGGGGCTTCGAAGCCTACCAAGGACAAAATCTAACAGGAAAGAGACGCAAAGAAATGAGGGGACCACCCAACACTCACACACATACGCACACACACACACACACACACACACACACACACACACACACACACACACACACACACACACACACACACATCGTGTCAGTGCACGTTAAAAACTAAACCATGTAACATTGCTGGGAGCCGAAGGTAAATTTGTGATTGGATTAACTAACCATGCAACACTGCTGGGACTGAAAGCAAAATGAGTGGAGTGGATTATTCGTAACAATTTAAGTGCAAGGGCGACCATAAACGGAAGTGAACGTTGTGAAAATGCGTGTTCATTCTGAGAAATGCATACAGGTAACGCCGTGCAAAGTAGGCTATATGTTCTAGAAGCTAGGTGAGGCTGAACATACAGGTAGCCGAGCACTGCAGCTCAGCTCAGCATCATTGCACGTGCAGTCCGTGTTTGCGAAAACAGCGTAGTGGACAAGAATCAGGTTGCTGTCTGAACCACGTTGAATGATGCGCGAGCATCACGGCTGCCGGCGTTAAGTGTTTGGCGAGTCGCAACACCCGATGCTGTCCGCTAACAGGCGTTCCTTTAGCGCCAACGGACAGTTTCAAACATGTGCGTCAAAGCGGAAAGCGGATTTTTGGCTAAATGCCGAAGAAATGTCTGTGTATTTGATACATACTGAGAAGTCTTGAATCTAGTCCACTACCATCGATTTCTTTGTAGCTGATTTTTATGGCTACTAGCATTATTAAAAACAAACTAAACTGACAAGCGGAGAGCGCCCGCGCAAAAATACGCCACCACAAAGAGAGAGAGAGACAGAACGTACACATATTGCGTAACAGACCATATTGCGTAACAGTCGCACAAACAGTTTTTCGAATGAAAAAGGACAACAGTGATCATAACATTTATATTTCCTAAAACAGTCTACCCCTCCCTCATAATTAAAAAATGTTGACGCTATAATCATAAAAAAGGAAACAAACAACAATAACGAAACAGAAATACACAACTACCCAAAAAAGACAACAGGAAGAAACCGATTTTATATAAACTTCAAGAAAAGCGTTGCCTACCTTTGTTTAAATCAGGCGGGTTCGGTACAGTCCTTACCACAGGCTGCTTGCGCATAGAATGACACAAAGGTATTCCTTTGCTTCCAGTCGAGCCACATTGCTAACTGATCGTTCATGCGCGAATGCTTAGACACAGCCCCATGTGCGTCATATCCGTTTTTCCATTAACCGTTTCTAAAGTCTGTTCGCCGTTTGGCTTGCCTGGGTCGGGAACTTGACTGCTGTTAAAGGCTCTCGCGGGGATGTGTGCGTGCTTGCAGTCGAGACAGATGAAAGGACTGAATGGAGGCATCAGACTAAAGATCCTCTACGGCTGAATGGTTTCCATTCATTGTCTCTTGGTATACGGCCATAGTTCTTACGTGCTTGATACACTGGAAATAAACCTGGACTGTAACTGCAAAGAACTAGACTCTTTTGAGTTAGTCCACGGCATTAACTTTATATTGAATGCACGCAAGGGTTCTGGAATCACACCGGCTCTCTAAATAATGAAAGAAATATTATCTCGTTACAAGAACTGAAGAAGCGGTATTAATAACTGTAGCCAAGGCTTCTGGCTGTTGTCATAGCACTGTTAGCGGCTGCTGTCATAGCACTGTTAGCGTGAATGGCAGCTTGACGATCGCGATGCCTTTTCCGTCGTCACCATGGTCACGTGAGACTGTACGACACGTGGCAAACAGTAAAAAGCGTTTTCGTGCCCTTATTTTGATTATCATAGTTCCTGTACAGTTGGCTGATTGGTTAGCATGTTTCCCAGTCGGTCGTTTGCAGGTTGCATAGCTGGTTTCAATATTTAGGATTGTAATGTTTTCCTAAGCTTAAAACAACTTTCGGTGTGACAGTTCTTGTCATCAATGATTTAAATTCGTATTATATCAAAATGCAATAGAATAATTATGTTTTGGTGAATATGAAGGCTTACCCTCAACAGCTCAAGAATCAATGAAACAAGTATTATATATACAGCTGCACTGTGTACTGTGATGTGGTTAATGTTCAGCCACGTTTTAATTTCTCTGATGAGATAATAAAGTAATCTTGAATCTTGAATCCTCAAAGACAGAAGTGTGAGAATCCAATACAGTCCCAGATACAGCAGTGTGAAAAGCCATCATTACGGTCCCAGAGACCTAACAACTGTTACGTACTTAATGTCCGGCCAACCGCACAGGGTCACTTCAAAATGAACAGGCACTCATAAATCAATACACATTTGAAAATTCCTCCCATGTCTAAAGCTGCACCCTAGTCAGATCCACAAACTCTGCTCGAATACAAACAAATACAACATGGAAAATCCCATAACATGCCAGAAAGATTACATTTCCAAATAAAGAAGTAGGAAAACTAATAGCACTAGAGCCCAAGCCAACCTATCCATCAACCACTATTTCTTGTTCCGTCGTTTGGAGAGAGAAAAACACAACAAATGATAGTTGTATAAATATCCAACAAGAGTCAGCTAATTTTTAAATATTAACCAAGTCACTCTAGGCATGAACGTTCAGGCAAGAAAACGCGTGTTTTGGAACCTCTATATCCCGCAATCTCCCAGCACACGATCCTGCACCGATCGCTTGTGATTACGGGCAGGGAGACCTACTTTATTCCGCAAGCCCACACAGGACCCTAACACGAGAAAAAACTAGGAAGATGATTTCTAGAAGACCGGGATAGTAAAAATATGACGGGAAGAAATTCTTGGCAGCAGGTGATGCATGCAGAGATACATTCTGACCTATTCCAGGCTTTAAAAGGGGAATCTTTGACAGCTCAGGGTTCTCAAAAGACAGGACCTTAATTTCTTCCTCCACAGTACCCCAAAGCGGGTCAGAGACCAAAATAATGCACTCCTAGACATAGAAAATCTGTGAGGCAAACATTATAAAGATAGAACTGGGAGAAGGTAACAAAATAGACACACCTCTAGATATGTATGTGAACAGACAAATGGATGCTCGATCTATTTATATGCCTGTTAATGGTAATTCGTTCAGATTTATTGGTAATATATTATCATGACTTGTTCCTTGACTTGTTTTGACCACTGCAGTCTCCGAGCTATGTAGGCAGTCGGCCTGTTTTTCTGAACAGGTCATCTTCGACTAAATTTGATCATTGCAATATCTGAACTAGATGAATGGTCATCCTGGGTTTATTTTGACCACTGTAGTCACCGAACTATCTTAACAGTTGATACTTTATTTGTTTTGACCGTTGCTGTCTCTGTGCGGTTCGAAAACAAAAATCAACTCAAGTTGACTTGCATCATTATAGCCAAAATTCCTGTGCGCTAAAATCGGCGTCATGTCATGTCAGTGAAGATGAAGCAAGATGCAATCGCTTGCAGCCAAGCATTGAAGACTTAATATTTCTTCGACTGTTAAACAGCTAGCCTCCGCCACAAAAAAAAAAAAAAAAAAAAAAAAAAGTATTTCCGATTTAGGCCTACTTCCATGTAGAAAAATTACTTCCGCTGACGACCAAGGGTGAAAAGCGAACTTGGGCAATAACATCGTGAGATATTATAGTATGAGTGCAAACCACGAGAAGAATGTACTGACTGGAATGGGATAGATCGCGAATATGGTATTCGATGGGAGGTGCAAAAGAAGCAGTGGAATGTATAAGCGAGGAAGACGAGGAGGCGCGGTCCGCAGAAGAAGAAAAAAGACAAGAGAGAGAAGAGAGAGAGAGATATTTTGCAGTCTGTGCTAGTCTGGATGGAACAATCACATGAGGCACAGCAGCAAGCTTCCCAACAGAGTGTTTCAATGTGATGCAGAAGAGCAGCTTTTGTCGGCATCGTGCTTTGTGAAAAGGCATACCACAAAGATTAGAATGGGACTGAAGGTGATTTTAGTTTTTTTCTTTCTTTTTACTTGTTTGTTTGTTTCTTTCTTTTTTAATATCAGAATCAGAAATCAGAAAATATATTCTCACTCCTCGGCAAATTACACATTTGGTTAGTTGTTAGAAGGAAAAGCAAAATCCAATTGCAAAAAATCACTCGCATGCTGCTTGTTTGGTGGAAAGAAAGATATATGCACAATTTCAGGCAATAAAAGCGCATGCCAAGCACGAAGCTATTGTCACTTAAAAACATATCCACAACCGGTCTATAGAATAGGTCTGTGCAAAAACTGTGGTAAACGGTTTGTTCAGGTCTGTGCGACCATAACGCCTAGAACTCAGATTTGTCCACGGTTTATGAGTGTAGAGATTAAAAATAATTATTGGTGTCTATGGCCAGGTGACTGGTGCTAGATCATACTTGCTTGTGAGTTTGCTTGCTTGCCGGCAGCCTATATACCTTTATAAGACGGTTCGCCGACAAATTTCTCCGGCTGTTGCCGCTCTTTATCCTGGCGGATTGGCCTGGCTCTCTCCCCTGATCTGCCTGTAAAAGGGGCAAAACACATCAGTTCTACCTATGAATTAGTCAAATTACACATTTCTGCCTACAAAGTGGTAAAATCGCGTCAGTTCTGCTCAAATAACACTTTGCTTGTATTACAGTCAAATCATATTCTGCTTGAAAAGCTGGTCAAATCACACTCAATCGGCAAAATCAAAATAATGAACAGATCTTATTC